>CAKOGX010000007.1:0-67379 GCA_934045075.1 Yponomeuta sedellus
GCTGAACAGAAGACGCCGGGGGCAACGACGCGACCCTTGCGTACGAGGGCTGAGTGACAGGTGGAGGAGGCGGCGGAGGTGCATGGATGATGGGCGCCGGCACTTTAATTGCCTTCATCTCCTCCCTGATACACTCCCTTATTGTCACCTTGAGACTCTCAACGTCAGTCTGGGCGGAAGTTGGAGGTGGAGGCGAAAACGCTAAAATACGTTCAATTTTTTCCACACTACTGAGGATTTCCGTCTTGATATCCCTCTTGAGGTTACCCGAGCGGCCCACCGCTCCCCGGATAACCTCAAGAAGGGCGACTATGTCCACTCCCGGGTCCCGAATCGATAGAGAATGTGGTTGGGTGGCTTGTACAGCGGGCGACATAGTCGGTGAGGAGTCCATGCTTTCATAGCGCAGAGGGGCCATAGAAGAGCCGGACGAGTCCAAAGTATCGCCAGTCCGCAAACGGGACGGCGATCTGACCGGCGAACGTAACATTTAAAAAAAAAAAAAAAAAAATTTTTTTTGTATTGAAAAATTGGTCACCTAAGGGCACTCAACAAAGGGTCGGAGGGGTGGGTGGCGGCGAAAAAATTCCTTCACAGCTGGCTGCGAGTGGTGTCGTTCGACGCGGGGGCGGCTCCGGACACCAACTGAGCTGTTTTCAGGAAGATTTAACACGCTGAACAAAAGTGATGGGGCAAAAACTACGAAAAATGTGAAAAAACGAAAGAAATTTGAAGTTATCGGTGATTTTCAGAAAAACTATTGACACTAATATTATTTTTGTTTCAGGTCCGAGAAGCGGAAGACGAGACGAATTTATAGAGGTGCGGCACGAAGGGGTAGGTAAAACTTTGAGACTTAGCGAATTTAGAATGTATGGGGATTTTGATCCGCTTAGGTAGACTTTTTACGCTCCGATTAGTATGGGTGGCGGAAAAAATTCCTTCACAGCTGGCTGCGAGTGGTGTCGTTCGACGCGGGGGCGGCTCCGGACACCAACTGAGCTGTTTTCAGGAAGATTTAACACGCTGAACAAAAGTGATGGGGCAAAAACTACGAAAAATGTGAAAAAACGAAAGAAATTTGAAGTTATCGGTGATTTTCAGAAAAACTATTGACACTAATATTATTTTTGTTTCAGGTCCGAGAAGCGGAAGACGAGACGAATTTATAGAGGTGCGGCACGAAGGGGTAGGTAAAACTTTGAGACTTAGCGAATTTAGAATGTATGGGGATTTTGATCCGCTTAGGTAGACTTTTTACGCTCCGATTAGTATGGGTGGCGGAAAAAATTCCTTCACAGCTGGCTGCGAGTGGTGTCGTTCGACGCGGGGGGCGGCTCCGGACACCAACTGAGCTGTTTTCAGGAAGATTTAACACGCTGAACAAAAGTGATGGGGCAAAAACTACGAAAAATGTGAAAAAACGAAAGAAATTTGAAGTTATCGGTGATTTTCAGAAAAACTATTGACACTAATATTATTTTTGTTTCAGGTCCGAGAAGCGGAAGACGAGACGAATTTATAGAGGTGCGGCACGAAGGGGTAGGTAAAACTTTGAGACTTAGCGAATTTAGAATGTATGGGGATTTTGATCCGCTTAGGTAGACTTTTTACGCTCCGATTAGTATGGGTGGCGGAAAAAATTCCTTCACAGCTGGCTGCGAGTGGTGTCGTTCGACGCGGGGGCGGCTCCGGACACCAACTGAGCTGTTTTCAGGAAGATTTAACACGCTGAACAAAAGTGATGGGGCAAAAACTACGAAAAATGTGAAAAAACGAAAGAAATTTGAAGTTATCGGTGATTTTCAGAAAAACTATTGACACTAATATTATTTTTGTTTCAGGTCCGAGAAGCGGAAGACGAGACGAATTTATAGAGGTGCGGCACGAAGGGGTAGGTAAAACTTTGAGACTTAGCGAATTTTGGTTTTTTTTTTTTTTTGGTAACGCGGGGGAATGCATTTACGCACTTCACCACTCTGCTGTCAGGGGACAACAGAGCGGCTTCGTGTGGGACTCCCAGCCAGAGGGCTGGACTACCCACTAAACCCCCGCGGTGATCCTCCTCTCCTCTACCGGGTCGCGGGGTAGGCCAAAGGTTAAATCACCGCGACCCGGCAAGAGGTCGCCCCTCCACGTGAGGGGCTCGACTGGTGGGGGAGCCAAAGTGGCTCCCCAGCGGCGCCCCCTGCCCCATCGCTACGACGGGGCAAGGAAACGCCGCGTCTCCTCGGGGGGGCCATATAGGCCCCCATACGCTCCAATGCGCCGCCCCCCCCCATCCCATTGCTAAAACAATGGGACTAGAGGGGGCGGCGCATCGCTGCGAGGCCCGTCGCGTCGCTCACCAGCGCTTCTCTGATGAAGCAGAGAAGGTGGAGAGCGAGCGCGCGGGCCCTCTCTGTGCCGGAAGGCACCCCCGGATCACGCAGGGGCGCCTTCCGGCCCGCCGTGTTACAGGAGGAGAGTCCCCTGACCCTCCGCCCACGGCCCTGGTCCGACTGGTACGAGGCGCACAAGGCGCCCCCCCCAGCCGGACCTCCTCCTCTTGGTCGCCCGGGTCCCGCTCCACAGTGTGAAACAGGGCCCAGGCGACTAGACGGTCGCAGGGGATAGGGAGAGAGGCGCACCGCTATACCAGCACTCCTCTTCCCCTGCGACCCCACCGCGTCCGCCATCAACCGGTGGCGGCCCCGGTAAGGCCGCGGCAGGCAGGGAGAGCGGCGCACCGTAATACCGGCACTCCTCTCCCGCCGCGGCCTCCTCCCTTCGGCTGCGATGCCGCCCATACGACATCGCAGCCCGCCTCAGTGGCGGTGCTGCCCATACAGCACCGCCACCTACTGACCGCTCAACTCGCGAGCGAGGAGCGGTCCCTCCTGGGTTGCTCTTAGTTTCACCGTGGCGGTCCTGAACCACGGCTACTTAGCCCCCTCGCCACGACAAGGCGGCAACCGTCGAGGGGGTAGCGAATTTTGGTTAGGTTAGGTTAGGTTAGGTTTTTTTTTTTTTTTTGGTAACGCGGGGGAATGCATTTACGCACTTCACCACTCTGCTGTCAGGGGACAACAGAGCGGCTTCGTGTGGGACTCCCAGCCAGAGGGCTGGACTACCCACTAAACCCCCGCGGTGATCCTCCTCTCCTCTACCGGGTCGCGGGGTAGGCCAAAGGTTAAATCACCGCGACCCGGCAAGAGGTCGCCCCTCCACGTGAGGGGCACGACTGGTGGGGGAGCCAGAGTGGCTCCCCAGCGGCGCCCCCTGCCCCATCGCTACGACGGGGCAAGGAAACGCCGCGTCTCCTCGGGGGGGCCATAAAGGCCCCCATACGCTCCAATGCGCCGCCCCCCCACATCACATTGCTAAAACAATGGGACTAGAGGGGGCGGCGCATCGCTGCGAGGCCCGTCGCGTCGCTCACCAGCGCTTCTCTGAGGACAGAGAAGGCGGAGAGCGAGCGCGCGGGCCCTCTCTGTGCCGGAAGGCACCCCCGGATCACGCAGGGGCGCCTTCCGGCCCGCCGTGTTAGAGGCGGAGAGTCCCCTGACCCCCCGCCCACGGCCCTGATCCGACTGGTACGAGGCGCCCGGAGGCGCCCCCCCCCAGCCGGACCTCCTCCTCTTGGTCGCTTGGGTCCCACTCCACGGTGTGAAGCAGGGCCCAAGCGACTAAATGGTCGCGGTGCTGCCCATACAGCACCGCCACCTACTGACCGCTCGACTCACGAAGAGGAGCGGTCCCTCCGCGGTTGCTCTTTGTTTCACCGTGGTCCCGCAACCACGGCTACTAAAGCCCCCTCGCCACGACAAGGCGGCAACCGTCGAGGGGGAGGTTAGGTTAGGTTAGGTTAGGTTAGGTTTTTTTTTTTTTTTTTTTTGGTAACGCGGGGGAATGCATTTACGCACTTCACCACTCTGCTGTCAGGGGACAACAGAGCGGCTTCGTGTGGGACTCCCAGCCCGAGGGCTGGACTACCCACTAAACCCCCGCGGTGATCCTCCTCTCCTCTACCGGGTCGCGGGGTAGGCCAAAGGTTAAGTCACCGCGACCCGGCAAGAGGTCGCCCCACTGGAGGGGCTCGACTGGTGGGGGAGCCAGAGTGGCTCCCCAGCGGCGCCCCCTGCCCCATCGCAACGATGGAGCAAGGGAACGCCGCGTCTCCTCAGGGGGGCCATATAGGCCCCCATACGCTCCAATGCGCCGCCCCCCCCCCATCCCATTGCTAAAACAATGGGACTAGAGGGGGCGGCGCATCGCTGCGAGGCCCGTCGCGTCGCTCACCAGCGCTTCTCTGAGAACAGAGAAGGTGGAGAGCGAGCGCGCGGGCCCTCTCTGTGCTGGAAGGCACCCCCGGATCACGCAGGGGCGCCTTCCGGCCCGCCGTGTTAGAGGCGGAGAGTCCCCTGACCCCCCGCCCACGGCACTGGTCCGACTGGTACGAGGCGCCCGGAGGCGCCCCCCCCCCAGCCGGACCTCCTCCTCTTGGTCGCTTGGGTCCCACTCCACGGTGTGAAGCAGGGCCCAAGCGACTAAACGGTCGCAGGGGACAGGGAGAGAGGCGCACCGCAATACCAGCACTCCTCTTCCCCTGCGACCCCACCGCGTCCGCCATCAACCGGTGGCGGCCCCGGTAAGGCCGCGGCAGGCAGGGAGAGCGGCGCACCGTAATACCGGCACTCCTCTCCCGCCGCGGCCTCCTCCCTTCGGCTGCGATGCCGCCCATACGGCATCGCAGCCCGCCTCAGTGGCGGTGCTGCCCATACAGCACCGCCACCTACTGACCGCTCGACTCGCAAGCGAGGAGCGGTCCCTCCGCGGTTGCTCTTGGTTTCACCGTGGGTGTGTTCCCGCCCGTAGGCCCCCACGGCTACTTAGCCCCCTCGCCACGACAAGGCGGCAACCGTCGAGGGGGAGGTTAGGTTAGGTTAGGTTAGGTTAGGTTAGGTTAGGTTAGGTTAGGTTAGGTTGGGGTGCGATGCCAGATTACCTTCCCGTGTGCCCTTCCGCTTCCGTTCCTACTGATTCATCTTGAACCAGTAGGAAGGGTAAGTGGCAAGGGCCGGTGCACCCTGGGCGCTGGTCAGTAACTTCTCTTTATGGGATCTTGCTGGCCAGCGGCGAAAAATCTGGCGGGAGGGGTCGCGTGGGCCCTGTTTCACTTTGTGGAGCGGGACCCAGGCGACCAACCGAATGAAGGACCGACTGGGGGGGGCGCCGCTGCGCGGAAGCGCGCGCGCCTCGTACCAGTCGGACCAGAGTGGCCGCCGGGACGCGGAGGGTCGGGGGACTCTCCGCGTCCATCACGGCGGGCCGGAAGGCGCCCTTGCGTGTTCCGAGGGTGCCTTCTGGCACGGAGGGGGCCCGCGCGGTCGCTCACCGCCTTCTCTGCTTTCAGAGAAGTGCTGGTGGGCGACGTGACGGGCCTCACGTGTGGGGCGTGTGGGGACCGGGACGCTTGGGCCCCCACGCGCCTCAACGAGGAGGTGCGCCGCCCTCCCCGTCTCATCGACCGGCTTGCGATGGGATGGAGGGGGCGGCGCGTTGGGGCGTATGGGGGCCAAGATCATACGCACTTGGCCCCTATGCGCTCCAACGAAGAGATGCGGCGTTTTCTAGCCCCGTCGTCGAGCACCGACGGGGCAGAAGCGCCGCCGAAGGAGTGCCCGAAAGGGCGCCCGCAGACGGGGTCGCGGAAGTGTGCGCAAGCGTTCCCGTGGCCCCGTCCTTTGCGGTGCGAAGGAACACCCCAGGAGTTTTAGTCGGTATACCGCCCTTTTCAGGGCGGGGAGTCCGACATAACCACTGTGCTCCCCCGAGCCGGTGGTACCCGTAATTGGGGTTTCTCCTGGGGAAAAAAAAAAAAAAAAAAAAAAAAAAAAAAAAAAAAAAAAAAAAAAAAAAAAAAAAAAGGTTAGGTTAGGTTAGGTTAGGTTAGGTTAGGTTAGGTTTTTTTTTTTTTTTGAAATATAAAATTGGGAATACTGGAGGGGAAGTGCTATCGGTATACTCTTTCCCTCCAGTAGTGTGATTGAGTTGTATTTTAGGAGCGTTTTTATGTTTTGTGATAGCATTTTGGTGTAAAATATAGAGAATATTATGTATATAGTAAATATTAAATATATATATTAAAAATATATATATATATATATATATAAAAAAGCATATAGAAACATAATGTATTGTGTGTTCTTGTGTGTGATGTGTGTGTGTGTTTGTAATTGTGTATGTGTGAATAATAATATTAAAACGTGACTGACACGAAAACACCGGAGTTACCAAGGAATTAGGATGAAGTATTTTGAGGGATTTAGAGTGATGTTAATTTAGGTACCGTTGAAATTTTTCAGATTTTTTATGATGTGTGAAAGGTGCGATTGAAAGGTAAAGAGCGTCTCTTGTTTGTCAGTGATTTTAAGTAGATCAAAGGGATCTATATTGTGAGTTGATGCAGCGATTGTGTGGGACAGCCTGGTTGTTCCGAATCGTGGACAGGACTTAATAAGATGGGACATGGATTGTATGGTGATACCGTCGCAGGGGCAGAGACTGTCAGGCACTATTCCGAACCGGTGTAGGTACTCTTTGTGATAGCCGTGGCCAGTGAGAAGTTGAGTGACTGCGAAACAGGGTTTTACTATTGTTATAAAGTCTAGGAGATTCTCCCAGGTGGGGAGGAGGTTTTTGGTATATTTGCAGTGGGCGGGTTCGGAATAGTATGCGCGCGTCGCCTGCTCTGAGGTGACTCTATTGTGGTATCTAATGGTGCTGATAGGAACGCACTCGTAGTCCGGCGTCCTGTGGAGCAACGCCGCCGATTTTGCCGCTGCGTCAGCTTCTTCGTTCCCGGGGATGCCTATATGAGCTTTTATCCACAGGAAGTCAATGGCACGGTCGCGTTCTCCCAGGCGGTGGAGAATGTGTCGTATATTTACAACATGTGGATTGTGGGAATTGAGGTTGGCTAGTTCAGTAAGTCCCGACAGGCTGTCCGATAGAATGACTGCACTTTTTGTGTTCTGATGCTCAAACCACTCGCAAGCCTTGCGGATGGCGAGTAGCTCGGCCTGGAACACAGAGCAGCAGTCGTGAAGTTTAAGTTTCTTTCTCAAAAACTTGTCCCCATTGGGCTTGTATACCACAAAGGCAGCTCCAACTCCGGCGTCGTGCCTGCTGCCGTCTGTGTAAATTTGCCACGAATCGTCTAATTTAAGCTGGTTGAATTCGCTGACTGAGGAAACCTCGTCGAATTTAATGGCGCGTCTGAGGGAGGGATGTAAGAGCGTGGATGGGAGTGCGGGGCGTTCGAGCGGAGTGTCACTGGGGAGGAAAGAGGTGATGCCCTGTAATTTAGAGTTTTCAATATCTGCGATTTCTTTAATTTTTATATTCAGGGGTGTCAATTGTGATAGCGCTATAGATGCCGGCCTGCTTACTGTGCGAAAACCTTGAATTATTTTAATCGCAAATAGACGCTGTAGGCTGAGGAAGCGGTCGTTTACCTGCTTGTATCGTAAAGCACCGGACCATACACCGGCTGCATAGCATATAATAGGTTCAATGACCTGAAGGTAAATTATTTTTATGTTTTCGGGGTGAACGCCCCAAGTTGGACGTATAAAAGTGGCTAGTTTGTTAAACAGTTTTTTGGCTTTATTAATTATGTATTCTGTGTGATGTATAAATGTGAGTTTACAGTCTATAATGACCCCAAGGTATTTAATTATGTTAGAAAATTTTATTATTTTATCGTTAATGGTGATTTTACATTTTCGGGATTTTGCCGTGAAGCCTATGATTTGAGTTTTATCGGGACCGAATTCAAGCTTAACGCTCTCTCCCCAGCGCACAATTTTATCGAGACTACAGTTGGTAGAGTACTCGAGTTCGTGGGTATCTCGAGAGTGTGATATAAGGAGGACGTCGTCGGCGTATGCCTGTAGGTGACAGTTGTTTGGGAGGTTAATGAACAAAAGCTCTTCCAGTATCAGGTTCCATAGCGCCGGGCCGCATACGGAACCCTGTACGCAGCCTTTTGTCATGGTTTTTCCGGCTTTGCAGTCTCCAAGTATGATGTTAACTGTACGCTCCCTGACATAGCTGCGTAGGATTTGGTAGATGTTTTTGGGACAGTCTATTCTGTGAAGTTGGCCGAATATCGCAGGCCACCATGCGTTATCAAACGCGGATTTTATGTCCAGTGAGACTGCGATGACATGTTCTTTATTGTTTTTTGCCATGTTGATAATGTTAAGTGCGTTATTTATAGCTGTAACTGTGGAAATTTGCTGTTGAAAACCGAACTGTTTTTTGGATGAGTGATTGGATGAGTTAGTGTGGAAAATGAGTCGGTTGATGATGAGTTTTTCGAGAGTTTTACCGAAAACGTTGATGAGACCGATAGGTCTAAAGGCGGAGGCCTCATCATAACTGTTTTTATTTGGCTTGGGAATGATCTTGGCGTAAGCAATCTTCCAGGAGGCAGGGAAGTACTCTAACTCTAAGCAGTGGTTCATAAGATTAGTGACAATTTCGGGGAAGTTGACGGCAAAATTAAAGCAGATATCTGACGTGAGGTGGTCGGGGCCAGGTGCCTTCTTGTGGTTCATTGATCTAAGGCATTCTAATATTTCAGTGGTGGTAAATGGTGGCTCCTGTTGTGTGTTAGGTGTGGTCAGCATTTTTTGTCGTGTTATGTGTTGATGTGAGTTGATGTCAGGTGTGTCGTCGGGAAAGAATTTGTTGATAAGGGCGTTGGCAGTGTCTGAGCTATTTGTTGTATGTGAGCCGTCGTCTAGCCTAAGTGTAGCGGGAGCGCGTGTAATGGGGCGTGTTTTCATTATTCTGTTAGTCACTGACCAGACGTCCTCCTTTTTCTGCTTGTTGCAAAATTCCCTGAATGTTTCAGTAGACGCTTCGCAGAACGCCTGAGAGTAATCTTGTTTGAGCTGTGATTTTTCCATGAGTAGATCGTGCAGAGGGAGATTGCGTTTAATCGCCTTGTGTAGTTTGTGGTGGTTGTTTATGACCTTACGCTTTATTTCGGCAAGACGTTCGTTCCACCATGGGGCGCGTTTCGGAGGTCCCGACGCCCTGGGCAGGATTTTGTCACAAGTTTTTTGGATTGCCGAAGTAAGATCCACGACGTATCTGTCAAGCTCGCTCTCATCCATTCTACTGATATTGTCACTAAGAGGCATACGGTTTTTGACTTCCTGGGTGAAAGACTCGGCCACTTGGTCCCATTTAACAAATAGTGTGTTATATCGGAAAGTAGATAATTTTAGGTTTTTGGATAGACGATTATTACCGAAGGATAAACTGAAAGTGATGGCATTGTGATCTGACGACGGGCAAATGGCCAGGTCGACAGCCCAGTCGGATATGTTGAGACACGGGGCGTCGCTTTTTAGAGTTAAGTCAACTACAGAGCTGCGAGGAGTGTCGTTGGTGATGGCTTCAAAGGTTGGTGTATCTCCTTGGTTGCAAACGAGAAGGTTATGTGTGACGATTACGTCTACGACTTGATTACCTCTGCGGTTGTCCTGGGACGAACCCCAGGAGCTGTGCCAGCCATTAAAATCCCCGCAAATAATGTGCGCCGTGTTGGAGGTATCGTGTAAAAGAAGATCTAGTCGTTGTATGGTATTGTGTTCGTCTGTTCGAGGTGGCACATATATAGAAGTTAAATAAAAATGTTTGCCATTAGTGTCTGAGACTTGGATGGTGCAGATGTTAGAATCTGAGGACTTAGAGATACCTAGCGTGCTAAAGACATTGTTTTTGGTCAGAATTACGGCTTGAACGGGACGGTTGGATGAGAATTGATGCGTGGTATAGCAGGCGACGTGCTTAAAATTAAGATTTGCACCTGTATAGGGTTCGCTTACAAAAGCTATGTCACATTGGTTGTTGGCGAGGTAAGTTTCCAAGTCATGTAGTGCGCTTCTGCCATGGCCTAAATTGATCTGTAAACACTTATACTTGGTGTTATTACCACGGTGTTGGTCGTATGAAGTGCTAGACGTCATATTCGATGCGGCTGCGGCTAACCTAGGCGCAACCGGGTGGGACTTGTGTGGTTTACTCCCCGTAGTCCGTTCGTGAACGGACAGAATTGTTCATAATGATGAACCGGGGGCACGTAACAGACGTGGCGCTGTGGGCAGTATCTTTGCCGGAGATGTTACGCTGTTTGTGGTGGGTAGTGCAGTTATGGCAGGTGAGTTTGCTTGCATCATCCTTAACCGGGCAGTCCTTGAAGGCGTGCTGGTCGGATGAGCAGTGAGAGCATCTGGAGGAAGTTTCTTTGCACCATTTCTTGGTGTGCCCAAACTGTAGGCACCGGTAGCATTGAAGTACGGGGATGTAGTTCTCGACGTTCTCGAAAGGCCCCCATACGCTCCAATGCGCCGCCCCCCCCCATCCCATTGCTAAAACAATGGGACTAGAGGGGGCGGCGCATCGCTGCGAGGCCCGTCGCGTCGCTCACCAGCGCTTCTCTGAGAACAGAGAAGGTGGAGAGCGAGCGCGCGGGCCCTCTCTGTGCTGGAAGGCACCCCCGGATCACGCAGGGGCGCCTTCCGGCCCGCCGTGTTAGAGGCGGAGAGTCCCCTGACCCTCCGCCCACGGCCCTGGTCCGACTGGTACGAGGCGCACAAGGCGCCCCCCCCAGCCGGACCTCCTCCTCTTGGTCGCCCGGGTCCCGCTCCACAGTGTGAAACAGGGCCCAGGCGACTAAACGGTCGCAGGGGATAGGGAGAGAGGCGCACCGCAATACCAGCACTCCTCCTCCCCTGCGACCCCACCGCGTCCGCCATCAACCGGTGGCGGCCCCGGTAAGGCCGCGGCAGGCAGGGAGAGCGGCGCACCGTAATACCGGCACTCCTCTCCCGCCGCGGCCTCCTCCCTTCGGCTGCGATGTCGCCAGTACGGCATCGCAGCCCGCCTCAGTGGCGGTGCTGCCCATACAGCACCGCCACCTACTGACCGCTCAACTCGCAAGCGAGGAGCGGTCCCTCCGCGGTTGCTCTTTGTTTCACCGTGGTCCCGCAACCACGGCTACTAAAGCCCCCTCGCCACGACAAGGCGGCAACCGTCGAGGGGGAGGTTAGGTTAGGTTTTTTTTTTTGGTAACGCGGGGGAATGCATTTACGCACTTCACCACTCTGCTGTCAGGGGACAACAGAGCGGCTTCGTGTGGGACTCCCAGCCCGAGGGCTGGACTACCCACTAAACCCCCGCGGTGATCCTCCTCTCCTCTACCGGGTCGCGGGGTAGGCCATAGGTTAAATCACCGCGACCCGGCAAGAGGTCGCCCCACTGGAGGGGCTCGACTGGTGGGGGAGCCAGAGTGGCTCCTCAGCGGCGCCCCCTGCCCCATCGCAACGACGGAGCAAGGGAACGCCGCGTCTCCTCAGGGGGGCCATATAGGCCCCCATACGCTCCAATGCGCCGCCCCCCCACATCACATTGCTAAAACAATGGGACTAGAGGGGGCGGCGCATCGCTGCGAGGCCCGTCGCGTCACTCACCAGCGCTTCTCTGAGAACAGAGAAGGTGGAGAGCGAGCGCGCGGGCCCTCTCTGTGCCGGAAGGCACCCCCGGATCACGCAGGGGCGCCTTCCGGCCCGCCGTGTTAGAGGCGGAGAGTCCCCTGACCCCCCGCCCACGGCACTGATCCGACTGGTACGAGGCGCCCGGAGGCGCCCCCCCCAGCCGGACCTCCTCCTCTTGGTCGCTTGGGTCCCACTCCACGGTGTGAAGCAGGGCCCAAGCGACTAAACGGTCGCGGTGCTGCCCATACAGCACCGCCACCTACTGACCGCTCAACTCGCAAGCGAGGAGCGGTCCCTCCGCGGTTGCTCTTTGTTTCACCGTGGTCCCGCAACCACGGCTACTAAAGCCCCCTCGCCACGACAAGGCGGCAACCGTCGAGGGGGAGGTTAGGTTAGGTTTTTTTTTTTTTTTTGGTAACGCGGGGGAATGCATTTACGCACTTCACCACTCTGCTGTCAGGGGACAACAGAGCGGCTTCGTGTGGGACTCCCAGCCCGAGGGCTGGACTACCCACTAAACCCCCGCGGTGATCCTCCTCTCCTCTACCGGGTCGCGGGGTAGGCCAAAGGTTAAATCACCGCGACCCGGCAAGAGGTCGCCCCTCCACGTGAGGGGCTCGACTGGTGGGGGAGCCAAAGTGGCTCCCCAGCGGCGCCCCCTGCCCCATCGCTACGACGGGGCAAGGAAACGCCGCGTCTCCTCGGGGGGGCCATATAGGCCCCCATACGCTCCAATGCGCCGCCCCCCCCCATCCCATTGCTAAAACAATGGGACTAGAGGGGGCGGCGCATCGCTGCGAGGCCCGTCTCGTCGCTCACCAGCGCTTCTCTGATGAAGCAGAGAAGGTGGAGAGCGAGCGCGCGGGCCCTCTCTGTGCCGGAAGGCACCCCCGGATCACGCAGGGGCGCCTTCCGGCCCGCCGTGTTACAGGAGGAGAGTCCCCTGACCCTCCGCCCACGGCCCTGGTCTGACTGGTACGAGGCGCACAAGGCGCCCCCCCCCAGCCGGACCTCCTCCTCTTGGTCGCCCGGGTCCCGCTCCACAGTGTGAAACAGGGCCCAGGCGACTAAACGGTCGCAGGGGATAGGGAGAGAGGCGCACCGCAATACCAGCACTCCTCTTCCCCTGCGACCCCACCGCGTCCGCCATCAGCCGGTGGCGGCCCCGGTAAGGCCGCGGCAGGCAGGGAGAGCGGCGCACCGTAATACCGGCACTCCTCTCCCGCCGCGGCCTCCTCCGTACGGCTGCGATGCCGCCCATACGGCATCGCAGCCCGCCTCAGTGGCGGTGCTGCCCATACAGCACCGCCACCTACTGACCGCTCGACTCGCAAGCGAGGAGCGGTCCCTCCGCGGTTGCTCTTGGTTTCACCGTGGCGGTCCTGAACCACGGCTACTTAGCCCCCTCGCCACGACAAGGCGGCAACCGTCGAGGGGGAGGTTAGGTTAGGTTAGGTTTTTTTTTTTTTTTTTTTTTTTTTTTTTTTTTTTTTTTTTTTTTTTTTTTTTTTTTTTTTTTTTTTTTTTTTTTTTTTTTTTTTTTTTTTTTTTTTGGTAACGCGGGGGAATGCATTTACGCACTTCACCACTCTGCTGTCAGGGGACAACAGAGCGGCTTCGTGTGGGACTCCCAGCCCGAGGGCTGGACTACCCACTAAACCCCCGCGGTGATCCTCCTCTCCTCTACCGGGTCGCGGGGTAGGCCAAAGGTTAAGTCACCGCGACCCGGCAAGAGGTCGCCCCTCCACGTGAGGGGCTCGACTAGTGGGGGAGCCAGAGTGGCTCCCCAGCGGCGCCCCCTGCCCCATCGCTACGACGGGGCAGGGAAACGCCGCGTCTCCTCGGGGGGGCCATAAAGGCCCCCATACGCTCCAATGCGCCGCCCCCCCACATCACATTGCTAAAACAATGGGACTAGAGGGGGCGGCGCATCGCTGCGAGGCCCGTCGCGTCGCTCACCAGCGCTTCTCTGAGAACAGAGAAGGTGGAGAGCGAGCGCGCGGGCCCTCTCTGTGCCGGAAGGCACCCCCGGATCACGCAGGGGCGCCTTCCGGCCCGCCGTGTTAGAGGCGGAGAGTCCCCTGACCCCCCGCCCACGGCACTGATCCGACTGGTATGAGGCGCCCGGGGGGCGCCCCCCCCAGCCAGACCTCCTCCTCTTGGTCGCTTGGGTCCCACTCCACGGTGTGAAGCAGGGCCCAAGCGACTAAACGGTCGCGGTGCTGCCCAAACAGCACCGCCACCTACTGACCGCTCAACTCGCAAGCGAGGAGCGGTCCCTCCGCGGTTGCTCTTTGTTTCACCGTGGTCCCGCAACCACGGCTACTAAAGCCCCCTCGCCACGACAAGGCGGCAACCGTCGAGGGGGAGGTTAGGTTTTTTTTTTTTTTTTTTTTTTAACGCGGGGGAATGCATTTACGCACTTCACCACTCTGCTGTCAGGGGACAACAGAGCGGCTTCGTGTGGGACTCCCAGCCCAAGGGCTGGACTACCCACTAAACCCCCGCGGTGATCCTCCTCTCCTCTACCGGGTCGCGGGGTAGGCCAAAGGTTAAATCACCGCGACCCGGCAAGAGGTCGCCCCTCCACGTGAGGGGCTCGACTAGTGGGGGAGCCAAAGTGGCTCCCCAGCGGCGCCCCCTGCCCCATCGCTACGACGGGGGGCAAGGAAACGCCGCGTCTCCTCGGGGGGGCCATAAAGGCCCCCATACGCTCCAATGCGCCGCCCCCCCACATCACATTGCTAAAACAATGGGACTAGAGGGGGCGGCGCATCGCTGCGAGGCCCGTCGCGTCGCTCACCAGCGCTTCTCTGAAAACAGAGAAGGTGGAGAGCGAGCGCGCGGGCCCTCTCTGTGCCGGAAGGCACCCCCGGATCACGCAGGGGCGCCTTCCGGCCCGCCGTGTTAGAGGCGGAGAGTCCCCTGACCCCCCGCCCACGGCACTGATCCGACTGGTACGAGGCGCCCGGAGGCGCCCCCCCCAGCCGGACCTCCTCCTCTTGGTCGCTTGGGTCCCACTCCACGGTGTGAAGCAGGGCCCAAGCGACTAGGCGTGGCGGTGCTGCCCATACAGCACCGCCACCTACTGACCGCTCGACTCACGAAGAGGAGCGGTCCCTCCGGGGTTGCTCTTTGTTTCACCGTGGTCCCGCAACCACGGCTACTAAAGCCCCCTCGCCACGACAAGGCGGCAACCGTCGAGGGGGAGGGGGAGGTTAGGTTTTTTTTTTTTTTTGGTAACGCGGGGGAATGCATTTACGCACTTCACCACTCTGCTGTCAGGGGACAACAGAGCGGCTTCGTGTGGGACTCCCAGCCCGAGGGCTGGACTACCCACTAAACCCCCGCGGTGATCCTCCTCTCCTCTACCGGGTCGCGGGGTAGGCCAAAGGTTAAATCACCGCGACCCGGCAAGAGGTCGCCCCTCCACGTGAGGGGCTCGACTAGTGGGGGAGCCAAAGTGGCTCCCCAGCGGCGCCCCCTGCCCCATCGCGACGACGGGGCAAGGAAACGCCGCGTCTCCTCGGGGGGGCCATAAAGGCCCCCATACGCTCCAATGCGCCGCCCCCCCACATCACACTGCTAAAACAATGGGACTAGAGGGGGCGGCGCATCGCTGCGAGGCCCGTCGCGTCGCTCACCAGCGCTTCTCTGAGAACAGAGAAGGTGGAGAGCGAGCGCGCGGGCCCTCTCTGTGCCGGAAGGCACCCCCGGATCACGCAGGGGCGCCTTCCGGCCCGCCGTGTTAGAGGCGGAGAGTCCCCTGACCCCCCGCCCACGGCACTGATCCGACTGGTACGAGGCGCCCGGAGGCGCCCCCCCCCAGCCGGACCTCCTCCTCTTGGTCGCTTGGGTCCCACTCCACGGTGTGAAGCAGGGCCCAAGCGACCAAACGGTCGCAGGGGACAGGGAGAGAGGCGCACCGCAATACCAGCACTCCTCTTCCCCTGCGACCCCACCGCGTCCGCCATCAACCGGTGGCGGCCCCGGTAAGGCCGCGGCAGGCAGGGAGAGCGGCGCACCGTAATACCGGCACTCCTCTCCCGCCGCGGCCTCCTCCCTTCGGCTGCGATGCCGCCCATACGACATCGCAGCCCGCCTCAGTGGCGGTGCTGCCCATACAGCACCGCCACCTACTGACCGCTCGACTCACGAAGAGGAGCGGTCCCTCCGGGGTTGCTCTTGGTTTCACCGTGGGTGTGTTCCCGCCCGTAGGCCCCCACGGCTACTTAGCCCCCTCGCCACGACAAGGCGGCAACCGTCGAGGGGGAGGGGGAGGTTAGGTTAGGTTAGGTTATTATTTTTTTTTTTTGGTAACGCGGGGGAATGCATTTACGCACTTCACCACTCTGCTGTCAGGGGACAACAGAGCGGCTTCGTGTGGGACTCCCAGCCCGAGGGCTGGACTACCCACTAAACCCCCGCGGTGATCCTCCTCTCCTCTACCGGGTCGCGGGGTAGGCCATAGGTTAAGTCACCGCGACCCGGCAAGAGGTCGCCCCTCCACGTGAGGGGCTCGACTGGTGGGGGAGCCAGAGTGGCTCCCCAGCGGCGCCCCCTGCCCCATCGCTACGACGGGGCAAGGAAACGCCGCGTCTCCTCGGGGGGGCCATAAAGGCCCCCATACGCTCCAATGCGCCGCCCCCCCACATCACATTGCTATAACAATGGGACTAGAGGGGGCGGCGCATCGCTGCGAGGCCCGTCGCGTCGCTCACCAGCGCTTCTCTGAGGACAGAGAAGGCGGAGAGCGAGCGCGCGGGCCCTCTCTGTGCCGGAAGGCACCCCCGGATCACGCAGGGGCGCCTTCCGGCCCGCCGTGTTAGAGGCGGAGAGTCCCCTGACCCCCCGCCCACGACACTGATCCGACTGGTACGAGGCGCCCGGAGGCGCCCCCCCCAGCCGGACCTCCTCCTCTTGGTCGCTTGGGTCCCACTCCACGGTGTGAAGCAGGGCCCAAGCGACTAAACGGTCGCAGGGGACAGGGAGAGAGGCGCACCGCAATACCAGCACTCCTCTTCCCCTGCGACCCCACCGCGTCCGCCATCAACCGGTGGCGGCCCCGGTAAGGCCGCGGCAGGCAGGGAGAGCGGCGCACCGTAATACCGGCACTCCTCTCCCGCCGCGGCCTCCTCCCTTCGGCTGCGATGCCGCCCATACGACATCGCAGCCCGCCTCAGTGGCGGTGCTGCCCATACAGCACCGCCACCTACTGACCGCTCGACTCGCAAGCGAGGAGCGGTCCCTCCGCGGTTGCTCTTTGTTTCACCGTGGTCCCGCAACCACGGCTACTAAAGCCCCCTCGCCACGACAAGGCGGCAACCGTCGAGGGGGAGGTTTTTTTTTTTTTTTTTTGGTAACGCGGGGGAATGCATTTACGCACTTCACCACTCTGCTGTCAGGGGACAACAGAGCGGCTTCGTGTGGGACTCCCAGCCCGAGGGCTGGACTACCCACTAAACCCCCGCGGTGATCCTCCTCTCCTCTACCGGGTCGCGGGGTAGGCCAAAGGTTAAATCACCGCGACCCGGCAAGAGGTCGCCCCTCCACGTGAGGGGCTCGACTGGTGGGGGAGCCAAAGTGGCTCCCCAGCGGCGCCCCCTGCCCCATCGCTACGACGGGGCAAGGAAACGCCGCGTCTCCTCGGGGGGGCCATATAGGCCCCCATACGCTCCAATGCGCCGCCCCCCCCATCCCATTGCTAAAACAATGGGACTAGAGGGGGCGGCGCATCGCTGCGAGGCCCGTCGCGTCGCTCACCAGCACTTCTCTGAGATCAGAGAAGGTGGAGAGCGAGCGCGCGGGCCCTCTCTGTGCCGGAAGGCACCCCCGGATCACGCAGGGGCGCCTTCCGGCCCGCCGTGTTAGAGGCGGCGGGTCCCCTGACCCTCCGCCCACGGCACTGGTCCGACTGGTATGAGGCGCTCGAAGGCGCCCCCCCCAGCCAGACCTCCTCCTCTTGGTCGCCCGGGTCCCGCTCCACAGTGTGAAGCAGGGCCCAGGCGACTAGACGGTCGCAGGGGATAGGGAGAGAGGCGCACCGCTATACCAACACTCCTCCTCCCCTGCGACCCCACCGCGTCCGCCATCAGCCGGTGGCGGCCCCGGTAAGGCCGCGGCAGGTAGGGAGAGCGGCGCACCGTAATACCGGCACTCCTCTCCCGCCGCGGCCTCCTCCTTACGGCTGCGATGCCGCCCATACGGCATCGCAGCCCGCCTCAGTGGCGGTGCTGCCCATACAGCACCGCCACCTACTGACCGCTCGACTCGCAAGCGAGGAGCGCCCCCCGCCCCATCGCAACGCCTCATACGATGGGGCAAGGAAACGCCGCGTCTCCTCGGGGGGGCCCTATAGGCCCCCATACGCTCCAACGCGCCGCCCCCCCCCCCGACCCATTGCCCATACAATAGGACAAGAGGAGGGCGGCGCATCGCTGCGAGGCCCGTCGCGTCGCTCCCCAGCGCTTCTCTGATGAAGCAGAGAAGGTGGAGAGCGAGCGCGCGGGCCCTCTCTGTGCTGGAAGGCACCCCCGGATCACGCAGGGGCGCCTTCCGGCCCGCCGTGTTAGAGGCGGAGGGTCCCCTGACCCTCCGCCCACGGCCCTCTGGTCCGACTGGTACGAGACGCACGAAGGCGCCCCCCCCAGCCGGACCTCCTACTCTTGGTCGCCTGGGTCCCGCTCCACGGTGTGAAGCAGGGCCCAAGCGACGCCACCTCCGACCGCTCCAAGGAGCGGTCCCTCCGTGGTTGCTCTTGGTTTCACCGTGGGTGCTACCGGCCCGTAGGCCCCCACGGCTACTTAGCCCCCTCGCCACGACAAGGCGGCAACCGTCGAGGGGGTCGAGGGGGAGGTTAGGTTAGGTTAGGTTAGGTTAGGTTAGGTTAGGTTAGGTTTTTTTTTTTTTTTGAAAAAACAGGTTCACTGCCACTATTTATTATGTGGCATCCTTTGGTCTTTGATTATTTATGATTTCTCTATGCTACATAATTTTTCTATACTTATTCTAATGGGTTTTTCGTCGTAAGGGAATCTTTCGGATATATTTTTTTTTTTTTTTTTTTTTTTTTTTTTTTTTTCCAATCTTCCTTTGTATTTACATTGTTGTCAGTGTGATGTTGTTATCATATGTCCCTTTTTTTTTTTTTTTTTTTTTTTTTTTTTTTTTTTTTTTTTTTTTTTTTTTTTTTTTTTTTCCTTGATTCTTGTTTTTTTTTTTTTTTTAAACCCATTTACATTTTCTTAGACCTAAGGCAACCTTTTTTGTCTGTATAAACTATGAAATCGTATTAAAATTAATTACAAGTGTTCCCCGGCGCCTTATCTCTGTTTACTCCGTGGAGTAGTCACAAGCAAGGCGCCGGGGCATTACATGGTTAAATTGTCAAAATGTTTAAAATTATGATAATTCGATTTAATTAAAATAAGATTACATTGAATTAAAAATTACATTAAAATTGGAATTACGATAAATTAAAATAAATGTCATTATATATCACTCAATGTCTTAAAATTAAAATTCAAACTACTTTACATTAATATAAAGTAAGATACAAAAATACAAATGCCTACTTATCATATTGTTATCATAAGGTGTGTTCCCCGGCGCCTTATCTCTGTCTACTCCATCGAGTAGTCACAAGCAAGGCGCCGGGGTCCTGTGATGATTGTCAACTCAGTATGGTAATACCCACTTCCTCGGCATAAAAAACGGCATCTGGGTCGCCCGGGCTAAGATCGGCTCCCATTGGCCCTTGCGGCCGCGCGCGTCACCCCCAGGGCGAAGGCCAGGAAGGTCTCTCGACTCTTGGAGTCGGCCATAAAGGCGGCGAACGCCTCGCACCTCACCGCCCTTCCCAGGCGTATCTCGCAATCGGCCCTAGCAGCTCCAAAACGGGGGCACTCCTCCAGCAGGTGCTCCAGCGTTTCGGGAGTCTCGTCATCACAGATGCAGGACGGACTCCCCGCGAGCTTGAACCTGTGGAGGTACGCTCGAAAGCCGCCGTGCCCCGTAAGGAGCTGCGCCTTGGCATTGCACATAGTGAGTTTGCCAAGGACTTTGTGGGCCGATGCGACGTCCGGGAAGAATAGCGAGGTGACGCGGCCTGTGGCAGACTCGCTGTAGCGAGCCTGCCACTTTGCCACTGTCTCCCGTCTCACCTGCAGTTTTGCGTGTGAGACGGGATACAGGTCATAGGCTGCCGCGTCCTTGCGAGACAACGCCGCCCTCTTGGCCAACTCGTCCGCGCGTTCGTTGCCGGGGATCCCGACGTGGGCCTTGATCCAGTAGAACTGGATCAGGCCCCCGTTTCGCTGGATGTCCGCCAGCTGGCCGTGAATCTTCACGGCCAGCGGGTGTGTGGGCGAGGTACTCCTGAGCAACTCCAGAGCGGATCTGGAGTCGCTCAGAACACTCGCCCTGATGGGAGCGGGACCCCCGGCAACGAGGTCGAGAGCCTTAGAGATCGCCACCATCTCCGCTTGGAAGACGGAGGCGAATCCCTCCAGCCTGAACCCCCTGGTGCGGACCTCAGCGCCGCCCTTCCACAGTGTGACCGCTCCCCCCACCTTGCCCTCGATCTTACTGCCGTCCGTGTAAGCCCTGGGCCAGTCGTCGGGCACCTTACTGAGCTCCTCCACGCTGGCCACCTCCTCAAACTCCACCGGAGTTCTAAGAGCGGGGTGTGCCAGCGTGAACGGGCTGCTTCGGTGCTCGACTTCCCGGCCCGGGAGCGGGGCGAAGGGCCTCCCCCTCTTCAGCTCATAGAGTTGAAGGGCCTCCTCGGCCCTTAGGTCGAGGGGGAGGATCCTCGCCAGGAGGACGGCAGCAGTGAGGGAGGTGGTGCGATGGGCCTTAGCGATGCGAATCGCGAAGGCCCTGGTCACCCTGTCGAGCACGGCCCTGGGGCCCGCACGTTGCGCGACAGGCGCCCAGACGTTGGCCGCATAGAGGATAGTAGGCTCGATGACGGTAGTGTAGAGCAGCCGGACGATATCGGCATTTAAGCCCCAAGTCGCCCTGGCCGCTCTAGACACCATCTGGAACCTAGCCATAGCTTTGCCGCAGACCCTGTTGAGGTGGCTAAGAAAATTGAGGTTCTTGTCGATCGTCAGACCCAGTACGGTGATCTCATCCGAGAACGCGATGTCCTCCCCCCCAAGACTCAGTTTGGGCGGGATTACATCGCGCTTCTTGGTGACCACCATAGCTTGGGTCTTTCGAGCGGCGAACCTCATCTTAGCCGCCTCTCCCCACTCAGACACGGCTTCCAGCGCGGCATTGAGGATTCCCTCAAGCTCACCCGCAGTCTGCGCCGCGGCGATAATCAAAATATCGTCAGCGAACGCCTGCAGGTGAGCTCTCAGGTCCTCGCCGCGCCGGAGCAAAGGGTCGAGTAGCAGGTTCCACAGCAGGGGACCGCACGTCGAGCCTTGGATGCAACCCTTAGAAGTAGGTCTGTCTACTTGTGCTCCAGCATACCTGACTGTGACCTGTCTTTCGCTCAGGTAGCTGCACAGGAGTTGGTAGACAGACTGGTCGCATCCAGTGGCCAGGATCTGGTGTTTTATTCCGGGCCACCACGCATTGTCGAAGGCCCCCTCGATATCGAGGGAGACTACTCCGACAATGCGTTTCTGCCCGACGTGATCTCTTATGAGCTGGACAGCATCATACAAAGCGTCCTCCGTGCTGCGCTGCGGCATGAAGCCATATTGGCGCGGGCTCAGTCCTCCGCCCAACCCGAGCTGCCAGAGCAGCCTCCCGGCCATCATCTTCTCCAAGATCTTCCCCAGGACGGACAGGAGCCCAATTGGCCTGTATGACTTAGGCCGCGTGTAGTCATCTCTGCTGGGCTTAGGCAGGATTTTGACTACAGCGGCCTTCCAATCCTTGGGGAAGTATCCCAGAGAGAGGCAGGCGTTCATCAGGGCAACAAATACATCATTTCTTGCCCTGATGGCCGCACTGCAGATGTCGGCCGTGAGGCCGTCCCCCCCGGGCGCCTTTTTAGGGTGGATGCCCTTCAAGACGCCCGAGAGCTCGTGCTGGGAGAAGGGAATAAACTCCCGCGGCTTGGCACTGGCTTCATCCTCCATGCGGGCAACCGCCTGCCTGACGCGGGCATGAGTCTCTAACTCGGACTGTAGATCGTCAGCTGGGTAGAATGTATCAGCTATGAGAGCTGCGGAGCCCTCGGCATCCAGGGTGCGTCCATCCGCGCCGCTGAGGAGGGTGTCCTCCTTCCGACGAGCGGCGCATCTTAGCACCCTATAGATGCCGCCCCACACGCTCTCATGCTCCTGCTTTGTGCAGAATTCCACCCAGCTGGCGGTCTTGGCCGCCTCTATGGCGGCCTTGTAGTCCTCCTTGGCCACCAGATACTCCTCAACTACCCTATCCCTTCTGCGGCGATTCGCGTGCCGGATTCGACCCCTCAACGTGATGAGGTTGCGCTTCTTCGCCTGCAACTCAGGGCCCCACCAAATCACCCGTTTGGGTGCCTTTGGTGGAGCCAGAAGAGGGATCGAATCCTCGCACGCACCGTGAATCGCCCCAGTGTACCTTCCAATGGCCTCCTCAAGACCGCGGGGCGTCTCGATAGCCTCGATTTCGTCGACCGTCCAGTCTCCTAGACGGTCGACGAACGAGGCCCGAAAAAGGTCCCAGTCGGCCTTCGCGGCGTGGTAACGCCTGGTGGATCCGCTGGGTCTGGCTGGCTCCGTCTCGGGCCCCACCCCCACCTCGAACGTGATCGCCCGATGGTCCGGGGCGGAGGGGATGAGGTCCGGACGGACCCTCCAGTCGCTCACTCGATGGAAGAGCGCCGACGTGGCGAGGGTTACATCAACTATGCTGGTGAACAGCTTGTCCCCCCGCCAGATGTAAAACGTCGGCGCCCCTCCCTCGTTGAGGACCTGCAGATCCACCTGGGCTGCGAACTCGGAGAACAGAGTACCCCTCTGGTCCTCGCGCCCGCAGCCCCACCAAAGGCTTTTGGCGTTAATGTCCCCGCCGAGAAGGACCGCGCTGGTGCCCATGCGGTCCATGAAGGCCTGGATGTCGCGGAGATAGGGGCTGAGGTCTTGGTCTCCCTCAAGGTACACCGAGACCAGGCCGATCTTCTGCCGCTCCCATTCCACCACCACCGCCACGACATTCTCCGTGACGGTGGTGGCGTCCTGGACGACAGAGAGGGCCGGGTTGATGACTAGGATAGCCGACTTGACCGGTTTAGCCCCGGTGGCCATCTTTTGTATACAAGTATACCGGGTGTCCACTCGGCCCACCGACCCAGTGTAAGGTTCCTGGATCAGTACGGCCGAGTAGCCACCCTCGATGGCCACCTGGACGACCTCGTGGAACGCGGCGCGGCAACGGCCTATGTTGACTTGCAACAGCCGTATAGTGCCCCGCCGCGCTCCCCGTGGCCGCCCCGCGGCGTCCCGGCCATCGTCGGCCACCCCATCCCCCGGTGCACCCCGAGGCCGTGGGGGGGCCAAGGTGCCCGCATCAACAGTACTTTATGGCCTGCCGCGCTATACTGTCCCAACGCATGCGCTCTGGACAGTCGGCGGCGTATGCAGGGTGCGAGGACTCTGCCCCTGACACTTTCGCGCAGTGGCAGCAGCGCGGCCCCTCAGCCCGCGCCGACGGGGGGCAGTCCCTGGTTTGGTGCTCACCGCTGCACTGGCCACACCTGGCTTCGGCGCGACAGATTCGCGCCGTATGCCCGTAGCCCATGCAGCGGTAGCACTGCACCAGTGGGGACTGGTCCACCGCCAGCACGACCTGGTAGCCCAGCCTTATCCTCGCTCCTTCCATACGCCGCCAGATTTCGGGGGTCACCTCTAAGATGACGTTGCAGAGTGCCCCGTTTCTGCCATTGGTGCGCCTAAGGACCCGGGCCTCCTCTTTATTGAGGGCGATGCCCGCCATCAAGTCCTTATTCTGGGACTTGATGGCGGCCATCACCTGCTCGTCTGGGGTGTCTCTCGCGACCCCGGCGAGGCGAATCAGGGGGCGCTTGTCGGTGGGCTCGGTGACTGTAAAGAGGCCACCGGCCCCCTCCAGCTCCTTCTTGAAAGCCTCCCTGCCCTCGCCGGTGTCGCAAGAGAGCAACACTTTCTGGTTCCGCAGCCTCCTGACCGCGTTGACTCCAATCCCGAGGGTGATGACGTCGACCTTCGCCTTGATATCTGCTATTGTAGCTTCAGCGGTCTTATTGGGGTCGGTCGACTCCACCACCATCGGGTGGCGCGGTAAGGAGGCCGCTTCGGCGTATGTTTTGGGGGAGACCCGATCTCGCTGGGAGGGCCGCGGGACTGCGGCCGTGGCGGGGAAGTTGTTCTGTCGGGTCGGGCCGGCGGGGGGAGACAGGTCGGGCCCCGCGAGCGGCGCAGGCTGCTGCCTGTCAAGCCGCTCGCGAAGTCCGCGGAGCTCCCCCCTCACCTCCTCCGCCCATTCCACACCCACTTTGGTGTTGGCTGCCCCGGCCACGCCGCTCAGCTCCTTGCTGAGGCCCTCGCACCGCTCCGTGAGCGCCTGCATCCCCTTGGTAAGGGATGAAACCGCCCCCGGAGCAGGCAGTGCCTCCTTGTCCCGCAGCTCTCCCAATACGTCAAAAGAGATCAGGTCTCGTGCCGCCAAAACCTCTCTCTTTATCTCTCCCAGGTCCTTGGCTATTGTGGGCAGCACCGCGCCCGCGGCCAGCTTTTCCAGGCGGGCCGCGTGAGCCTCCTCTCTACGGGTCGCGTCCGCGGCGAACTCCGCCCTGGCGGCCTCCATCCTCAGGCTAAGAGTCTGCCTGGACTCGCTCAGCCTGAGTACCATCTGGTACAGCTCGCCGAGCGAGCCCACGACAAACTCACGGGTTTCCCGCTTCAGGTTGCCTGAGGACTCCAGCCTCTCCTTCGCCGCCAGCATTACGTCGTTGGCCATCCTTGGGAGATTGGCCAGTGTTCCGGTCACTGACCCTCCCAACGATGGCCTGCCGGTCTGGGGCGAACGGGAGGCCGGTAAGATGCCGCCAGGGACGACAGTCTCGTCCAGGGGCGATTTGGTTGGTGGCGCGGTGCTGGCTGAAGCGGGCCCCGCGGTCCCGGCTCCCTCGATCGGGGCCTTGATGGAAGGTGCCTTTTTCGGCGGGGTTCCGCGGAGCCCCCTTGTGGGCACCCGCAGCAGGGCACCCGCACCCGTCCCGGTTGGCCGGCTCTTGGCCTCCGCCGTGGTCGTGGACTTTCGCGGCCTGGTGTCCATAGTGCTTTCAGTCTAAGAGAGCCGGTTTGGCGTTGCCCAAATACCGCTAGGCCCAGCCGAGCGAAGGGGCGGGTCAGGTACTTATATTTTTGACGGCAATAGGGACGAGTCCAATTATTTATACTTAAAGTGTATAATAATATGTCCGATTGTCAGTTTACTTAAACCTAAGGCAAAAAGGCCGTGTAAAAATGTAAATCTTAGTCTAGTGCAATAGGGCAGTAATAATTAACTTAAAACTAATGTGCCAATATGGGCAGGTCACTCGTGAATAAAATTTTAAATAATTGAAAATTGAAAATTAGAAATTAAAAAATTGATAATTGGAAATTGAATAAATTATAAAATTACAGAAGTTGACAAATTATGGAATAAATAGAGTTAAAACAAAATTGAAAAATTGATGAATTATAAAAAATAAAAATTAAATTAAAAAATTTTCCGCTCTACGTAGAGCCGTTATTTCACTTGTGATGCAGAGTCATTCGAGTGTGTCAGGGTATTGTATGAAGGAACAATTTGTGGTCGAAAGCGAGAAAACTCTACTTTTCCCCGGGTGACTCTATGTAGAGCCGTTCCAAGGCCACCAGCGGACGGCTCTCCCCGAGCCCTTTCCAACGACCCCAAACACGGTGTCTCTAACCCAACGGGTCCCGGAGAAATCGCCGTGCAAACTTCTCGGTTAAAATCCAAAATGGCTGCCAGAAAATGGTTACCCGGCTATTCCTCCGCGACCGCTGGGCCGAATTATCCCGTGTTTGGGCTCGTCTTGTTGGGCGCGAAGAGCCCCGTCCGCCGGTTCGGTTTTCAGGCTGAAAATTTTCAGGCTCCTGAAAACGCCTGAAAGCTGGTGGGTCGGACAGGACAGGATTAGCCGATGGCCGAGGAGAAAACCCCGGCGCCCTACGACGTTCCGTTGCAGAGATATAGGCGTTAGAAAAAAAACAAAATGGCCGCCGAACTGTCAAAGTTAGATTTTGACTGGCGATATCTCCGCTTCTAGAAGCCGCAGCGCGCCCGGATTTCTACCGTCCCTCCCTGCCCAACCCAAGCCTTCCGCTGAAACCACTTTCAGGACCCTGAAAATCTCCGACTCCAATCCGGCTGAAAAGTGGGGATATAGTGCGTGAGAAGCCCCTGAACAGACCAGTGAAGACAGCGTATCTCTACGCCTCTCGGTTCCAAAGTTATGGCGGATTGAAGTCGGAGGTTGACAGCTAAGATGGCCGCCGAACTGTCAGATTACAATTTGAGACGCCCGTAACTCCTCAACCCGACGTCAGACAACGTCGGGGTTTTCGGCGGACAGCTCGGCCTGACCTCCTCTATGTCCCGAAAGCGGTTTCAGGCCCAAAAATTTTCAGTCCTGAAAAACGCCTGAAAATGGGCTGAGTCAATAGACCGCGATTTCCGACCAATTATGGTCGAAACCCTAGATTTCTAATGTGCCCCGGTCCGGAGATATTCAATTTCTGATAAGTTAACCAATTCATACAAAATGGCGGAATTGGGCTAACTTTCGCGATTGGGGCGATATAGGGCCCGAGTTTGGGCTTAGTTTGTGTGGGATTGATCTTTTAGACTCAATCCCAGCGTCAAAATATTTTTAAAACTATTTATTACTAATTAAAATGAGAAAATTACTTAAAATTAAATATCTCCCGAACCCGTAAACTAAAAAATTCCAAAAAATACCTAAAAATTAGCTTAAATCTAGCCTAAAATTACTGTTTATATTAATTTTAAAAATTTACAATTTTAGACTGACTTTTACTATTTAAACCAATTTTTTTACTATTTTAATTCTACTCCAGACACTATTTAATTTAATTAACTAAAAAAGTCCAATTTCAATTCTTCGCTGGAGCGCGCACAAACAAGCAGTTGCAGATTTTCGAAAAATGTGTTGGGTCCAAAGTTATTGACTTCTTAATTTTGAATTTTCAAAGGTTAGGTTAGGTTTTTTTTTTTTTTGGTAACGCGGGGGAATGCATTTACGCACTTCACCACTCTGCTGTCAGGGGACAACAGAGCGGCTTCGTGTGGGACTCCCAGCCCGAGGGCTGGACTACCCACTAAACCCCCGCGGTGATCCTCCTCTCCTCTACCGGGTCGCGGGGTAGGCCAAAGGTTAAGTCACCGCGACCCGGCAAGAGGTCGCCCCTCCACGTGAGGGGCTCGACTAGTGGGGGAGCCAAAGTGGCCCCCTTAGCGGCGCCCCCTGCCCCATCGCTACGACGGGGCAAGGAAACGCCGCGTCTCCTCGGGGGGGCCATAAAGGCCCCCATACGCTCCAATGAGCCGCCCCCCCACATCACATTGCTAAAACAATGGGACTAGAGGGGGCGGCGCATCGCTGCGAGGCCCGTCGCGTCGCTCACCAGCGCTTCTCTGAGAACAGAGAAGGTGGAGAGCGAGCGCGCGGGCCCTCTCTGTGCCGGAAGGCACCCCCGGATCACGCAGGGGCGCCCTCCGGCCCGCCGTGTTAGAGGCGGAGAGTCCCCTGACCCCCCGCCCACGGCACTGATCCGACTGGTACGAGGCGCCCGGAGGCGCCCCCCCCAGCCGGACCTCCTCCTCTTGGTCGCTTGGGTCCCACTCCACGGTGTGAAGCAGGGCCCAAGCGACTAAACGGTCGCGGTGCTGCCCAAACAGCACCGCCACCTACTGACCGCTCAACTCGCAAGCGAGGAGCGGTCCCTCCGCGGTTGCTCTTTGTTTCACCGTGGTCCCGCAACCACGGCTACTAAAGCCCCCTCGCCACGACAAGGCGGCAACCGTCGAGGGGGAGGTTAGGTTAGGTTTTTTTTTTTTTTTTGGTAACGCGGGGGAATGCATTTACGCACTTCACCACTCTGCTGTCAGGGGACAACAGAGCGGCTTCGTGTGGGACTCCCAGCCCGAGGGCTGGACTACCCACTAAACCCCCGCGGTGATCCTCCTCTCCTCTACCGGGTCGCGGGGTAGGCCAAAGGTTAAGTCACCGCGACCCGGCAAGAGGTCGCCCCACTGGAGGGGCTCGACTGGTGGGGGAGCCAGAGTGGCTCCCCAGCGGCGCCCCCTGCCCCATCGCTACGACGGGGCAAGGAAACGCCGCGTCTCCTCGGGGGGGCCATATAGGCCCCCATACGCTCCAATGCGCCGCCCCCCCCCATCCAATTGCTAAAACAACGGGACTAGAGGGGGCGGCGCATCGCTGCGAGGCCCGTCGCGTCGCTCACCAGCGCTTCTCTGATGAAGCAGAGAAGGTGGAGAGCGAGCGCGCGGGCCCTCTCTGTGCTGGAAGGCACCCCCGGATCACGCAGGGGCGCCTTCCGGCCCGCCGTGTTAGAGGCTGAGGGTCCCCTGACCCTCCGCCCACGGCCCTGGTCCGACTGGTACGAGGCGCACAAGGCGCCCCCCCCAGCCGGACCTCCTCCTCTTGGTCGCTTGGGTCCCACTCCACGGTGTGAAGCAGGGCCCAAGCGACTAAACGGTCGCAGGGGATAGGGAGAGAGGCGCACCGCAATACCAGCACTCCTCTTCCCCTGCGACCCCACCGCGTCCGCCATCAGCCGGTGGCGGCCCCGGTAAGGCCGCGGCAGGCAGGGAGAGCGGCGCACCGTAATACCGGCACTCCTCTCCCGCCGCGGCCTCCTCCCTTCGGCTGCGATGTCGCCCATACGGCATCGCAGCCCGCCTCAGTGGCGGTGCTGCCCATACAGCACCGCCACCTACTGACCGCTCGACTCGCAAGCGAGGAGCGGTCCCTCCGCGGTTGCTCTTTGTTTCACCGTGGTCCCGCAACCACGGCTACTAAAGCCCCCTCGCCACGACAAGGCGGCAACCGTCGAGGGGGGAGGTTAGGTTAGGTTAGGTTAGGTTAGGTTAGGTTTCCGTGTGGAGTTTCTGGTCTCCCATCGGACGCGTCCCCGGGTGGCGGATAGGGGAACGCCCCCCAGATATGGGGGGTATCGGCTTCGGCCGGCGCGGACCAAAACCAGGCGTGGAGGGTCATCCGAGTTACTTGTCAGGTCTCGGATGAGGCACACCACCCACTCTACTTTTAGAGTGGTGCTTGGTGTGCGTGAGCAGATCGTAATCCCAACGTACCGGGACCGAGGGTCTTTTTGGACCGCGAGGAGATAACCTCTATAAAAAATCCTCAATCCTCGGCGCTGAGGCACGTGGCGTCGGGGTGCTCGCAAGAGCGGCTGGGGAGGTCATCAGCCACTAGCGGCCAAACCTGCAGGCTCAGTGCTGGCCCTGGGTTCTAGCCCCTAAAAGAGCACCCGCGTCGTGTTGGGAAAGCGGCGCGTGTATATTCCCTTCTTTCAGATGTAGCCGGAATGCTAAAAAAAAACTAGTAAAAAAAATCATGGAGTCCGTTCAGAAAAAGATATTACCCCAGGAGGGTACCTGCTTGTCAGGAGAATCCCTCCCCGGCGCCACCTCGGCGCCGGGCTGCCCCTCGTATTCTGGGGGGGGCACCAACGGCTTTTCCTCCTTGAGGCCATCGGCCTCAAGTGAGTTCATTGACACTGCCACGGGTAGTTTTGTCGCTTCTGGCGCCACAAGTGGCGTTGGAAGCGGCAAGGTCGTGGCAGACCACGTGGTGGGGAATTCGTCCAGCGACGATATGGAGCTGGAGTTTTCCAGGCCAACGAGTCGCAGTTCCATGCGACTCGGAGGCGGTAAGCGGACGCTGTCTGACCGATCAGCGTCTGCTTCCAGCGTAGAACGGGGTATCTCTGCGACCTCCAAACGAGGCAGGGGGCGTCCGCCTTCCACAGGCGAATATGTGGGAATGGGCAAGACTCTCTCTGAAAAGAGAAGATTAGAGCGGGAGCAGAGGCGCCTGGAGGCTGAACGTGACATCGGGCAGAAGGCCGAGCAAGCAGAAAAGGCGCGCCTGCTAACACATAGGCGGACTGAGGCTGTGCCGACTGGAGACGAGACGCAGTCCACCGCTAGCTTGAAGGAGTTGGCGGAAAAGGACATTGGCATCTTGCTCAATGTTGCCGCAAAGTCAGGCAATATGAAGGGCACGTTCCAGAGGGCAATGAAGGATGCGGTGTTCTCCCTCAAAACAATCGTCCTCAATCTTGCGGAACGCAGCGTGAGCGAGGAGACGCGCCTGCTCCAGGCGGACAATGAGCGTCAGCGTCAGAACAACGAGCGTCAGAGCCGTGAGATAGAGGAGCTCCGAAAGGAAGTGGCGCATGTCCGCGCGCTGCTTGAGAAGCAGTGCAGCGCTCCTTCCCCACATGCACTTACTGCACCTGCGGAAGTCTTGGGCCAAGAAGACCTCGTTCGCTCCATCGTGCTCCAAGTGGGCACCATGATGAACGCCCGATTCGAGGCTATTGAGGACCGGCTTTTACCAGCCACGCCAGTCCGCCCACCTTTGAGGAACAGAAGCTATGCTCAGTCTGTTACTGGACCTGGCGCTTCCACAAGGCCTGCTCGGACTGCCCAACCACCTTCGAGACAAAGGAATTCCTCTCCTGTCCTGACTAGGCCAAGCACTTCGGCGAAGTCTCAGCCTTCTCAGAAGGTGGGCCCGGCCGGAGCAGTAGAGGGACGGAAGTCCCAAAGTACAGGCAGGCAGCCGGCACCCTCACATGGTGAGCAATGGGTCACTGTTGGCAGAAGTGGACGACCTGCGGCCCGATCGCAGTCTTCCATTGTGGTCCGGCCAACTCCCGCCGTCAGCCAATCGGCACCGGCTCGCAAAAACAAGAGGAGAAAGAAGGCCAATCTTCGCACCCCACTCTCGGCAGCGGTGACTATAACCGTGCCACCGGAAAGCGGCCTCACCTACAGCTGTGTCCTTGCGGAGGCCAGAGCTAAGGTTGATCTGGCCGCGATGGATATAGCGGGCCTAAAGTTCCGCACGGGTGCCACTGGCGCCCGAGTTTTGGAACTCCCAGGCACGGAAAGTGGTCCGAAAGCCGATCAACTGGCCTCCAAACTAAGAGAGGTGCTTCCAACATGCGTCCGAGTTGCCAGACCAACAAAGTGCGCAGAAATCCGAGTGTCTGGTCTGGACGACTCGGTAAGCAAAGAGGACGTCGCGGCTGCTGTCGTCCGGCGCGGGAGCTGCCAGGCCGAGAACGTCAGGGTCGGGGAAATTCGTCGCAGTGACTTTGGTGGTGGTACCATCTGGGTTCAGTGTCCTGTGGCGACCGCCAGTCTGTTGGCGGAGGACGGCCGTCTTTTGGTTGGCTGGAGTTCTGCCAAGGTGGTGACGTTGGAACCGAGGCCCATGAAGTGTTTCCGATGTCTGGCAATTGGACACACGGGCCTCCGGTGTACCTCCTCGACAGACCGTAGCCGTTTGTGCTTCCGCTGCGGTGGTCCTGACCACAAGGCGGCCACGTGCTCGGCAAAGCCGCACTGCCCATTGTGCGCGGATGCGGGCCGGCCTGCCGATCATTTGATCGGGGGCAAAAAGTGCGCACCCCCTCCTAAGAGCAAGAAGACGACTGCAGCGACCACAGCCGTCACACAAGAGAGCCGGGCCCAATCACAAGAGGCGATGATGACTGGTTAGCTATGGCTGCCACACTTCGCCTCCTCCAGGGAAATCTCAACCACTCCGCTGGTGCGCAGGATTTATTCCTGCAAACCATGCTGGAGTGGTCGATCGACGCGGCGGTGGTTGCTGAGCCCTACTTTGTGCCCAGTAACAATAATTGGGCCGGTGACCTGGACAATCTGGTCGCCATAGCGGTCAGTGTCGGTTCGCAGGCTCCACCTCTCGTTGTTAGGGAGAGAGGCTCGGGCTTTGTCATGGCCTCTTGGCGGGGGTTAACTCTAGTTGGAGTATACTTCTCGCCAAATAGGTCCGTGGCAGAGTTTGAGGTTTTCCTCGACGGAATGGGAGCGGCCATTGGTAGGGCAGCGCCCAGCCAGATCGTCGTCCTCGGCGACTTCAATGCCAAGAGCGTGGCTTGGGGTTCTCCGAGGACGGACGTGCGCGGTGAGACAGTCTGTGAGTGGGCACTGACGTCGGGTATGGTCCTTCTTAACAGAGGTTCTGTGAACACATGTGTAAGGCAGCAGGGGGGGTCGATAGTGGACTTATCGTTCGCTACCCCTGCCCTTGCGCCGTGTATCCGGAACTGGCGCGTCGTGGAGAATGTGGAGACCTTGTCTGACCACCTCTACATCCGCTTCGAAATCGCTTCGTCGGAGGTGGGGGTGGCCGGGCAGCCCACTGGACACGATTCAGTGTTCCCACGATGGTCTTTGGCGATGCTGGACCGGGACCTGCTTGTTGAGGCCTCTATCGTCCAAGCGTGGGTCTCGCAATCCGTGGAACCTGTGGAGGAGGTTGACACGGAAGCCTTGCGTCTGCGGGACATGCTGACGGAAGTGTGCGACGCAGCTATGCCCCGCGCAAAGCGACGCAGCCCGAAGCTTGAGGTGTATTGGTGGTCGTACGATATCTCCCAGCTCCGGTCGGAGTGCACGGTGGCACGCCGCCAATACACTCACTACCGCAGACGCCGGGTTCGGGATGAGGCGCAGACGGAACACCTTTACAGCACATACCTGGCGGCCAAAAAGGCATTGCAGCTCGCTATCAGCCGAGCCAAGGCCGCTGGAAGAGAGTCCGTCTTGCAGACCCTCAACTCGGACCCGTGGGGCCGCCCGTATCGTGCGGCGCGGGGCAAGCTGCGCAACCGGGGACCTCCACTAACGGAGACTTTGCAGCCGCAACTGTTGGCCGATGTTGTCACCGGCCTATTCCCGGACGCAATGGAGCACACTCCACCAGCTCTGGCTGGGATAGGCATCGGGGATGGTGGGTCGATGGCCGCAGAGGTTCCTCCCGTGACCGAGGCCGAAGTAGGTGTAGCCCTTCTAAAGCTGCGGGGGAAGAAAACCGCTCCCGGTCCCGATGGAATACCCGGTCGCGTCCTGGTGGCGGCCATGAAGGAGTTGGAGGAGCAATACAGGGGGCTCCTTGAAGGCTGTCTGACATCGGGACGTTTTCCGAGGGTGTGGAAAACCGGGAGATTGGTTCTCCTGCAGAAGGAGGGCAGACAGGCAGACTCTCCATCTGCCTATCGCCCGATCGTGCTGCTAGACGAGGCGGGCAAGCTTTTTGAGCGCATTTTGTCTGCCCGCATCGGCTGGCACCTGCGCGAAGTCGGCCCCGACCTAGCTGAATGCCAGTATGGCTTTCGCTGGGGTCGCTCGACCATTGACGCCATCCAACGCGTGAGGGACCTGTCGGACGAGGCAACCGGGGCGGGCGGGATAATGCTAGCGGTGTCCCTGGACATAGCCAACGCCTTCAACTCTCTGCCCTTCGGGTGCATACGGGAGGCGCTCCGATTCCATGCAGTGCCCGACTACCTGCGGCGCATGATCGGAGACTACCTGAAGGACAGAGAGGTTGTGTACCAGGGACGAGACGGTGGCATGCATCGCCGACTCATGAGATGCGGTGTTCCACAGGGATCGGTCCTAGGACCGCTCCTGTGGAACATCGGATACGACTGGGTCCTACGTGGTGCGCTGCTGCGCGGGTTGCACCTCGTCTGCTATGCAGACGACACCCTCGTCACGGCGCGGGGGCGCAACTTCGAGGAGGCGGCCCGTCTGGCCACGGTGGGAGCCACCCACGTGGTCGGGCGTATTGAAGCGCTAGGCCTCAAGGTGGCCTTAAGCAAAACCGAGGCGATCTGCTTCCTCGGCCGTCGAAGAGCGCCTCCTGCAGGTTCCATAGTGAGGGTGGGCGATGTCCACGTCGAGGTCAGGTCCCAGTTGAAATACTTGGGCCTGGTCCTTGACAGCCGGTGGAACTTCGAAGAGCACTTCAGACGTCTGGCGCCGAAACTTATCGGCACAGTGTCTGCCCTCGGAAGGCTCCTTCCGAACACTGGTGGACCCGACGTGACCTGCCGCCGCCTTTATACCGGCGTTGTGAGGTCGATGGCGCTGTATGGTGCACCTGTCTGGGCGGACGCTCTGAACGCCCGTAATATCGCTCAGCTGCACCGACCACAGCGAGTGATGGCGATCAGAGCGATACGCGGATACCGGACGGTGTCACACGAGGCGGCATGCGCTCTGGCTGGCACGGTGCCATGGGACCTCGATGCCCACTTGCTGGCGTCGGTGTACTGGCGGCGCGTGGATGCACGCCACCGAGGTGTCTTCCCACCACCCGAGGTGGAGCAGCAGTGGAGGAGGGATGCACGTCGCAATCTCCTGTACCAATGGCAAAGGCAGCTCCAGGAGCCGAAGGCGGGCCTGCGGACCGTGGAGGCGGTTCGTCCTCTTCTAAAGAAGTGGGTGGACCGTCGACACGGCTCGCTCACCTTCCGGCTGGTGCAGATCCTCACAGGACACGGGTGTTTCGGGAGGTATCTGTGCCGCATAGCCGGAAGAGAGACGACTGCGGCGTGTCATCACTGCAATAGTGATGAAGACACGTCGCAGCACACCCTGGAGGTCTGCCCGGCTTGGGCGCAGGAGAGAGCGACGCTGCAACAGGCGGTAGGCTGCAACATCTCGTTGCCAGCCCTAATAGGCGCAATGCTACAGGGAGAGTCCTCGTGGCAGGCAGTGGTGTCCTTCTGCGAAAACGTCATTTTGCGGAAGGAGGCGGCGGAGAGGCTGAGAGAAGACGACCCTTCGTCTCAGCCGATCCGTCGCAGGAGGACGGGACGGAGAAGGAGAGCGTATGCTCACCTCCTTCCGGCCCCGTGAGGAAATAGCGGATTGGGGTATCCGGCCTCACGAAGCGGAGCGGAGTGCTACGTGTTTCTAGCATTCCGCTCATACCTGGAGGATAATGGGCAATGGAGGGGTCCACCAGGACTGACGCTGGCGGAGTTGCGGAAGATTGCGAGGGCGTTCCCGCGACTCCGTCGTACGGCGTGAGAAGGAACACCATGGGGTTTTAGCCGGTAAGAGTCCGGCATAACCCTGTCGCCATCCCCAGCGACAGGGTATCCATGAGGATTTCCCCATGAAAAAAAAAAAAAAAAAAAAAAAGGTTAGGTTAGGTTAGGTTAGGTTTTTTTTTTTTTTTTTTGGTAACGCGGGGGAATGCATTTACGCACTTCACCACTCTGCTGTCAGGGGACAACAGAGCGGCTTCGTGTGGGACTCCCAGCCCGAGGGCTGGACTACCCACTAAACCCCCGCGGTGATCCTCCTCTCCTCTACCGGGTCGCGGGGTAGGCCAAAGGTTAAATCACCGCGACCCGGCAAGAGGTCGCCCCTCCACGTGAGGGGCTCGACTGGTGGGGGAGCCAGAGTGGCTCCCCAGCGGCGCCCCCTGCCCCATCGCTACGACGGGGCAAGGAAACGCCGCATCTTCTCGGGGGGGCCATAAAGGCCCCCATACGCTCCAATGCGCCGCCCCCCCACATCACATTGCTAAAACAATGGGACTAGAGGGGGCGGCGCATCGCTGCGAGGCCCGTCGCGTCGCTCACCAGCGCTTCTCTGAGAACAGAGAAGGTGGAGAGCGAGCGCGCGGGCCCTCTCTGTGCCGGAAGGCACCCCCGGATCACGCAGGGGCGCCTTCCGGCCCGCCGTGTTAGAGGCGGAGAGTCCCCTGACCCCCCGCCCACGGCACTGATCCGACTGGTACGAGGCGCCCGGAGGCGCCCCCCCCAGCCGGACCTCCTCCTCTTGGTCGCTTGGGTCCCACTCCACGGTGTGAAGCAGGGCCCAAGCGACTAAACGGTCGCGGTGCTGCCCATACAGCACCGCCACCTACTGACCGCTCAACTCGCAAGCGAGGAGCGGTCCCTCCGCGGTTGCTCTTTGTTTCACCGTGGTCCCGCAACCACGGCTACTAAAGCCCCCTCGCCACGACAAGGCGGCAACCGTCGAGGGGGAGGTTAGGTTTTTTTTTTTTTTTTTTGGTAACGCGGGGGAATGCATTTACGCACTTCACCACTCTGCTGTCAGGGGACAACAGAGCGGCTTCGTGTGGGACTCCCAGCCCGAGGGCTGGACTACCCACTAAACCCCCGCGGTGATCCTCCTCTCCTCTACCGGGTCGCGGGGTAGGCCAAAGGTTAAGTCACCGCGACCCGGCAAGAGGTCGCCCCTCCACGTGAGGGGCTCGACTAGTGGGGGAGCCAAGGTGGCTCCCCAGCGGCGCCCCCTGCCCCATCGCTACGACGGGGCAGGGAAACGCCGCGTCTCCTCGGGGGGGCCATAAAGGCCCCCATACGCTCCAATGCGCCGCCCCCCCACATCACATTGCTAAAACAATGGGACTAGAGGGGGCGGCGCATCGCTGCGAGGCCCGTCGCGTCGCTCACCAGCGCTTCTCTGAGAACAGAGAAGGTGGAGAGCGAGCGCGCGGGCCCTCTCTGTGCCGGAAGGCACCCCCGGATCACGCAGGGGCGCCTTCCGGCCCGCCGTGTTAGAGGCGGAGAGTCCCCTGACCCCCCGCCCACGGCACTGATCCGACTGGTACGAGGCGCCCGGAGGCGCCCCCCCCAGCCGGACCTCCTCCTCTTGGTCGCTTGGGTCCCACTCCACGGTGTGAAGCAGGGCCCAAGCGACTAAACGGTCGCAGGGGACAGGGAGAGAGGCGCACCGCAATACCAGCACTCCTCTTCCCCCGCGACCCCACCGCGTCCGCCATCAACCGGTGGCGGCCCCGGTAAGGCCGCGGCAGGCAGGGAGAGCGGCGCACCGTAATACCGGCACTCCTCTCCCGCCGCGGCCTCCTCCTTACGGCTGCGATGCCGCCCATACGACATCGCAGCCCGCCTCAGTGGCGGTGCTGCCCATACAGCACCGCCACCTACTGACCGCTCGACTCGCAAGCGAGGAGCGGTCCCTCCGCGGTTGCTCTTGGTTTCACCGTGGGTGTGTTCCCGCCCGTAGGCCCCCACGGCTACTTAGCCCCCTCGCCACGACAAGGCGGCAACCGTCGAGGGGGGGGGGAGGTTAGGTTAGGTTAGGTTAGGTTAGGTTAGGTTAGGTTAGGTTAGGTTAGGTTAGGTTAGGTTTTTTTTTTTTTTTGTAGTGGGCACACGGTGAAAATCCATCATGGACGCCAGGGAAGGGAGGCCCTGGCAGTGTCGGACTCCTACCGACTAAAAACACCGTGTACCCACTGTGTGTGAGGTATACCCAGGAGGGGCCGCGCTTTCGGTTTACACTTTCCCTCCAGAGGTATGGGTGATTATGGGTGTAAGTGTAAGTATTTTTGTGGAGTAGTGATTTTGGTGGGATATAATGTAGGTATAAATATAATTATCAATATATATGTATGAATATGAATATAAATATATAACAATATATAATTATAAAGAATGGTATGAAGTGTTTAATTGATGAACGAATATTTATGAGGTAGATAAACTTAAAATTTGTTGGAATTAGTGACTGGACACTTGTGTTATTACATAAACTATAGTTGTGTTATTGCAGTATCTAAAGATTGGAGATTATTTACAAGGTTTATTAGCTAAGACTTAAGTTAGCTTAGAATTTTATCAGTGATTTAATTTTTTTTTTTTTTTTTTTTTTTTTTTTTTTTTTTTTTTTTTTTTTTTTTTTTTTTTTTTTTTTTTTTTTTCTGGTAGCTTAGACGTTAGTTAGCTTAGTTTTTTTTTTTTTTTTCTTTCGGAGGGGAAATCTCTGACAGATACCCGGCGTCTCGGGGAAAACGCCGGGTTATGTGGGGCTTGCACCCACTAAAACCCCTCCGGTGTTCCGTCTCTCGCCATTCACACCGAGCTACGTGATTCGCAAAGACACCTCCGCAACTCGGCTGGCGACCCCGTCCCCACCTTTTGCGTTTCCGCATAGGGTAGCGGTGGAGGAGCCATAGGCGCTCCGCTACCCCCATTCTCTTCATCATAGCATCCATCATATCTTGTTTGTTGTGCTGGTCGCACCAGTTACGATCGTGGGTCGCACGTGTGGTGGCGCCCGCTCCACGTCGATCTAGCACGTACCTAGCACCACTCTTCCATCACCTTGTATTTCTGCTCGGCACACCATTCCGATCGCGGGGCAAGCGCGTGGTGACGCCCGGCCCGCGGTCTGGCATGTATAACGAGCCATTCATTCATCTTCTGTCACTGATCGTACCGTACTAGACGCGGGTCGCAGGTCAGTGACGAGCGCTCCGCGCCAGCCGGAAGGCACGATCTGAGCGCCATCCCTCTCCTCGTCTTATGTGACGGTCGCACCAGTTACGATCGTGGGTCGCACGTGTGGTGGCGCCCGCTCCACGTCGATCTAGCACGATCCGAGCACCACTCATCCATCACCTGGTATATCTGCTCGGCACACCATTCTATTTTAATGGTGTGCTCGGCACACCATTCAAAATATTTTTAAAACTATTTATTACTAATTAAAATGAGAAAATTACTTAAAATTAAATATCTCCCGAACCCGTAAACTAAAAAATTCCAAAAAATACCTAAAAATTAGCTTAAATCTAGCCTAAAATTACTGTTTATATTAATTTTAAAAATTTACAATTTTAGACTGACTTTTACTATTTAAACCAATTTTTTTACTATTTTAATTCTACTCCAGACACTATTTAATTTAATTAACTAAAAAAGTCCAATTTCAATTCTTCGCTGGAGCGCGCACAAACAAGCAGTTGCAGATTTTCGAAAAATGTGTTGGGTCCAAAGTTATTGACTTCTTAATTTTGAATTTTCAAAGGTTAGGTTAGGTTTTTTTTTTTTTTGGTAACGCGGGGGAATGCATTTACGCACTTCACCACTCTGCTGTCAGGGGACAACAGAGCGGCTTCGTGTGGGACTCCCAGCCTGAGGGCTGGACTACCCACTAAACCCCCGCGGTGATCCTCCTCTCCTCTACCGGGTCGCGGGGTAGGCCAAAGGTTAAATCACCGCGACCCGGCAAGAGGTCGCCCCTCCACGTGAGGGGCTCGACTGGTGGGGGAGCCAAGGTGGCTCCCCAGCGGCGCCCCCTGCCCCATCGCTACGACGGGGCAAGGAAACGCCGCGTCTCCTCGGGGGGGCCATATAGGCCCCCATACGCTCCAATGCGCCGCCCCCCCCACATCACATTGCTAAAACAATGGGACTAGAGGGGGCGGCGCATCGCTGCGAGGCCCGTCGCGTCGCTCACCAGCGCTTCTCTGAGAACAGAGAAGGTGGAGAGCGAGCGCGCGGGCCCTCTCTGTGCCGGAAGGCACCCCCGGATCACGCAGGGGCGCCTTCCGGCCCGCCGTGTTAGAGGCGGAGAGTCCCCTGACCCCCCGCCCACGGCACTGATCCGACTGGTACGAGGCGCCCGGAGGCGCCCCCCCCAGCCGGATCTCCTCCTCTTGGTCGCTTGGGTCCCACTCCACGGTGTGAAGCAGGGCCCAAGCGACTAAACGGTCGCAGGGGATAGGGAGAGAGGCGCACCGCAATACCAGCACTCCTCCTCCCCTGCGACCCCACCGCGTCCGCCATCAACCGGTGGCGGCCCCGGTAAGGCCGCGGCAGGCAGGGAGAGCGGCGCACCGTAATACCGGCACTCCTCTCCCGCCGCGGCCTCCTCCTTACGGCTGCGATGCCGCCCATACGACATCGCAGCCCGCCTCAGTGGCGGTGCTGCCCATACAGCACCGCCACCTACTGACCGCTCGACTCGCAAGCGAGGAGCGGTCCCTCCGCGGTTGCTCTTGGTTTCACCGTGGGTGTGTTCCCGCCCGTAGGCCCCCACGGCTACTTAGCCCCCTCGCCACGACAAGGCGGCAACCGTCGAGGGGGAGGGGGAGGTTTTTTTTTTTTTTTGGTAACGCGGGGGAATGCATTTACGCACTTCACCACTCTGCTGTCAGGGGACAACAGAGCGGCTTCGTGTGGGACTCCCAGCCCGAGGGCTGGACTACCCACTAAACCCCCGCGGTGATCCTCCTCTCCTCTACCGGGTCGCGGGGTAGGCCAAAGGTTAAATCACCGCGACCCGGCAAGAGGTCGCCCCTCCACGTGAGGGGCTCGACTGTTGGGGGAGCCAGAGTGGCTCCCCAGCGGCGCCCCCTGCCCCATCGCTACGACGGGGCAAGGAAACGCCGCGTCTCCTCGGGGGGGCCATAAAGGCCCCCATACGCTCCAATGCGCCGCCCCCCCACATCACATTGCTAAAACAATGGGACTAGAGGGGGCGGCGCATCGCTGCGAGGCCCGTCGCGTCGCTCACCAGCGCTTCTCTGAGAACAGAGAAGGTGGAGAGCGAGCGCGCGGGCCCTCTCTGTGCTGGAAGGCACCCCCGGATCACGCAGGGGCGCCTTCCGGCCCGCCGTGTTAGAGGCGGAGAGTCCCCTGACCCCCCGCCCACGGCACTGATCCGACTGGTACGAGGCACCCGGAGGCGCCCCCCCCAGCCGGACCTCCTCCTCTTGGTCGCTTGGGTCCCACTCCACGGTGTGAAGCAGGGCCCAAGCGACTAAACGGTCGCAGGGGACAGGGAGAGAGGCGCACCGCAATACCAGCACTCCTCTTCCCCTGCGACCCCACCGCGTCCGCCATCAACCGGTGGCGGCCCCGGTAAGGCCGCGGCAGGCAGGGAGAGCGGCGCACCGTAATACCGGCACTCCTCTCCCGCCGCGGCCTCCTCCCTTCGGCTGCGACGCCGCCCATACGGCATCGCAGCCCGCCTCAGTGGCGGTGCTGCCCATACAGCACCGCCACCTACTGACCGCTCGACTCGCAAGCGAGGAGCGGTCCCTCCGCGGTTGCTCTTGGTTTCACCGTGGGTGTGTTCCCGCCCGTAGGCCCCCACGGCTACTTAGCCCCCTCGCCACGACAAGGCGGCAACCGTCGAGGGGGAGGGGGAGGGGGAGGTTTTTTTTTTTTTTTTTGGTAACGCGGGGGAATGCATTTACGCACTTCACCACTCTGCTGTCAGGGGACAACAGAGCGGCATCGTGTGGGACTCCCAGCCCAAGGGCTGGACTACCCACTAAACCCCCGCGGTGATCCTCCTCTCCTCTACCGGGTCGCGGGGTAGGCCAAAGGTTAAGTCACCGCGACCCGGCAAGAGGTCGCCCCACTGGAGGGGCTCGACTGGTGGGGGAGCCAGAGTGGCTCCCCAGCGGCGCCCCCTGCCCCATCGCTACGACGGGGCAAGGAAACGCCGCGTCTCCTCGGGGGGGCCATATAGGCCCCCATACGCTCCAATGCGCCGCCCCCCCCCATCCCATTGCTAAAACAATGGGACTAGAGGGGGCGGCGCATCGCTGCGAGGCCCGTCGCGTCGCTCACCAGCACTTCTCTGAGAACAGAGAAGGTGGAGAGCGAGCACGCGGGCCCTCTCTGTGCTGGAAGGCACCCCCGGATCACGCAGGGGCGCCTTCCGGCCCGCCGTGTTAGAGGCGGCGGGTCCCCTGACCCTCCGCCCACGGCCCTGGTCCGACTGGTACGAGGCGCACAAGGCGCCCCCCCCAGCCGGACCTCCTCCTCTTGGTCGCCCGGGTCCCGCTCCACAGTGTGAAACAGGGCCCAGGCGACTAGACGGTCGCAGGGGATAGGGAGAGAGGCGCACCGCAATACCAGCACTCCTCTTCCCCTGCGACCCCACCGCGTCCGCCATCAACCGGTGGCGGCCCCGGTAAGGCCGCGGCAGGCAGGGAGAGCGGCGCACCGTAATACCGGCACTCCTCTCCCGCCGCGGCCTCCTCCCTTCGGCTGCGATGCCGCCCATACGGCATCGCAGCCCGCCTCAGTGGCGGTGCTGCCCATACAGCACCGCCACCTACTGACCGCTCGACTCGCAAGCGAGGAGCGGTCCCTCCGCGGTTGCTCTTGGTTTCACCGTGGGTGTGTTCCCGCCCGTAGGCCCCCACGGCTACTTAGCCCCCTCGCCACGACAAGGCGGCAACCGTCGAGGGGGGGGGAGGGGGAGGTTAGGTTAGGTTAGGTTAGGTTAGGTTCGGTTAGTCTGCGTCGGTACGCCATTGCGAGTAGATGTGTGCGCTGCTAGCTACTGTGCAAACTAGTACCCGCAGCAATTGCTTTTGTTTATTTATTAATAAATAAAAGTGTGAAGTGCCTGTTTACGTGTGCATCTGTGTTTGGCGTGTGCGTGCATAGTGCACGTTATAAGCTACGATGGATGCGGCCGCGGCGCCTGGCGCCGATCTGTCGGCTGCCGGCGCCGCTATGGCGGGACACGGCGAGGCGTCTGGCGGCGGCGCCCGAACTACCCACGCAAAATCTACCCGCGGTAAGTTGTGGGTGGTGGCAGCGAGGAAGCGAGGCCGCTCCGCTGAGTCGGATGGGTCGTGGGACTCTGAGCCAGATGGCGAGGAGACGGCTTTGCTCCCTAAGGTGTCCCGCGTAGGGGCGCGCGGCGGTGTCGCCGCAAGGGCCCGTGGCAGAACGGCGAAGCGCGGCGGCGCCCGTAGAACGGCTGGTGAGGCGAAGGAGGCCGCCCGCGAAGAGCAGAAGCTCTGCGCGCAGGCAGAGGTGGCGAGCCTTACGGCTCAATACTATCGTCGGTCGACATCGCCGCGTGCCTCGACGTCAGCGGCGTTCGCGGGGGGCGTCGTACCGGTGGGGGAACTTGTGGCCCAGATAAACTCGGCTATTCTATACATAGCTGAAGTGGGCCGCAAGTCCAAAAATATAAAGGGCGAGCTGCTTGGTGGCCTGAAGAAGGCTACGGCGGCGATCGGGGACGCTGTTGCGGAACTGAGTGTCCGCACGGCTACCGCCGAGACCCGCCGTGTCTCCGAGGAGAATGCCCGCCTCCGCGCTAGGGTCGACGAGCTGGAGAAGGCGAGCCGTGCCCCTGTTGTGGCACCCGTGCAGGCTGCCGCCGCCGCTGTTCGCGATTTGCCTGCAGCTGCCGCCGCTGTTCGTGCCTCGCCGGCTGCCGCCGCGGCGCGTGTGCCGCCGGCGGCTGACTCCGGGCGTGTACGGCCGGCGGCCGTTGCCGGATCGGCGCGTGCGCCGGCGACTGCTGCGGCACGTGTGACCCACGGGTCGCCGGCCGCGACGGCGCGTGGGCCGCCAGCCGCCACGGTGCGTGGGCCGCCGGCCGTCGCGGTGCGTGTGCCGCCGGCGGTCGTGATGCGTGGGCCGCCGGCCGCTACGGTGCGTGGGCCGCCGGCCGTCACCGTGCGTGTGCCGCCGGCGGTCGCGGTGCGTGGGCCGCCGGCCGCAGCGGTGCGTGGGCCGCCGGCCGTCACGGTGCGTGTGCCGCCGGCCGCCGCTGTACGCGGGCCGCCGCCGCCCGCCGCCGTGCGCGGGTCAACGCCCGCCGCGGTGCGCGGGTCGCCGGCCGCCGTGGTGCGTGCCGCGCCGGCCTCCGGCGCCGGCGTGCGCGCTACGGTGTCGGCGGCTGCTGCTCGGGTGGCGGCGGCACGTGTTGCTACACGCGGCACATATGCGGGTGCGGTGGCTGGCGGACGTGTTGGCTGCTCGCCCGCTTCTGCCGGCGGGCGTGCGGTAGGCGCGCGTGGCGACTTGCCTGCGGTGGCGACGAGTGTGAGGGAGGACGCGGCGGCGACCGCCCGCTTGCCACCCGCCACCTGCGTTGATGATGAGACGGACGACGTCGACGTCGAGGTGATCGACGACACGCCGACTGCCGCCTCGCCCGCGGCCTGGGTGGTGCACGAGACACCCGCCCGTCGTCGCCGGCGTCGTAGGACGATGGCGGCGCGTCGGGTACCCGACGGCGAGCTGTCGGGGCCCGCCACTGCGTCCGTCCCGCTCGCGGGACCGGTGACGGCGGTGACTCGTGGGACCGCGGGGACGCCACCCACGCCAGGCCAGCTGGCCGCGCGCAAGCTGCGTCTGCCGCGTTCTGCTGCTGTCGTTATCACGCTGCAGCCGGAGGCGATGGAAGCGGGTATGACGTATGCGCAGGTGATTTCGGAAGCGAGGTCAAAAATTGACATCGCTTCGCTTGAGATCACCTCGCTGCGGTTCAAGCGATCGGTCACCGGGGCGCGGGTGCTGGAGGTGGCGGGGGCGGGTGCCGCGAGTGCTACCAAGGCGGACGCGCTGGCCCGGAAACTGGAGGAGGTGCTCGGCTCGCAGACGGCGAGAGTTTCGAGGCCGATCAAGTCCGCAGAACTGCGGGTGTTCGGCCTCGACGACTCCGTCACAGCGGACGAGGTCACTGCTGCGGTGGCTCGCTCAGGCGAATGTGAACGGGGGGCGGTAAAGTGCGGTGAGGTGCGCCCTGGCGCGACCGGCGCTTGCGCAGCTTGGGTGCGCTGCCCCGTGTCTGCGGCGAAGAAGGTCCTCGCGGCGGGCCGCCTCTCAGTCGGATGGGGCATGGCCCGAGTAGAGCTGCTGACGGCGCGCCCACTGCGCTGCTACAGGTGCTTGGAGCCTGGCCACACGCGTGCGCTATGCCCGTCGACGGAGGACCGCAGTGATCTGTGTTATCGCTGCGGTGAGCCCGGCCACAAGGCCGGCGCCTGCCACGCCACGCCGCGCTGCACCCTGTGCGCGGCGGCGGGTAGGCCTTCTGAGCACACGTGCGGCAGCAAAGCCTGCCCTGCACCGAGGAGAGCGCCGGTGGCGAGTCTGGGCCCACAGGCCCCTCCCCAGCCACAGCGCCAGCCGACCCCCGGTGCAGGGGCGGCTACTGCGGAGGCTGACATGGACACTGCCGCGTAGATGGCCGCGTGCAGATTCCTGCAGGCCAATCTGAACCACTGCGCGAGAGCACAGGACTTGCTGATCCAGAGCCTTGCGCAGTGGCAGATACACGTGGCGGTTGTCGCTGAGCCTTACCGGGTTCCGGCGCACTCCGGCTGGGCGGGTGACGACGACGGCACTGTCGCATTGGTCGTGAGGACGGGCGCTGGGGCACCACCGTTGGAGCGGCTGTCGAAGGGGCGCGGGTGGGTCGCGGGGGAGGTCGATGGCACGTTGATCGTCGCCGTGTACTTCTCTCCGAACGGTTCACTTAAGCAGTTCGAGCGATACCTCCGCCAGCTCGAAGTGTTGGTGGCCGGGCGCCGTCCTCGCCACGTGCTTGTCGCCGGGGACCTCAACGCCAAGTCGCCGATGTGGGAGTCCTCGGTGACCAACGCGCGAGGAAGGGAGGCGGAGGACTGGGCCGTTGCGGGAGGCTACACGGCATTGAACAGGGGAGGGGTGCACACTTGTGTACGGCACGAGGGAGGATCAGTCGTGGACGTCACGTTTGCGACACACTCCCTTGCGCGCCGCGTCACGGGTTGGGAAGTCCTGGAGGAGGTAGAAACTCTGTCGGACCACCGATACATTCGGTTCGATGTGACGGCCCTCTCTACGGCCCCGACCGACCTGTGGCACCCTCTGCCGGGAGAGCCCCCGCGCTGGGCTGTCAAACAGCTGGACAGGGAGCTGCTGCACGAGACCGCCGAGGTTGAAGCCTGGGTCAAGGGCTCCGCCGTCAGCCCCGAGGATACAGACGTTGCGGCCGAGGTTCAGTGGCTTCGTGGGGCGCTAACGCGAGCCTGTGACGTAGCGATGCCCCGTCTTCGGCCTGGTGCCCCCTTTCGCCGCGTGCACTGGTGGTCACCGGAGATCGCGGAACTGCGGCTCGCCTGCGTGCGCGCTAGGCGTGCACACGCCCGCAGCCGCCGGCGGCGACGCCGCGATCCCGAGGAGGAGGACCGCCTGCTTGCGGCGTACAGGGAGAGCAAGACTGCTCTGTCGACGGCCATTGCGGCGGCAAAGGACGCCGGATTCGCAGAAATGCTGGCCTCCCTTGATGCGGACCCGTGGGGCCGTCCGTACCGAATGGTGCGAGACAAGCTCCGCCCGTTTGCGCCGCCGCTCACCCGAAGCATGAGGCCGGAGACGGTGGACACCGTGGTCGCCGGCCTATTTCCGCCCGCGAATGGCCTTACGCCTCCCTCGATGGGGCTACTGGAAGGGACGGCCGAAACCGAAGTGCCTGAAGTGACGGCGGCAGAGCTTGGTGCCGCTCTGCAACGCCTTCGCGGCCGCAGAAAGGCCCCGGGCTTAGACGGGATACCGGGGCGCGCGTTGATCATCGCCCTGGACCCTCTGGAGGAGAGGTTCAGGGCCTTGCTCACCGCGTGCCTCGTGCGGGGCCAGTTTCCCCGCCCATGGAAGGTGGGTAAACTGGTACTGCTGAGGAAGGAGGGCCGACCGGCGGACTTGCCATCAGGCTACCGCCCGCTCGTTCTCTTGGATGAGGTGGGGAAGCTGTTCGAGCGCATCCTGGTGGCCCGACTCGTGCGGCACATGGAGACGGTGGGGCCGGATCTTTCCGAGGCCCAATTTGGGTTCCGGCACTTCCGGTCCACCGTCGACGCGATCCGCAGAGTGAAGGGGATGGCGGAGGAGGCGCTGGCGGGACGCGATATGTTACTCGCTGTTTCGCTCGACATAGCGAACGCGTTTAACACCCTCCCCTGGGCCTGCATTGAGGAGGCGCTCCGGTACCACGGCTTCCCGGAGCACATGCGCCGCATCATCGGAGCTTACCTCTCCGAGAGGGAGGTCCGGTATCCGGCGCGGGACGAGTGGGCGGCGAAACCCATGTCGCGCGGCGTTCCACAGGGCTCGGCCCTTGGCCCTACGCTGTGGAACATCGGCTTCGACTGGGTGCTGCGGGGTGCGCTGCCGGAGGGCGCCGGCGTGACCTGCTATGCAGATGACACGCTGGTCACCTCCCGCGGCGCTAACTTTAGCGAAGCGGCCGCGCTCGCTACCGCGAGTGTAGAGGAGGTGCTTCAGCGCATCCGAGGACTTGGGCTGGAGGTGGCGCTCCACAAATGCGAGGCCCTGTGCATTCATGGGCCGCGGAGGGGGCCGCCGAATGGGGCTCGAGTGACGGTGGATGGGGTGGGGATCGATGTCGGGTCGGCCATGCGCTACCTCGGCATCGTTCTGGACTCGCGTCTGACGTTTTGCGAGCACTTCCGACGGCTCGCGCCGCGACTCATGGCCGCGTGCAGTGCCCTCGGCCGCCTGCTGCCGAACGTCGGTGGGCCGAATGCGGCTTGCCGGCGGCTTTACGCGCTGGTGGTGCGGTCGATGGCGCTGTACGGAGCACCCGTGTGGGAGGACTCCCTGGGGCGGGCTAACAGGGCCCTGCTGCACCGTCCGCAGAGGGCTATTTGCCTGCGAATGGTGCACGGCTACCGCACCGTCTCTTATGAGGCGGCGTGTGTGCTGGCCGCTTGCCTGCCCTGGGAGATGGATGCACGTGTGCTCACGCTGGTGTACGACCGCGTCGCCGAGTGCCGGGCCGCGGGGGAGCCCCCGTCCAGGGAGGAGATGCTGCGTTGGCGCATGCGTGCTCGCAGACGTCTGCTCATCAGATGGCTGCGCGCACTCGAGGAGCCTACGGCGGGCCACGACACTATCGCCGCGGTGAGGCCGATTCTCGAGCGATGGCTGACGAGGAGGCACGGAGTCCTCTCCTTCCACCTTACGCAGCTCCTCTCGGGGCACGGTTGCTTCGGGAGATATCTGTGGAGGGTGGCGGGAGCGGAACCCACACCCGAGTGCCACCACTGCGGTCACGACGAGGACACGGCACATCACACGTTGGTGGAGTGCCCGGCGTGGGCGGGCGAGAGGGCGGCGCTGACTGTCGTGATAGGGGTGGACCTGTCGCTGCCGGCCGTCGTGCGCTCGATGGTCGACAGCGAGGTTGCTTGGCGGGCCGTCCAGGCCTTCGCTGAGGCAGTCATGACTGCTAAAGAGGAGGCTGAGAGGCAGCGCGAGCGTGACCCCGAGGCACGGCGCGGAAGGCGGGAGCGCAGAAGGCGCAGAGCGGGTGTCGGTCAGAGGGTGCAAGACCCGGGGTAGGTCTTGCGCCTGAATGACGAAGTGTCGGTCGGCGCCGTGTCTAGTGTCCCTGACACGGCGGTCGGCAAGATAGAGGGATGAAAGTGATTTCATGAATGAGGATTAATTTATGGGGCGGCGGGCACCAGCCGCGCCGACCGCGCACGCGAGGAGTGCGTGAGTAAATGTGATGGATGAACGGTGCAGAGGTCGTGCTGAATCTGGAGTTGTGATCTGGGTAGCATGATCGGCACATAAGACGAGGAGAGGGATGGCGCTCAGGTCGTGCCTGCTGGCTGGCGCGGAGCGCTCGTCACTGACCTGCGACCCGCGTCTAGTACGGTACGATCAGCGACAGAAGAAGAATGAATGGCTCGTTATACATGCCGGACCGCGGGCTGGGCGTTACCACGCGCTTGCTTCGCGGTCCGAATGGTGTGCCGAGCAGATATACCAGGTGATGGATGAGTGGTGCTCGGATCGTGCTAGATCGACGTGGAGCGGGCGCCACCACACGTGCGACCCACGATCGTAACTGGTGCGACCGTCACATAAGACGAGGAGAGGGATGGCGCTCAGATCGTGCCTTCCGGCTGGCGCGGAGCGCTCGTCACTGACCTGCGACCTGCGTCTAGTACGGTACGATCAGTGACAGAAGATGAATGAATGGCTCGTTATACATGCCAGACCGCGGGCCGGGCGTCACCACGCGCTTGCCCCGCGATCGGAATGGTGTGCCGAGCAGAAATACAAGGTGATGGAAGAGTGGTGCTAGGTACGTGCTAGATCGACGTGGAGCGGGCGCCACCACACGTGCGACCCACGATCGTAACTGGTGCGACCAGCACAACAAACAAGATATGATGGATGCTATGATAAAGAGAATGGGGGTAGCGGAGCGCCTATGGCTCCTCCACCGCTACCCTATGCGGAAACGCAAAAGGTGGGGACGGGGTCGCCAGCCGAGTTGCGGAGGTGTCTTTGCGAATCACGTAGCTCGGTGTGAATGGCGAGAGACGGAACACCGGAGGGGTTTTAGTGGGTGCAAGCCCCACATAACCCGGCGTTTTCCCCGAGACGCCGGGTATCTGTCAGAGATTTCCCCTCCGAAAAAAAAAAAAAAAAAAAAAAGGTTAGGTTCGGTTAGGTTAGGTTAGGTTAGGTTTTTTTTTTTTTTTTTGGTTACGCGGGGGAATGCATTTACGCACTTCACCGCTCTGCTGTCAGGGGACAACAGAGCGGCTTCGTGTGGGACTCCCAGCGACACGGAGCTGGCATAACCTCCGTGACGACTGGACTACCCACTAAACCCCCGCGGTGATCCTCCTCTCCTCTACCGGGTCGCGGGGTAGGCCATAGGCTAAATCACCGCGACCCGGCAAGAGGTCGCCCCGTGAGGGGCTCGACTGGTGGGGGAGCCAGAGTGGCTCCCCAGCGGCGCCCCCTGCCCCATCGCAACGCCTCATACGATGGGGCAAGGAAACGCCGCGTCTCCTCAGGGGGGCCCTATAGGCCCCCATACGCTCCAACGCGCCGCCCTCCCCCGACCCATTGCCCATACAATAGGACAAGAGGAGGGCGGCGCATCGCTGCGAGGCCCGTCGCGTCGCTCACCAGCGCTTCTCTGATGAAGCAGAGAAGGTGGAGAGCGAGCGCGCGGGCCCTCTCTGTGCTGGAAGGCACCCCCGGATCACGCAGGGGCGCCTTCCAGCCCGCCGTGTTAGAGGCAGAGGGTCCCCTGACCCTCCGCCCACGGCCCTCTGGTCCGACTGGTACGAGGCGCACGAGGCGCCCCCCCCAGCCGGACCTCCTACTCTTGGTCGCCTGGGTCCCGCTCCACGGTGTGAAGCAGGGCCCAAGCGACGCCACCTCCGACCGCTCCAAGGAGCGGTCCCTCCGTGGTTGCTCTTAGTTTCACCGTGGGTGGCCGTCCAACACCCACGGCTACTTAGCCCCCTCGCCACGACAAGGCGGCAACCGTCGAGGGGGAGGTTAGGTTAGGTTAGGTTAGGTTGGGGTGCGATGCCAGATAACCTTCACGTGTACCCCTCCGCTTTCCGTTCCATCTGATTCTATGAACCAGGTGGAGGGGCAAGTGGTGGGGTCGGTGCACCCTGAGCGTTAGTCAGTAAGTTGTTAACGGAACTTACTGGCTAACGGCGAATAATCTGGCGGGAGGGGTCGCGTGGGCCCTGTTTCACTTTGTGGAGCGGGACCCAGGCGACCAACCGATTGAAGGACCGACTGGGGGGGGCGCCGCTGCGCGAAAGCGCGCGCGCCTCGTACCAGTCGGACCAGAGTGGCCGTGGGCGGAGGGTCGGGGGACCCTCTGCCTCCATCACGGCGGGAGGGGTCGCGTGGGCCCTGTTTCACTTTGTGGAGCGGGACCCAGGTGACCAACCGAATGAAGGACCGACTGGGGGGGGCGCTGCTGCGCGGAAGCGCGCGCGCCTCGTACCAGTCGGACCAGAGTGGCCGCCGGGACGCGGAGGGTCGGGGGACCCTCTGCCTCCATCACGGCGGGCCGGAAGGCGCCCTTGCGTGTTCCGAGGGTGCCTTCTGGCACGGAGGGGGCCCGCGCGGTCGCTCACCGCCTTCTCTGCTTTCAGAGAAGTGCTGGTGGGCGACGTGACGGGCCTCAAGTGTGGGGCGTGTGGGGGCCAACAGTTGACATTGGCCCCCATGCTCCCCAACGAGGAGGTGCGCCGCCCTCCTCTAATCCCATTGGACCACACAACAATGGGATGGAGGGGGAGGCGCGTTGGGGCGTGTGGTGGCCAAGGGGTTCGCACTTGGCCACTATGCGCTCCAACGAAGAGATGCGGCGTTCCCTCGCCCCGTCGTTCGGTCCGATGCGATGGGGCAGGGGCGCCGCCGAAGGAGTGCCCGAAAGGGCGCCCGCAGACGGGGTCGCGGAAGTGTGCGTAAGCGTCCCCGTGGCCCCGTCCTTTGCGGTGCGGAGGAACACCCCAGGAGTTTTAGTCGGTATACCGCCCTTTTCAGGGCGGGGAGTCCGACATAACCACTGTGCTCCCCCGAGCCGGTGGTACCCGTAATTGGGGTTTCTCCTGGGTGAAAAAAAAAAAAAAAAAAAAAAAAGGTTAGGTTAGGTTAGGTTAGGTTAGGTTAGGTTTTTTTTTTTTTTTTTTTTGTAGTGGGCACACGGTGAAAATCCATCATGGACGCCAGGGAAGGGAGGCCCTGGCAGTGTCGGACTCCTACCGACTAAAAACACCGTGTACCCACTGTGTGTGAGGTATACCCAGGAGGGGCCGCGCTTTCGGTTTACACTTTCCCTCCAGAGGTATGGGTGATTATGGGTGTAAGTGTAAGTATTTTTGTGGAGTAGTGATTTTGGTGGGATATAATGTAGGTATAAATATAATTATCAATATATATGTATGAATATGAATATAAATATATAACAATATATAATTATAAAGAATGGTATGAAGTGTTTAATTGATGAACGAATATTTATGAGGTAGATAAACTTAAAATTTGTTGGAATTAGTGACTGGACACTTGTGTTATTACATAAACTATAGTTGTGTTATTGCAGTATCTAAAGATTGGAGATTATTTACAAGGTTTATTAGCTTAGACTTAAGTTAGCTTAGAATTTTATCAGTGATTTAATTTTTTTTTTTTTTTTTTTTTTTTTTTTTTTTCTGGTAGCTTAGACGTTAGTTAGCTTAGTTTTTTTTTTTTTTTATTTATTTCTTTTTTTTATTTTTTTATTTTTTTTTTTTTATTTTTTTTTTTTTTATTTTTTTTTATTTTTTTTTTTTTTTTTTTTTTTTTTTTTTTTTTTTTTTTTTTTTTTTTTTTTTTTTTTTTTTAATTACACTTATTATATTACACTTATAACATTGCGCTTAACTAAGTATGATACTTACTACTATACTGATGATACTTCGTGACTGGGCAGTTATGTTATTACATGTACTACAGTTATATCATTGCAGTATCCAACGATTAATGATTATTTACAATGTAGATAAACTTAGAATTTACCAATTAAATCCTTTAATTTACATTTATGCTATATACAGGCATTTAGTCACTTTCCTCTGACTCGCTGCCGGAACTCAAGTGCGGCTGCCGGGCTCCAACTGAGCCGATGAAGGATGTACGCCAAGGAGAGCCTCTCTCGGAGGAACAAGCTCTCTGGGGCAGGTTGTTCGTGGGGCTATTGTGTTATAGTGAAACAGCCTGGGGTACTCGGGGTGGTCTCTCAGTCTCCCGTTTAGGTAGTTGGAGTGTTTGGTTTTGAAGTGTCTAATTATGTTTCTGCTTGTAAAGAAGGACCCGCACAGCACGCATTGCGTTTCCCCTTTACCTCGGTTGTTAATGCCAACCGGGTGAGTGTGCGGCGTGTTTGGCGTTTGTTGCCGGCCTGAGGTAGCTGTAGGTCCAGATTGATTGGCGCGAGGCGTGGGCACGAAGCAAGAGAGAGCCGGCAGTGCGCCGCGCTCGTCCCCGCGTGAAGGAGTCGCGGGGACAGAGTGCGGCGGGACGCGCTCACTCGAGGCGCTCGGTGGGGGGTCGGGTGTTGGTGTGGGTACTCTGGAGAGGCTAGCATTTATATTCTCAGAGGGCACAGGGGGCAGCCCATTGTCAGCGTGGAGACCGCGTTCCCTATAAAGCGAGCCAAGGGCGGCCCTCAGCTGGGAGTCGAGCGCAGGTGTAGGTGGTCTGGTGGCCGCGTCGTGGATTCCAGTGCGAGCGCCCTGAGTCTCTTGTTGCAGCAACACGCGTGAAAGATTGTTGTTGGCTTGTGTTAGCATCAAATTGATGTAGAGAGTTTGTTGGAGGGTGTCCCTGGCGCCTTGCAACTCAAGCTTGACGGCCGCCAATTCCTGCCTCACGGTGCTGAGCTCGAGTGCAGAGGCCTCGCAGTGGTCGCATGTGGCCGACATAGTTGGTATTAGATGTCAGAAATTTTTGAAATAGAAAATACTATATTATATAACATACAGCATACAATAACAATTGTTAAAGGGTAGCGACACCTAATCATTGGATACAATACAGGTAGCTGCAGTGACGGCTGACATTCTTATTATGATTAGATTGTTAAACTTACAATAGTGATATCAGTTGACGATGACTTAAGCATAGTACATAATTGTATAAATGAAAGTGTAACACTAAGCCGTATTGACTGTGAAGGTGGTAGTATTGTTTTGTAGTACACGTGTATGCCATAATAAATTCAATATAATATTTAATATAATACAATATTTAATATATTACTATAAATGACCGTTAAATATATATTAAGTACCATTAAAATGTTTAAGATTAAATAATATGAAACATGTTAGAAGTGTCGTGTAATAGGTGATCGAGTCGTTGTAGGGTGTTATGTTGGTCAATTCGAGGTGGGACATAAATAGAAGTTAAATTTAGTCTCTTACCGGTGTTATCTGAGACTTGTATGGTGCAAGTGTTGGAGTCAGAAGATTTAGCCATACCGAGCGTGCTGAAGGCGTTGGTTTTAGTTAAAATGACAGCTTGAATAGGACGATCGGATGAAAATTTGTGTGTAGTGTAGCCGGAAATATTCTTGAAATTACGGTTTCTACCAGTGTAAGGTTCACATATAAAGGCGATATCGCAGTCGTTATTAGTGAGGAATATTTCTAAGTCGTGAAGTGCGCTTCTGCCATGGCCAAGGTTGATCTGTATACATTTATAACAAAAATTGCGGTTGATTGATAGGTGAGTAACGTGTAGTGAGTTAGGAGCCATAATCGATGCGGCTGCGGGTCTTTTCTGTCATATGCTGAACCCGGGGGCAAAAGTTAGAGGTGGCGCTGTGTGTGGTGGGCTTATGTGTGTTATGTTTTTTGTTAAAGTCTAAACAGTTGAGGCATTTAGCAGCTTCAGGATCTTTTTTATCTGGGCAGTTTTTGTACGTGTGAGTATGTGAGGCGCAATGGGAGCAGGCCGTCGCCTCCGAGGTGCATCGGGCGCGAGTGTGGCCGAATTGTAGGCAGCTAAAGCACTGCAACATGGGGACGTAGTCTTCCACGTGAATCCTTTGGTGGTCCACGTTTAATTTTCCGGCCTCGGTCGCGGCTTTCCAGATCGGAGGCGACACCATTAGTACCGCGTTGTATAGTTTTTGGCTCTTGTTGCCTCGTTTATATTTGAACTCAAGATCTTGTTTGTGGGGGTTTATGTCCGTAATAGTTTTATTCTGAGAGATAATAATCTCACAGAGCTCCTCAGGTGGCATATCAGCCGGGACGCCCTTAAGTATTATCATTGGCTTAAGGCTCTTGGCGGTTTCCGCCTCCAGTTGGCAGTTTGATTTTTCAAGCTTTTCGAGCGCTACTCGTCTGTGCTCCAGGCTGTCAAACTCCACACGAATTTTGTTGTTGGAAACATGTTTCACGGCAGCCGGTGTGAACTGCGTGTCTCTAAAAGACACGCTCTGTCGCCAGCGCTGCATGGTCTCCTCCGAGCTCTTCGCTTGGCCCTTGGAGGAGACAATGATTGCCGGTTTGGTTGAGGGCAGAGAGGGCTTTTTGTTTTCAGTAGGGCCAGCCGCTATTGATGCATATGTAGCCCTAGCATGTGGGAATGTCGGTGGTTTGGACTGGAGTTTTGCAACCTCCTCCTTGATTGTCTCCCTGATCATCATGACGGAGGCCTTGTCTAATGTTGTAGTGGTTGTTTGGGAGTCGGCAGTGGCGGCGCTTCTAGCGCAGTATACTTGGACGGAGAGCTCGATGCCGCGGACCAAGCCGATGATGTCACTTTTGTTGCTCTTTGTAAGACTTTTGCCCTCGCTGAGCTTGGAGAGGATGGCTTGGGTTTTTGCGAGGAGGTCTGCTTTTAGTTTGTCAGTTTCAGACTCTGACAGACATTCGTCTGCCTCAGCCTGCCCTAGACCCGCCAGTTGGGAGGCAGCCCGGGAGAACGCAGGCAGCGGTTGAGGTAGTAGGGGTTGTGGTTGTGGCTCCGGCAAGGTTGGAGGGATATTGGCAGGTGTGGCGGATACCGAGTCTTGGCTGCCATATTTAAGAGGAGTGAAGTTGGAGCAGTCGAGATCATCATCGCCAGAAGGGCGTGGAGGCTGTTTAATGGGTGATCTTAACATGGTTATAGTCAACTTAAATGATAGAAACAAGTCATTGAGTATCGGAAATTAAGAGCACTTACAGGCGGTGCTAGGGATTTTCTTCACCTCCGGCAAACGAGTGACACGCGGTGACTCCGGTGACCTGTCACCAGGTGACATGCGGCAACTCCGGCGACACACGGCAACCTGAGGTGACTTGAGGTGACTCGAGGTGACTCCGGCGACTTGTCACCAAGTGACAAACGGTGACTTGAGGTGACTCGAGGTGACTCCGGCGACTTGTCACCAAGTGACAAACGGTGACTTGAAGGGACCTGTCACCGATGACTCGAAGTGACTGCGGTGACCTGTCACTGAGTGACAGACGGTGACTTGAGGAGACCTGTCACCGGTGACTCGAGGTGACTCCGGCGACTTGTCACCGAGTGACAAACGGTGACTTGAAGGGACCTGTCACCGGTGACTCGAGGTGACACCCGGTGACTTGAGGTGACTTGTAGACGACTTTTAAAGAAACACTTGGTGACACTGAGAGACACTAGGCGACTTGTCGTCGACCCGTAACCAACACTTGGTGACACTTGGTGACTTGTAGTCAACTTGTAACCGACACTTAGAACTGGGAGACAAAAGGTGACCTAAAGTGACATGTTGCCGACTTGTCACCAACACTTGGTGACACTTGGTGACTTGTAGTCAACTTGTAACCGACACTTAGTGAGAACTGGGAGACAAAAGGTGACCTAAGGTGACTTGTTGCCAACTTGTCACCAACACTTGGTGACACTTGGTGACTTGTAGACAACTTGTAACCGACACTTAGTGAGAACTGGGAGACAAAAGGTGACCTAAAGTGACATGTTGCCGACTTGTCACCAGCACGCGAAAGCTCGACTAGTCCGGTAGACGGCTCGGAGGAGACTGGTTAGGTTAGGTTAGGTTAGGTTAGGTTAGGTTAGGTTAGGTTAGGTTAGGTTAGGTTAGGTTTTTTTTTTTTTTTTGGTAACGCGGGGGAATGCATTTACGCACTTCACCACTCTGCTGTCAGGGGACAACAGAGCGGCTTCGTGTGGGACTCCCAGCCCGAGGGCTGGACTACCCACTAAACCCCCGCGGTGATCCTCCTCTCCTCTACCGGGTCGCGGGGTAGGCCAAAGGTTAAATCACCGCGACCCGGCAAGAGGTCGCCCCTCCACGTGAGGGGCTCGACTAGTGGGGGAGCCAAAGTGGCTCCCCAGCGGCGCCCCCTGCCCCATCGCTACGACGGGGCAAGGAAACGCCGCGTCTCCTCGGGGGGGCCATAAAGGTCCCCATACGCTCCAATGCGCCGCCCCCCCACATCACATTGCTAAAACAATGGGACTAGAGGGGGCGGCGCATCGCTGCGAGGCCCGTCGCGTCGCTCACCAGCGCTTCTCTGAGGACAGAGAAGGCGGAGAGCGAGCGCGCGGGCCCTCTCTGTGCCGGAAGGCACCCCCGGATCACGCAGGGGCGCCTTCCGGCCCGCCGTGTTAGAGGCGGAGAGTCCCCTGACCCCCCGCCCACGGCCCTGATCCGACTGGTACGAGGCGCCCGGAGGCGCCCCCCCCAGCCGGACCTCCTCCTCTTGGTCGCTTGGGTCCCACTCCACGGTGTGAAGCAGGGCCCAAGCGACTAAACGGTCGCGGTGCTGCCCACACAGCACCGCCACCTACTGACCGCTCAACTCGCAAGCGAGGAGCGGTCCCTCCGCGGTTGCTCTTTGTTTCACCGTGGTCCCGCAACCACGGCTACTAAAGCCCCCTCGCCACGACAAGGCGGCAACCGTCGAGGGGGGGGTTAGGTTAGGTTAGGTTAGGTTAGGTTAGGTTAGGTTAGGTTAGGTTAGGTTAGGTTAGGTTAGGTTAGGTTAGGTTAGGTTAGGTTAGGTTAGGTTAGGTTAGGTTTTTTTTTTTTTTTTTTTTTTTTTTTTTTTTTTTTTTTTTTTTTTTTGTGGTGGGCACACGGTGAAAATCCATCATGGACGCCAGGGAAGGGAGGCCCTGGCAGTGTCGGACTCCTACCGACTAAAAACACCGTGTACCCACTGTGTGTGAGGTATACCCAGGAGGGGCCGCGCTTTCGGTTTACACTTTCCCTCCAGTGGTATGGGTGATTATGGGTGTAAGTGTAAGTATTTTTGTGGAGTAGTGATTTTGGTGGGATATAATGTAGGTATAAATATAATTATCAATATATATGTATGAATATGAATATAAATATATAATTATAAAGAATGGTATGAAGTGTTTAATTGATGAACGAATATTTATAAGGTAGATAAACTTAAAATTTGTTGGAATTAGTGACTGGACACTTGTGTTATTACATGAACTATAGTTGTGTTATTGCAGTATCTAAAGATTGGAGATTATTTACAAGGTGGGTAAAATTAGAGTTAGCAATGAATGTTGACTTATAACGTTACACTTAATGAAGTATTTTATATTTATACAGTATCTGAGATGAAAGAATATTTACAAGGTAGATTAACTAGATTAACCTTTTTATTAGCTTAGACTTAAGTTAGCTTAGAATTTTAGCAGTGTTTTTTTTTTTTTTTTTTTTTTTTTTTTTTTTTTTTTTTTTTTTTTTTTTTTTTTTTTTTATATTTTTTTTATAGTTAAGGTGGCTTAGAATTGTAGCAGTGATTTTTTTTTTTTTTTTTTTTTTTTTTTTTTTTTTTTTTTTTTTTTTTTTTTTTTTTTTTTTTTTTTTTTTTTTTTTATTCAATACACTTATTATATTACACTTATAACATTGCGCTTAACTAAGTATGATACTTACTACTATACTGATGATACTTCGTGACTCGTATCCAACGATTAATGATTATTTACAATGTAGATAAACTTAGAATTACCAATTAAATCCTTTAATTTACATTTATGCTATATGCAGGCATTTACATTAGTCACTTTCCTCTGACTCGCTGCCGGAACTCGAGTGCGGCTGCCGGGCTCCAACTGAGCCGATGAAGGACATCCTCACGCCATGTACGCCAAGGAGAGCTTCTCTCGGAGGAACAAGCTCTCTGGGGCAGGTTGTTCGTGGGGCTATTGTTTTATAGTGAAACAGCCTGGGGTACTCGGGGTGGTCTCTCAGTCTCCCGTTTAGGTAGTTGGAGTGTTTGGTTTTGAAGTGTCTAATTATGTTTCTGCTTGTAAAGAAGGACCCGCACAGCACGCATTGCGTTCCCCCTTTACCTCGGTTGTTAATGCCAACCGGGTGAGTGTGCGCCGTGCTTGGCGTTTGTTGCCGGCCTGAGGTAGCTGTAGTTCCAGATTGATTGGCGCGAGGCGTGGGCACGGAGCAAGAGGGAGCCGGCAGTGTGCCGCGCTCGTCCCCGCGTGAAGGAGTCGCGGGGACAGAGTGCGGCGGGACGCGCTCACTCGAGGCGCTCGGTGGGGGGTCGGGTGTGGGTGTGGGTACTCTGGAGAGGCTAGCATTTATATTCTCAGAGGGCACAGGGGGCAGCCCATTGTCAGCGTGGAGACCGCGTTCCCTATAAAGCGAGCCAAGGGCGGCCCTCAGCTGGGGGTCGAGCGCAGGTGTAGGTGGTCTGGTGGCCGCGTCGTGGATTCCAGTGCGAGCGCCCTGAGTCTCTTGCTGCAGCAACACGCGTGAAAGATTGTTGTTGGCTTGTGTTAGCATCAAATTGGTGTAGAGAGTTCGTTGGAGGGTGTCCCTGGCGCCTTGCAACTCAAGCTTGACGGCCGCCAATTCCTGCCTCACGGTGCTGAGCTCGAGTGCAGAGGCCTCGCAGTGGTCGCATGTGGCCGACATAGTTGGTATTAGATTTATAGAAATAATTGAAATAGAAAATATTATATTATACAAAATACAGCATACAATACCAATGTTAAAGGGTAGCGACACCTAATGATTGGATACAATACAGTAAGCTGCAGTGACGGCTGACATTCTTATTATGATTAGATTGTTAAACTTACAATAGTGATATCAGTTGACGATGACTTAAGCATAGTACATAATTGTATAAATGAAAGTGTAACACTAAGCCGTATTGACTGTGAAGGTGGTAGTATTATTTTGTATATACGTGTATGCTATAATAAATTCAATACAATATTTAATATAATACAATATTTAATATATTACCATAAATGACCGTTAAATATATATTAAGTACCATTAAAATGTTTAAGATTATTTATTATATGTGAAAGATGTGATTGGAAGGTGTCGCTTGTCTCCTGTCGTCCTATGATGCTGAGTATGTTGAATGGATCTATATTGTGGGTGGATGATGCTATACGAAGGGAGAGCCTAGTTCTGTCAAATCGTGGGCAGTCCTTAATTAGGTGAGACATAGATTGAACAGTAGTTCCATCACATGGGCATAGGTTATCTGGTACTATACCAAATCGGCAAAGGTACTCTTTGTGGTATCCGTGGCCAGTAAGGAGCTGTGTGATTGAGAAGCAGGGTTTAATTATGGAAATAAACTGCTGAAGGTCCTCCCATGTGGGCAGGAGATTTTTGGTGTATAAGCAGGTGGCGGGATCAGAGTAATATTCGCTAGTAGCTTGAGCAGAAGTGAGTCTATTGTGGTATTTGACCGCGCTGATGGGGACGCGGTAGTAGTCCGGCGCCCTGTGGAGCGCCGCAGCCGATTTAGCCGCCGCGTCGGCCTCCTCGTTGCCCGGTATTCCAATGTGAGCTTTGATCCACAGGAAGCCAATAGTGCGACCACGTTCCCCCAGGCGGTGGAGAGTGTGGTGTATTTCTACAACGTGGGGGTTGTGCGAATTGGGGTTATTTAATTCAGTCAGTCCCGATTGGCTGTCCGATAGAATGGCTGCGCTAGCTATATTGCTGCTCTCAACCCACTCACACGCCCCGCGTATAGCCAGCAGCTCGGCCTGGAAGACCGAGCAGCAGTCGTGGAGTTTGAGCTTTTTGCACAGATGCCTGTCGCCGTTGGGCTTAAGTACAATGTAAGCCGCGCCCACTCCGGCCTCGTGCCTGCTGCCGTCCGTGTAAATTTGCCAGCAATTGTTGAGATTTAGTTCATTAAGTTCGTTAACAGAAGAGATTGTTTTGAATTTTATGGCTTTCCTGAGGGAGGGATGTAAAAGAGTGGATGGGTGTGAGGGAAGTTCAATTGGAACGTCGCTAGGAAGGAAGGATGTGATGCTGCGCAGCTTGGAATTGTCAATGTCAGCAATTTCTTTAATTTTAATATTAAGAGGGGTGAGTTGTGCGAGCGAGATAGAGGCCGACCTGCTCACTGTGCGAAAGCCCTGTATTATTTTTATCGCGAATAACCTTTGCAGGCTCAGAAAGCGATCAGTGACGTGTTTGTATTTGAGAGCGCCAGACCAGATACCTGCGGCGTAGCATATAATTGGTTCAATGACTTGGAGGTAAATTATTTTCACGTTACCAGGGTGAACGCCCCATGTTGGACGGATGAAAGTTACTAATTTATTGAATAGCTTTTTTACTTTGTCGGTTATAAACTCTGTGTGTTGGATAAATGTTAATTTGCTGTCGATAATTACTCCTAAGTATTTAATATTGTTGGTGAAATGAACTCTCTGACTATTGACGGTTATGACGCATTTTCGTGACTTAGAGGTAAATCCAATTACTTGTGTTTTGTCTGGACCAAATAGTAGTTTAACTCGGTCTCCCCAGCGCACAATTTTCTCTAGGCTGCTATTAGTCGATGTTTCGAGTTCCTCAGTGTTCTTAGCGTGTGCAATGAGTAGGACGTCGTCGGCGTATGCCTGGAGGTGACAGTTGCTTGGTAGTTCCATGACAAGTAGCTCGTCCAGAATTAGGTTCCACAGGGTGGGGCCGCACACTGAGCCTTGTATGCAACCCTTTGTCATAGTCTTCTCGACCTTGCAGTCGCCGAGTATGATGTTTACGGTTCGCTCCCGAACGTAGCTGCGCAGAATTTCGTATATGTTTTTGGGACAGTCAAGTTTGTGTAGCTGACTGAATATTGCTGGCCACCATGCGTTGTCGAAAGCGGATTTTATATCTAGTGAGACCGCGATGACGTGCTCATTTTGAGATCTAGCCTGGTAGATAATGTCCAGTGCGCTGTGTATAGCTGTGACTGTGGAAATTTGTTGCCTGAAGCCGAACTGTTTGGTACTAATGTTATTGGACAAGTGAGTGTGAAAATTTAAACGATTAATAATGAGTTTTTCTAGAACTTTGCCGAGAACGTTGATCAGTCCAATGGGTCTATAAGCAGAAGCCTCGTCGTAGTTTGTCTTATTTGGCTTGGGGATAATTTTAGCGTAGGCTATTTTCCAGGAAGTGGGAAAGTGCTCTAATTCTAAGCAGCGGTTCATTAAATCAGTAATCGTTTCAGGGAAGTTTTCAGCGAATTTGAGACAAATATCGGCAGTGAGGTGGTCTGGGCCGGGCGCTTTCTTATGGTTCATGGATTTGAGGCATTCTATTATCTCGGTGGTGGTGAACGGGGGCTCCTGCGGCGTGTTGACCGTCGCGTGCATTTTATGGCGTGTTCTACGTTGGTGCTCAGTAGTATCCGGTGTGTCATCAGGGAAGAATTTATTTATAAGTGCTCTGGCGGTGTCCGTGCTGTTGGTAGTGTAGGAGCCATCGTCGAGTCTGAGTGTAGCGGGGGCTCTGGTGATGGGGCGCGTCTTCATAATTCTGTTTGTGATAGACCAGACATCCTCTTTTTTTTGTTTGTTGCAAAATTCTCGGAAAGCCTCAGATGATGCCTCGCAGAAAGCCTGCGAGTAGTCTTGTTTTAGTTGTGATTTCTCTTCGAGTATATCATGTATGGGGAGTTTTCGTTTTATAGCCTTGTGCAGCTTGTGGTGATTGTTAATGACCTTGCGTTTCAGGTCATCGAGTCGCTCATTCCACCAAGGGGCACGCTTTGGAGGGCCCGACGACCTAGGCAGGACTCTATCGCAGGTTTTTTGGAGCGCCGCAGTAAGGTTGACTACGTACGCATCGAGTTCGCCTCGGTTCATAGTGGAAACATTGTCGCTCGGTGGCATGCACGATTTCATTTCCTGGGTGAAAGACTCAGTTATTTGATCCCATTTTACTTGTAATGTATTATAACGAAAAGTTGACAGCTTTAGATTTTTGGTGAGACGACTATTTCCATAGGTTAAATTAAATTTAATAGCGTTGTGATCGGATGATGGGCATATAGCTAAGTCAACTGACCAGCCAGTGGCTCCAATCCTGGAAGAGTTACTTGTAAGTGTTAAATCTACTATAGAGTTACGGGGAGAGTTATTAGTGACAGCCTCGAACGTAGGCGTATCACCCACATTACAGACAAGAAGATTATGAGCAGTAATTAGGTCTAAGACTTGGTTTCCTCTGCGGTTGTTAGCCGAGGAACCCCATGAGCTATGCCAGCCATTGAAGTCGCCGCAAATAATATGAAACATGTTAGAAGTGTCGTGTAATAGGTGATCGAGTCGTTGTAGGGTGTTATGTTGGTCAATTCGAGGTGGGACATAAATAGAAGTTAAATTTAGTCTCTTACCGGTGTTATCTGAGACTTGTATGGTGCAAATGTTGGAGTCAGAAGTTTTAGCCATACCGAGCGTGCTGAAGGCGTTGGTTTTAGTTAAAATGACAGCTTGAACGGGACGATCGGATGAAAATTGGTGTGTAGTGTAGCCGGAAATATTCTTGAAATTACGATTTCTACCAGTGTAAGGTTCACATATAAAGGCGATATCGCAGTCGTTATTAGTGAGGAATATTTCTAAGTCGTGAAGTGCGCTTCTGCCATGGCCAAGGTTGATCTGTATACATTTATAACAAAAATTGCGGTTGAGTGATCGGTGAGTAACGTGTAGTGAGTTAGGAGCCATAATCGATGCGGCTGCGGGTCTTTTCTGTCATATGCTGAACCCGGGGGCAAAAGTTAGAGGTGGCGCTGTGTGTGGTGGGCTTATGTGTGTTATGTTTTTTGTTAAAGTCTAAACAGTTGAGGCATTTAGCAGCTTCAGGGTCTTTTTTATCTGGGCAGTTTTTGTACGTGTGAGTATGTGAGGCGCAATGGGAGCAGGCCGTCGCCTCCGAGGTGCATCGGGCGCGAGTGTGGCCGAATTGTAGGCAGCTAAAGCACTGCAACATGGGGACGTAGTCTTCCACGTGAATCCTTTGGTGGTCCACGTTTAATTTTCCGGCCTCGGTCGCGGCTTTCCAGATCGGAGGCGACACCATTAGTACCGCGTTGTATAGTTTTTGGCTCTTGTTGCCTCGTTTATATTTGAACTCAAGATCTTGTTTGTGGGGGTTTATGTCCGTAATAGTTTTATTCTGAGAGATAATAATCTCACAGAGCTCCTCAGGTGGCATATCAGCCGGGACGCCCTTAAGTATTATCATTGGCTTAAGGCTCTTGGCGGTTTCCGCCTCCAGTTGGCAGTTTGATTTTTCAAGCTTTTCGAGCGCTACTCGTCTGTGCTCCAGGCTGTCAAACTCCACACGAATTTTGTTGTTGGAAACATGTTTCACGGCAGCCGGTGTGAACTGCGTGTCTCTAAAAGACACGCTCTGTCGCCAGCGCTGCATGGTCTCCTCCGAGCTCTTCGCTTGGCCCTTGGAGGAGACAATGATTGCCGGTTTGGTTGAGGGCAGAGAGGGCTTTTTGTTTTCAGTAGGGCCAGCCGCTATTGATGCATATGTAGCCCTAGCATGTGGGAATGTCGGTGGTTTGGACTGGAGTTTTGCAACCTCCTCCTTGATTGTCTCCCTGATCATCATGACGGAGGCCTTGTCCAATGTTGTAGTGGTTGTTTGGGAGTCGGCAGTGGCGGCGCTTCTAGCGCAGAATACTTGGACGGAGAGCTCGATGCCGCGGACCAAGCCGATGATGTCACTTTTGTTGCTCTTTGTAAGACTTTTGCCCTCGCTGAGCTTGGAGAGGATGGCTTGGGTTTTTGCGAGGAGGTCTGCTTTTAGTTTGTCAGTTTCAGACTCTGACAGACATTCGTCTGCCTCAGCCTGCCCTAGACCCGCCAGTTGGGAGGCAGCCCGGGAGAACGCAGGCAGCGGTTGAGGTAGTAGGGGTTGTGGTTGTGGCTCCGGCAAGGTTGGAGGGATATTGGCAGGTGTGGCGGATACCGAGTCTTGGCTGCCATATTTAAGAGGAGTGAAGTTGGAGCAGTCGAGATCATCATCGCCAGAAGGGCGTGGAGGCTGTTTAATGGGTGATCTTAACATGGTTATAGTCAACTTAAATGATAGAAACAAGTCATTGAGTATCGGAAATTAAGAGCACTTACAGGCGGCGCTAGGGATTTTCTTCACCTCCGGCAAACGAGTGACACGCGGTGACTCCGGTGACCTGTCACCAGGTGACATGCGGCAACTCCGGCGACACACGGCAACTTGAGGTGACTTGTCACCGGTGACTCGAAGTGACTCCGGCGACCCGTCACCGAGTGACAAAACGGTGACTTGAGGTGACTCGAGGTGACTCCGGCGACTTGTCACCAAGCGACAAACGGTGACTTGAAGGGACCTGTCACCGATGACTCGAGGTGACTGCGGTGACCTGTCACTGAGTGACAGACGGTGACTTGAGGAGACCTGTCACCGGTGACTCGAGGTGACTCCGGCGACTTGTCACCGAGTGACAAACGGTGACTTGAAGGGACCTGTCACCGGTGACTCGAGGTGACACCCGGTGACTTGAGGTGACTTGTAGACGACTTTTAAAGAAACACTTGGTGACACTGAGAGACACTAGGCGACTTGTCGTCGACCCGTAACCAACACTTGGTGACACTTGGTGACTTGTAGTCAACTTGTAACCGACACTTAGAACTGGGAGACAAAAGGTGACCTAAAGTGACATGTTGCCGACTTGTCACCAACACTTGGTGACACTTGGTGACTTGTAGTCAACTTGTAACCGACACTTAGTGAGAACTAGGAGACAAAAGGTGACCTAAGGTGACTTGTTGCCAACTTGTCACCAAAACTTGGTGACACTTGGTGACTTGTAGACAACTTGTAACCGACACTTAGTGAGAACTGGGAGACAAAAGGTGACCTAAAGTGACATGTTGCCGACTTGTCACCAGCACGCGAAAGCTCGACTAGTCCGGTAGACGGCTCGGAGGAGACTGTTCAGGTTAGGTTAGGTTAGGTTAGGTTAGGTTAGGTTAGGTTAGGTTAGGTTAGGTTAGGTTAGGTTAGGTTAGGTTAGGTTAGGTTAGGTTAGGTTAGGTTAGGTTAGGTTAGGTTAGGTTAGGTTAGGTTAGGTTAGGTTAGGTTAGGTTAGGTTAGGTTAGGTTAGGTTAGGTTAGGTTAGGTTAGGTTAGGTTAGGTTAGGTTAGGTTAGGTTAGGTTAGGTTAGGTTAGGTTAGGTTAGGTTAGGTTAGGTTAGGTTAGGTTAGGTTAGGTTAGGTTAGGTTAGGTTAGGTTAGGTTAGGTTAGGTTAGGTTAGGTTAGGTTAGGTTAGGTTAGGTTAGGTTAGGTTAGGTTAGGTTAGGTTAGGTTAGGTTAGGTTAGGTTAGGTTAGGTTAGGTTAGGTTAGGTTAGGTTAGGTTAGGTTAGGTTAGGTTAGGTTAGGTTAGGTTAGGTTAGGTTAGGTTAGGTTAGGTTAGGTTAGGTTAGGTTAGGTTAGGTTAGGTTAGGTTAGGTTAGGTTAGGTTAGGTTAGGTTAGGTTAGGTTAGGTTAGGTTAGGTTAGGTTAGGTTAGGTTAGGTTAGGTTAGGTTAGGTTAGGTTAGGTTAGGTTAGGTTAGGTTAGGTTAGGTTAGGTTAGGTTAGGTTAGGTTAGGTTAGGTTAGGTTAGGTTAGGTTAGGTTAGGTTAGGTTAGGTTAGGTTAGGTTAGGTTAGGTTAGGTTAGGTTAGGTTAGGTTAGGTTAGGTTAGGTTAGGTTAGGTTAGGTTAGGTTAGGTTAGGTTAGGTTAGGTTAGGTTAGGTTAGGTTAGGTTAGGTTAGGTTAGGTTAGGTTAGGTTAGGTTAGGTTAGGTTAGGTTAGGTTAGGTTAGGTTAGGTTAGGTTAGGTTAGGTTAGGTTAGGTTAGGTTAGGTTAGGTTAGGTTAGGTTAGGTTAGGTTAGGTTAGGTTAGGTTAGGTTAGGTTAGGTTAGGTTAGGTTAGGTTAGGTTAGGTTAGGTTAGGTTAGGTTAGGTTAGGTTAGGTTAGGTTAGGTTAGGTTAGGTTAGGTTAGGTTAGGTTAGGTTAGGTTAGGTTAGGTTAGGTTAGGTTAGGTTAGGTTAGGTTAGGTTAGGTTAGGTTAGGTTAGGTTAGGTTAGGTTAGGTTAGGTTAGGTTAGGTTAGGTTAGGTTAGGTTAGGTTAGGTTAGGTTAGGTTAGGTTAGGTTAGGTTAGGTTAGGTTAGGTTAGGTTAGGTTAGGTTAGGTTAGGTTAGGTTAGGTTAGGTTAGGTTAGGTTAGGTTAGGTTAGGTTAGGTTAGGTTAGGTTAGGTTAGGTTAGGTTAGGTTAGGTTAGGTTAGGTTAGGTTAGGTTAGGTTAGGTTAGGTTAGGTTAGGTTAGGTTAGGTTAGGTTAGGTTAGGTTAGGTTAGGTTAGGTTAGGTTAGGTTAGGTTAGGTTAGGTTAGGTTAGGTTAGGTTAGGTTAGGTTAGGTTAGGTTAGGTTAGGTTAGGTTAGGTTAGGTTAGGTTAGGTTAGGTTAGGTTAGGTTAGGTTAGGTTAGGTTAGGTTAGGTTAGGTTAGGTTAGGTTAGGTTAGGTTAGGTTAGGTTAGGTTAGGTTAGGTTAGGTTAGGTTAGGTTAGGTTAGGTTAGGTTAGGTTAGGTTAGGTTAGGTTAGGTTAGGTTAGGTTAGGTTAGGTTAGGTTAGGTTAGGTTAGGTTAGGTTAGGTTAGGTTAGGTTAGGTTAGGTTAGGTTAGGTTAGGTTAGGTTAGGTTAGGTTAGGTTAGGTTAGGTTAGGTTAGGTTAGGTTAGGTTAGGTTAGGTTAGGTTAGGTTAGGTTAGGTTAGGTTAGGTTAGGTTAGGTTAGGTTAGGTTAGGTTAGGTTAGGTTAGGTTAGGTTAGGTTAGGTTAGGTTAGGTTAGGTTAGGTTAGGTTAGGTTAGGTTAGGTTAGGTTAGGTTAGGTTAGGTTAGGTTAGGTTAGGTTAGGTTAGGTTAGGTTAGGTTAGGTTAGGTTAGGTTAGGTTAGGTTAGGTTAGGTTAGGTTAGGTTAGGTTAGGTTAGGTTAGGTTAGGTTAGGTTAGGTTAGGTTAGGTTAGGTTAGGTTAGGTTAGGTTAGGTTAGGTTAGGTTAGGTTAGGTTAGGTTAGGTTAGGTTAGGTTAGGTTAGGTTAGGTTAGGTTAGGTTAGGTTAGGTTAGGTTAGGTTAGGTTAGGTTAGGTTAGGTTAGGTTAGGTTAGGTTAGGTTAGGTTAGGTTAGGTTAGGTTAGGTTAGGTTAGGTTAGGTTAGGTTAGGTTAGGTTAGGTTAGGTTAGGTTAGGTTAGGTTAGGTTAGGATAGGTTAGGTTAGGTTAGGTTAGGTTAGGTTAGGTTAGGTTAGGTTAGGTTAGGTTAGGTTAGGTTAGGTTAGGTTAGGTTAGGTTAGGTTAGGTTAGGTTAGGTTAGGTTAGGTTAGGTTAGGTTAGGTTAGGTTAGGTTAGGTTAGGTTAGGTTAGGTTAGGTTAGGTTAGGTTAGGTTAGGTTAGGTTAGGTTAGGTTAGGTTAGGTTAGGTTAGGTTAGGTTAGGTTAGGTTAGGTTAGGTTAGGTTAGGTTAGGTTAGGTTAGGTTAGGTTAGGTTAGGTTAGGTTA
>CAKOGX010000008.1:5000-36485 GCA_934045075.1 Yponomeuta sedellus
TTGAGCCAATGGGCGACGGCAATTTGCTTAAGCCAGATGTCGCTGCCTGTACGTAATACAGAGAATAGTGTAAAGAGGTTCGAAATTTCACTGATGCCGGTGAGTCGCCCATTGGCTCAATTGGTAGAGCGCTGGCACGGATAGCCAGAGGTTGCGGGTTCGAATCCCGACATGGGTGAAATTTTTAGCCTCTAAATAGGTTTTTAAAAAGAATATAATTAAATAAAAATATCCAATAAGCTCATTAGGGGAGGGCTAATTAGTTAGTTAGACCTAAGATTTCCGCACTTAGCCTCATAGTTGGGCCATTGTACGTAGCAAGCGCTGAGGTACGCTAACACGTCAGACACTAGGGTTTCCTTACGATGTTTTCCTTCACCGTCAGCGAGTAGTATTGCTGCTATAATTTCACAAATGTACATAACTTAGAAAACAAAGTCATTGGTACATGCCGGGGTTCGAACCCACGACCTCCCGACTGAGAAGCCGGCGTTCTACACCGCTCCGCTACCACCGCGATACTAGGGGAGGGCTATGTCCAGCAGTGGACTACATAATATACCCTGAAGAAGAAGACGAAAAACCAACAGCTTGACTGAAGAGCGTTAAATACTAAGCAGGCGAGACCAACTTAGACACCTCGTAAAATTAATAAATTTGAGCTTGATCTGATGTAATGTGATGTCTTTCACAACGATCCCGTCGACGGCGACAATACTCCGCCGAGGCCCCATTTATCTCAGACTCGAAAATGCGCTCGGGCGTGTGATGTATACCCGAATTTGCTCATAAGCACACGGTCACAGCTGCCGCAATACAATTGACCCCTAGAATAGTAAACGGAAGAATTGTGATAAACTTCTGTGATAAACAAACATTTTAATTATTGTTTTCAATGCACTAATCCATGCTAAGGACACTTTAAAAAAAACAATTTTTGTAGCCTCTAAATAGGTTTTTAAAACATTTTAATGTTTAAAACATTCTTATGGTTATAATCTCCTCGTTTGTTTTTCTGTTAGACACTAATCGTATTCAGCTGTCATATCCATTATGGGTACGTCGCGACGTTAGCGTCGCTTACTCGCTCTCATGGCGTTGTATTACGACGAAACTTTAGAGCAGTCTTTCTCAAAGTTATCGATAAAACGTTTGTTGAAACAGGCGTCTTAACCCTTTAACAGGGCGCGATAAACTTAGGCCATAATCCACGACGGGGGCAAAGCCCGTGTTGGTGGAGGATTGTAAGTGAGTGGCAGGAATTACTGTCAGAAGTTATCAAGCCGCCTATAAGGCCTCTGACATGTCTTTAAAACTGTCATTACATGACAGCCGCTACCAGTACTTCTTTTCTTGTTGATTAAAAAAATCCACGTGTGATGTTATATGACAATGACATAAATGTATGTTTCGTTTTATAATGTATAATATAGTGTCGCGGTCCTATCCCGAACCATCTAGAATAGAGCTTTCTGGAAGCCTATCGAATAGTCGCCGCATGCTGCGTTTTAGTAAACAATAAACGCTACAAAGTGGTAACTCGGTTAAATGACGTGACGTACCGAATTCAACGGCAGCCAAGAGGTGCACAAAAAGTGGTTCACATCGACCGCTTAGCTTCTTATCACGGCAGTAATTAAGATGCTCGGGACGAGCATCTCTGAGAGGGGAGCAGTGTCGCGGTCCTATCCCGAACCATCTAGAATAGAGCCTTCTGGAAGCCTATCGAATAGTCGCCGCATGCTGCGTTTTAGTAAACAATAAACGCTGCAAGCAATAATGACTCGTATGTCCACTAGAGTAAGGTTCAAAACTCTTTAAATGAGTAACTGTTCGAGCGACCTTGCCGCGTGTACCGAGTGTAGGTACATAGTTACGGGAATGTTCTAGAACCCTGGCCGGCGGATATAAATAGCGGCCGCCGCGGCGCGCTGTCAGTTCCGTTTGGGATAGCGAAGAGTGAACTTCGAGCGAACATACCTGCGATACGAGCGATAACCTACGACCTCAGCGATACTATTGGACTTCGATTGGACCTGCGATTGGAATCTACGTGTGGACTTCGTGTCGTGAAGACCTGCAGACCAGACCCTGCGTGAATAAATCCTAAGAAGTTGTCATTGGCGTTTTACATCCAAATCCAGAACCCTAGCCCGTAACATGTGGTGTCAGAAGTGGGATTTGGAAATGCCACTAACTCCGAGAGAGGATACTTCTGGAGTGAGGACCAGGTCCAGAGGTGCTGCGGAGGCCACGCCCACTGCCCCTCAGGCCACGCCCACTGGCCATAGGGACACGCCCACTGGCCCCGCCCACCAGGCCACGCCCACCGACCAAGCCACGCCCCCTGGCCCCGCCCACCAGGCCACGCGCGTAGTGGAGACACAGCATACCTGCCCAGTGGCTCCGCCTACTGGCCACGCCCACCAGGCCACGCCCACCGCCCCCGTGCACCAGGCTCCGCCCACCGGCCTTGACCACCAGGTTTCGCCGAGCGACCAACAGGCTCCGCCTCGTAGCCACGCCCACCTGGCCACGCCCACCGAAGACATTAAACCTCAGTCACGTACAATGGAGGTTTTGGATATGTCGTGTCTGATGGCAATGTTGAAGGGCATACGAGAAGAACAAAGAGGCCTGCGAGAAGAACAGAGCAAGCAGATGCAGTGCCTGCAAGAAGAACAGAGAGGCCTGCGAGAAGAACAGAGCAAGCAGATGCAGTGCCTGCAAGAAGAACAGAGAGGCCTGCGAGAAGAACAAAGAGGCCTGCGAGAAGAACAGAAGGCAGATCAACAGGTGATCCTTTCTGCCGTTACAAAGTTCAGTGATACGGTCGCTAAGCTACATGAACATGTAGAGGTAGTGACCGAACGGGTTACCAAATTAGAGGAGGACCTACAAAGTCTGAAAAACGGCCTCACTGGACTAGAGCAAGAAGTTCGGCGTATAAAAGCTAATGGAGTTACGTCGAGCGGAGTTGTCAGCATAAGTCAGGGGCCTAAAGTGAAGTTGCCTTCATACGATGGTACTACGTCTTGGGTCGCCTACCGACAGCAGTTTCAGACTGTCGCTGCTTCAAACGGGTGGACGGACGAACAGAGCCTGACAGCCCTCACCGTCGCGCTCAGAGGTTCGGCTTTATCTGTCCTGGAGGCACTGCCCACCTCAGGCAGCAAGTTCAAGGATCTGATGGAGGCACTTGAGGCTAGATATGGGGAACGGCACCTGGAACACGTTTTTCGTGCCCAGCTACGCGACCGGACCCAGCGCCTGGGTGAAGGACTTCAACAATGGGCGTTGGAAATTGAGAAGCTGGTTCGAAAGGCGTACCCTTCTGCTGATAGTAAAATGGTGGATACGAATATATTGCAAGCCTTCGTCGACGGAATTAGGGATCTTGAAATTAGGGCTGCAGTAAAGCTTCGCCACCATTCTTCATTAAAAGAAGCTCTGGCACACGCCCTGGAAGTTGAAACTGTGCGTCATGATATCCGGCAAGGGCATAAACTTCGAGAAGTTAAGGAGGAGGTCAAAGAGATCAAGACACCGCCCAAGAGGAACTCCAGGCCCATGTGTTACAAGTGTGGAGAAAGAGGGCATCTGCAGTTCACGTGTCCTAAGAAGGAGAGGCAACCGACCAAAACAGATGACAGACTGGGTGCGCGCCTCAACAAAATGGAGCAGCGTTTTGAGGAGTTCGTAAAGAAGCATGACGCTCCGGCCTCCACTGTGAATCAGAGAAACGAAGCCAAGATTCCGAGGCGAGTACTGGCTGGAGCGGAGGAAGCCCAGGTAACCAGAATCTCACAAGTATGCAATGGGAACAAATTGTCAAGAAGGCCGTGTCCGGAAGACTGCAAGCACTGTGCCAAACAAGAGACAAAGGAACTGCCATTGAGATTGACAAAAATGAGTCCATCGAGATCTTGGGAAGATGAGGCGATGAAAGAAGCACAGGAAGATGACGAAGATGTACGGCTCATTGTCGCATGGAAGAAACGAGGCGAGGACAAGCCAAGACGGTGCGAAGTCGCTCCTACTAGTGCTGTCACCAAGGCATCCTGGGCTCAATGGGACAGTTTTATTCTTCGGAACGTAATACTTTACCGAAAATGGGAGAAACCTAACGGCAGAGAGTTCCATCTTCAGATAGTTGTCCCAAGAGATAAGGTACAAGATGTCCTTCGTGAAGTACATGACGGTGTGTCAGGTGGACATTTGGGCGTAAAAAGAACTTTAACAAAGATTCGAGAAAGGTTTTACTGGCTCCATTGTCGAGAAGATGTGCAAGATTGGTGCCGCAAGTGTACTACTTGCGCCGCGGTGAAAGGCCCACCAACTAGAAGCCGAGGAAATCTGCAACTTTATAACGTTGGTGCGCCATGGGAACGCATTGCAGTTGATGTGGCTGGACCGTTCCCAGTAACGGAATCAGGAAATACGTATTTCATGGTAGTTATGGATTACTTCACTAAATGGCCAGAGGTATTCGCCATACCCAATCAAGAAGCCACGACTGTTGCCTCCAAGTTGTTTGAGGAAGTTGTTTGCCGGTTTGGTGTGCCCTTGGAAATACACTCCGACCAAGGCAGGAACTTTGAGTCTCAAGTATTTCAAGAACTCTGTAAAATATTGGGAATGCATAAGACTAGGACCACCCCATATCATCCTCAATCTGACGGCATGGTAGAAAGATTTAACCAAACACTTGAGAGACATTTAGCAAAAGTCGTTGACAGGCACCAGAGAGACTGGGACAAATACATACCGCCATTTCTTCTGGCCTACCGAACTGCAGAACATGAAAGCACGAAGGTAACCCCGGCGCGTGTAAATTTTGGCCGAGAACTGAGAATACCAGTAGATCTGCTGACTGGAGGCCCTCCTGATAACCCACGTTCTCTACATGACTACATTTCCGAGTTACGTGAGAAAATGCGAGAGATTCATGCCATAGTACGGGAAAATGGATTGGAGTCGAGTGAAAAGATGAAGACTAGGTATGACCGCCGAGCAAATACAAGCGGCTTCGAAGAAGGAGCACTAGTCTGGCTTCACAATGTAACTCGACGAAAAGGAAAATCTCCGAAATTGCAGACAAGATGGGAGGGACCGTACAAAGTGGTAACTCGGTTAAATGACGTGACGTACCGAATTCAACGGCAGCCAAGAGGTGCACAAAAAGTGGTTCACATCGACCGCTTAGCTTCTTATCACGGCAGTAATGAAGATGCTCGGGACGAGCATCTCTGAGAGGGGAGCAGTGTCGCGGTCCTATCCCGAACCATCTAGAATAGAGCCTTCTGGAAGCCTATCGAATAGTCGCCGCATGCTGCGTTTTAGTAAACAATAAACGCTGCAAGCAATAATGACACGTATGTCCACTAGAGTAAGGTTCAAAACTCTTTAAATGAGTAACTGTTCGAGCGACCTTGCCGCGTGTACCGAGTGTAGGTACATAGTTACGGGAATGTTCTAGAACCCTGGCCGGCGGATATAAATAGCGGCCGCCGCGGCGCGCTGTCAGTTCCGTTTGGGATAGCGAAGAGTGAACTTCGAGAGAACATACCTGCGATACGAGCGATAACCTACGACCTCAGCGATACTATTGGACTTCGATTGGACCTGCGATTGGAATCTACGTGTGGACTTCGTGTCGTGAAGACCTGCAGACCAGACCCTGCGTGAATAAATCCTAAGAAGTTGTCATTGGCGTTTTACATCCAAATCCAGAACCCTAGCCCGTAACAATATTATAAGATTAATTATAAGATTAATAAAAATATAATGTCGTTCGTTCCTCGTAGTAACTTATTAAGATCAGCGCCATTTATTCAACGGCAACAAGAGAGTAAAAGAAACCCTTATGAATATAGGCTAAAATTATTTAAAATGATAGTATTGACAAACTTTGTTTATACTTTTTTTTCTGAAACCCCTACCTACTGTGTGTGGAAAACATCTCAAAAAATTAAACTGTTTAGGTATTTCCTAGAAAAAAATGCACAAAATATTCTAGCTCTGGAAGCTAAAATTCTTCCATGTAAAATCATAGTGCTTCCAGAGGTTGCTCTGTGGCTAGATTTAAAAAGAAATAAAATAAACATCCCATTTTGTTTTTTTAGTATTTATACCTATGTAAATAAAGAATAAATACTGAAGAGGAGAAAGAACAAATAAAGCCACATTGAGCTACCACCGCTTTACGTAACAGTAAGTTAAAACAAATAAAAACTCTGTACTGTTTATTTTTAACGAGGCCCCGGGCGAGTTAAGTTTGAGAACCCCTGCCTCAGAACACCGGTAATACCTTTTTACCAAGCTTACTTAGAGAATATTCAGGAACAGAATAAATAGACCTAACCTAACACAATCTTGTCTTAGGACAGACTCACTGATTTGGCGAATCTTTTTCCATATAAATTCGGGGAAAAATATTCACCTTTAGAGCCAAATACAGAAATCACCTTAGTTCCTTTTTAGCCTCTATATTTATCAATTTTGGATATTTAACTTTAGATCAAATGATTTTATTTATGACAGTAAGACCAGCAACTAGTCTTGCAAGGCTCCACCAATCCGGACTTGGCCCCCATGGTGGAGTATAGCCTATACCTTCCTTAGGGAAGAGACCCGTGCCCTTCGGTGGGGACATAATGGGTTGATGATGATTAAATGGCTACACCTAAATATAACCGACTAAACTAGGCTTAGACGCACTTCGAGTTCTAGCCATCCAAAATAAGGTACCTAAATAAATGACTGCTGTGTGGTGTCGGCCTAGAGAATAGCACCAACTCAATTCTTCCCGCGGGTGTCGTAAAAGGCGACTAAGGGACACAAACCGGGGGGTGGGCAGCAGCGCCCCCTGCAGTACAATTCCACCGAACTGCGATCCCCAACCCGCATGCCCGGCGTGGGGATTATGGACACTACCCCCTATGATAGCACAACGTGGCGCTCGTTAGGGGAGGGCTATGTCCAGCAGTGGACTGGTATAGCCTGGCGACGTCAGAAATGACCGCTCTTTTGTCAATAAATTCAAATTATTTTCTTCATAGATTATAATATACACCATAGTTAGAATATTTTTGGGGCTTAACCGCTTAGTAATTTATTGCTATTTTACCTCGACGTTTCGACGACGTTACAGTCATCGTGGTCACGAGAAGTCTGATAGCTGGCACCCGTTCGCATTTTCGGCTGATCAGGTTTCAGACTACCCTCAATCAGCCATCACAAAGCTCTATTAGGGTTGCGACACACTATACTGACAATGTCGGATGATAAGCCATGCGACTTTTTTCCACTCGAACACTTCTTGATGACCGGATCCCACGTTTGTGACAGTTTGAAACCACATTCCCGATTAAACGTTTTGTGTTTCTTAATTTCAACCGCTTCACGCCCAATGCGGCTATAATAATGGCGATCGTTGGAAAGTACCGATGGTTTGTGTAATTTAAAATATGTTACATACACCAGTTGTCTAGTCTAAATAATGTAACTTGCAGAATGCCACCCTTCTCAATGCCACCGCTGCAAATGACACTTCTCCCATTTAATTTGTTTGGAGAGCTCTTGAAATATTTACAATAGAACGGTTCTACTTCGCATTTACATCCACTTTTGTGACAGAGTATACCATAGCCTGCATTATGCTAATGTATTCGTTTTCAACCCTTCTATGCCCCTACTACTGGGGCACGGGTCTTTTCCAGCATCGCAGGAAGGTTAAGCCATACTCAACCAAGGGGGCCAAGTCCGGGTTGGTAGAGGATTGTAAGACAGTGGCGGGCCTTACTGTCATGGCTTAACAACTGCCATTATTTGAGAGCCGCCACCAAAAATGCCACTAGCGGTAGTCACGGGACGCTCACCCATCCTGTCCCTGACCGCGCCTGTTGTTGCTTAACCAAGTGATTGATTCCAGTCACTCGGTTTGCCTAGGCCACAAGCGCTAATGTGTTGTAGTATAATAACAATTGCATTAACATGGCGGTTTAATTTTGCTGCTGCTTCAAGTCTATGCGCGCACATACATCGAACCTTCAAGGCGTAATATCAACTCTTTGTATGTCCCTACTGCTGGGGCACCACGGAGGCCAAGTTCGGGTTTGTGGAGGATTTTAAGACAGTGGCGGGCCTTACTGTCGGAAATTATCTCTGACATGGCTTAACGACTGCCATTACATGACAACCGGCACCAACGGCTTAACGTGCCTTGCGAAACGTGGAAGCGCTCGGTAAAACGCCACTAGCGGTAGTCAAGGGATGGTCACCCATTCAGTACCTGACCGTGCCTGTTGTCGCTTAAGCCAATGTCAGAGACCTTATGGACGGCTTGATGACTGGCCCGCCACTGCCTTAATATACTCCACCAATCTGGACTTGGCACCCGTGCTGTGATATGGCCTAACCTTCCTGCGATGCAGGAAGGGACCCGTACCCCAGCAGTGCGGATAAGGGTTGATATCGTATCAATATTTGCATGTAAGATCATACCTACCTAACAGGATGTGAGATCATATTTAATAAATTGTCATCAAAAAAACTTGCACTATCTAGGCAAATGAATTTATTTTTTTGTACACCAAGGAAAACGAACACAAAATAATTACAACGAAACATCACAATTGGCGGCCTTGTATCGTACATCAATTTCCTCCAGACAACCGACGATGGAGAGTCGTTGAAGGTAAAATAAAACTGGAAGTGGTTTCATCTTGCATTTGGCTCATTTTTTGAAGCAAAAGAAAAACATGACGTGAACCCATCAGCAGAACGAAATATCCCAATGACAACGCCCCCACCTCCCTTGTCTGGCACAAATTTGATGGACAGATTCCATTTATCGGTGCCTTTGTGCCATACCAACGTGCTCACGCGATTTTTTTCCGTTCCATTTTTAAATTCCGCCTTCGGATTGGCTGGCGTGGACGGTACACTACGTCCGTCGTTGCCGCGTGTGGAGTTAAAGTAACGAAGCGCTCGTGGCCTAGTCGAACCGAGTGATTGGAATCAATCACTTGAGTTAAGCAACAACAGGTCAGGTGCGGGATGGGTGACCGTCCCGTCCCGCTAGTGGCATTTTTTTCAGCGCTTCTGTACTTTACATGGAACGTTTAGCCGTTGGTGCCGGCTGTCATGTAATGGCAGTCGTTAAGCCATGTTAGAGGCCATGTGGGCGGCTTGATAACTTCTGACAGTTCGCCACTGTCTTCCAATCCTCAACCAACCCGGACTTGGCCCCCGTGGTGGAGTATGTTCTAAGCTTCCTGCGATGCAGGAAGAGACCCGTGCCCCATCAGTGGGGTTATACAAGGGTTGATGTCGAAGTTAAAGTAGAAAATAATTAACACAGTCAGATGGAGTTTACGCGTTCAGTCTGGAGTCCATTACCTTGATCAAGCTCGCATTGATGCCAGACTGATGAAGTATCGAAATATTCGAATATCCGTCAGTTTGGTCCATCAGTCCACTGAATAGACAATCAGTCTGCCGTCAGTCTAACAAGACTGATGGAATTGACTGACGCGAGACTGAACGTATAAACTACGTCTCGCCTTTGTGCGCACGTGCAGCGATTAGTGTTGGTAATGTAACAAAGGTAGTTATTTCACAATTTTGGGAAGTGGCGAATCTGTATTTCTTTCTGATATACAGGTGCGAGCTTATGTATGTTTGTAAATATCAAGAAATAAATTGAACTCCTGGGTCGTCCCAGGCGGACATACATCGACCAGATAGGGGATGTATTAGCAAAGGGAAAGATAAAAAGTACCCGGAACCGGCGTGCGTGCATGAACGACTTATGAACGTTGATGAAGCGAAGGTGATCTGTCAGGATCGTGGCAAGTGTCAGTCCCTGATCTCTGCCTACCCCTCTGGGATACAGGCGTGAGGTTATGTATGTATGTAAATTGAAACTATTTTGGTATTCAATTTTTTTTTCGTTTTTTGTTTCCAAACTTATATTCAATTCAATTCAAAAATAAAACTGTGCGTCAAATGCGTTGGTTACACAAAAGTCTCAGACTCCTCTGCGCTATAGTAAACCAGCAAGGACGTTGTATTATTTCACCTTTCTTCGTGTGGACTTGAAGACCTGCAGACCAGACCCTGCGTGAATAAATCCCAAGAAGTTGTCATTGGCGTTTTTACCTCCAGATCTAGCCTGTAACTATAATATAACTTCCACACAACACAATACTTGTTTATATTCTTTTTATTGCACTAACCCGAGCTAAGGACAATTAATAAGGTGGGTAATACAGAGCCTATTGTAAAGAGGTTCGAAATTTCACTGATGCCAGTAGTCGCCCATTAGCTTAGTTGGGAGAGCGCTGGCACGGTTAGACAGAGGTCGCGGGGTCGAGTCCAGGCATGGGAGGAATTTTCAGCCTCTAAAATAGGTTTTTAAAACAATCTCTTGTCCTAGTCCGGGCGAGGACATAAGTGAAAAATACACATAGACTGAAGTCTTTCTACGGCAGCCTCCAGTGGGAATGAAACCCGCGACCTCCAGTATGGTAAACAGATGTTAGACAGCAAATCCAAATCAAACGATCTATCTGATCCTTTCTGACATTTTATCGAATACCGTCAACTGTTTGTTCATGGGCGGGAGCCGATTGGAATGAAACCCCTAAGTTTTGTACTCTACTTGAAAAAATGTAGATCTTAATCTTAATTGAACTTAATTTATATATGACATCTTGTATTTGTATATTTTTTTTTGTCTTCACTAATTAAAATAAATAAATAGAAATTGGTTACTAAGTATAACTGTCAAGTTTGTAAAAAGTTGTTTATAATTAGTACAACCTATCGCCTAAAAGAGCGAATTCTTCCTAATACAGGTGTAAAATTAAAAGGAGGATTTGACCCTATCATTGTTACCACTGTTATAAATAAATAATTTTGAATTTTGAATCCAACGAGGTCGTAATCTACAGCGCCTCCTGCGGATGCGCCACCAGGCGGGTTTTCAATGGACTTGATATCAACCCTTGTATGTTCCCAGTGCTGGGGCATACGGGTCTTTTCCTGCATCACAGGAAGGTTAGGCCATACTCCACCACGGAGGCCGAGTCCGGGTTTGTGGTTTTCAATGTAATCACATCACGATCACATCACACTAATTTTATAAAGGTGAAAGTTTGTGAGTGTGTATGTTTGTTACTTCTTTACGTTTAAACGGCTCGAGCGATTTCAATAAAATTTGGTGTGGAGTTAGCTGACACCTTGGACTAACACAAAGGCTACGTTTCTCTGCAGGAAAATATCTAATTCCCTAATAAACCGCGGGTAATATTGCGGCGCCCAGTTAGTTTATCTTCTTCTTCGGGCTATATTAGTCCACTGCTGGACATAGCCCTCCCCTAACGAGCGCCACAGCGTTTGTCTTCCTGTCTTCGTTTGCCGCATCCAGCATCTGTCTGCAGTTTTTCGCAGATCGTCATCCCACCTGGTTGGACGGCGTCCTACACTACGTTTGCCGAGTCGCGGTCTCCACTCAAGAACACGCTTACTCCAACGGTTGTCGGTTCTTCGTGAGATATGGCCAGCCCACTGCCACTTTAGCTGTCTATAACTTTGGTTCTCTGTCGGATGTATAATAATAATATTGGCATTTTGCATATACTTAATGAGATTATTTATACAGCGTCTAGTGGCATCTTCACTCACACTAGGTGGGTGAAGGGACCACTCTGACGCTGCAGTGCGTGGGACATGGTGTTATAGATGGTGTAGGCTTGCCCAGCACCTATACCATCCTGACAGCTTAGTCGGCCTAGCCCACAGGAAAAACTAGTCAAAACGTGCGGAGCCAACCAAGCCGCGGGTTTCCTCACGATGTTTTCCTTCGCCGTTAGCGTGTGGTATTGCGTCTACAAATTCGCAAATGTACGTAACTTTGAAATTAAACAAGGTCATTGGTACACGCCCGCACTCGGGATCGAACCTGGGTAGAAGCTGTGGTAGCTCAGTGGGTAGAACCATGGACTGGCAAGCGAGAGCCCCAGGTCGGATGTATAGCTGGTTTATAATAATCGCGAATCATTAAGTTATGTGTTGTGTGTGGTGTCGGCTGGCCTAGAGAATAGCACCAGCCCAATTCTTCCCGCGGGTGTCGTAAAAGGCGACTAAGGGACACATACCGGGGGGTGGGCAGCAGCGCCCCCTGCAGTACAATTCCACCGAACTGCGATCCCCAACCCGCATGCCCAGCGTGGGGATTATGGGCATTACCCCCTATGATAGTACCACGTGGCGCTCATTAGGGGAGGGCTTTGTCCAGCAGTGGACTAGTATAGCCTCACGACGACGATTAAGGTTACAAATTCTGACATTTTGGCGCAACAAATGGCCAGACTCGTGCCATCGTCGTATCTACAAAATAGGCTGCTGACTCTAGAGCCGGGAGCAGCGTATCTTGCCCGTTAAAATGTTTATAGCATTCTTGTGTTTATACGTAATTGAAGGGTTCACACAAACACCCGGGAACCGACCCGGTATCTAAGCGACGTGAGGCGGCAAGAAGACTGATGTTTCCTTATTGAAGCGAGACAAATGTGCGTAATGTGTCTTTTCGTGATTGAAAGCAGTTGCTAGCATAATACGTACAGAAGTATAAATAAATATGTATCAACATTCAAACTTGCACAGGCTACCCGTCTTTCTAATTTTCTTCAGCAACTTTCCATCGCAAGGTTGTCTGGAAGAAATTGCTTTTGGCAATAAGGCCGCCAATTGTACTATGTACATTTGTAATTATTTTGTTTCTGTTGTTTTTACAGTGTACATGTACAATAAAGAATATTCATATCTTATCTTATCTTATCTAATATCTTACAGAGCTTCAGTCCGTGTGGTACGAAGAAGGCTACGCTACGCTTCCCTCTATCCTCGCCTGTCCTCATCCAGCCACTGCCAGCAAACTGCCTCAGATGTTCAGTCTAACAAGCCGAGGGATAAATAGGAGCATTCACTTCTATTTAAAAAACCTATTTTTAGAGGCTAAAAATTCCACCCATAGCGGGATTCAAACCCGCGACCTCTGGCTATCCATGCCAGCGCTCTTTCCAACTGAGCTAATAGGCGACTCTTTACAATATTCTCTGTATTACGTGCATGGCATGGGTGGAATTTTTAGCCTCTAAAATAGGTTTTTTAAATTGTCCTTAGCACGGGTCAGTGCATTAAAAATAATATAATTCACGTCCCCACCGAGGGGCACGAGTCACTTCCCTGAGGAAGGTATAGGCCATACTCCACCACAGAGACCAAGTCTGGATTGGTGGAGGCTTGCAAGACTGTTGGCTGGTCTTACTGACAGAAGTTTTCAAGCCGCCTATAAGGCATCTGACATGACTTAACGACTGCCGTTACATGACAGCCGGCAAAAACGGCTTAACGTGCCTTGCGAAGCACGGGAGCGCTTGGAATAGTGCCACTAGAGGTAGACACGGGACGGTCACCCATCCTGCACCTGACCGCGCCTGTTCTTGTTTAACTCAGGTGATTGATTCCAATCACTCGGTTCGACTAGGATACGAGCGTTTCACTACGTAGATGCAACGGCTAAGGACTCGCCAAAACATGTGTCGACAACTGGTAATGATTGTGGTGTGGAATTACGAATTATTTACAAAACTAATTCTTCTGTTTTAAAAACCTATTTAGAGGCTAAAAATTCCACCCATGCCGGGACTCGAACCCGCGACCTCTGGCTATCCGTGCCAGGCTCTTTCCAACTGAGCTTATGGGCGACTCACCGGAATCAGTGAAATTTCGAACCTCTTTACAATATTCTCTGTGTTACGTACAGGCAGCGACATCTGGCTGAAGTAATTGGCATCACTTGCAGCCCCGAGTACCTACTTTGCCAGAGGTCGCGGGTTGAGTCCCGGCATGTGTGGATTTTTTGGCCTCTAAATAGGTTTTTAAAATTGTCCTTAGCACGGTTTAGTGTATTAAAAAAAGAGTATAATAATTCTTCTGTTTGAACGCGTTTCCTTTCTCGGTGCAAATGAGTTTTTTGTTTTGTGATTGAAAACGCCTGACAGGGGAATTCGTTTCATTCGTCACCAAAAATATGTGTGAACACATTTCAAATGCTCTTTTACGCATTTTGTGGTGTCCTTATCTTAGACAGAATGTTCTGATTTCTTTGATTTCTTCTCTAATTTATGTCTTGTCTCCGTCTTTCGTTGCCTGGAAAAATTTGCGTTTACTTATAATAATTTTTACTAAGTAATAAATCAAAAAATGTAATTACTTTTACTAATAATGTTAATTTATGCTGTATTATTGGAACGAAAATAAAAGCTTATTATTATCATAATGTTTAATAAGGCCACCATAGTACTATATTTTTATGTAATTACTGTTTATGTTATTTTTGAGTACAAAGAGTGTTCTATTTATATATCTATGTTTTGCATGGGTGGTTGCAGTAAACATTTTTACACAATTTTGTTATATTTTTATTCTGTCCTAGCATTTTAAGCCCGAAATTTGAAATTACGTTCCCATTCTAGAATTCTTTTGGATTTTCATAACTACTTGATCTTTTAACGGAATTCTACGAATGAAAGCATCGACGTTAAATTTATTATTATCTTTTATTTTGTTCCTAATCGTAATTTTCTGTTTATTGTTGAAATTAAATTACAGTATCTAATAATAATGTCCAATATTTAACTTTCAACTGTCCTTACAATGTAAAATGTAAGGCAGCGGCTTACATTTTACATTGTACATTGACATTCAGCAAACAGAATGTAAATTCTTTACGTTGAAATAAATTGATTTGAATTTTGAATTATGTATGTAGAGTTCGCATTTTATTTAGATTTTTCAAACATTTGTGGGCTCTCAAGTAAATGTTTTTATAGCTTATCTTGTATGGCGTAAAAACAATGCCACTTCAATGTCAGCTTGACGCAAGTTCCCCATTACCTATTATATTTCAAATTCTAATACTTCATCGTGTGGAAACCAGCACGTATTAATTTGTCTTTCTTGCGAGTTAGGCTGACGAAACTGTCAGTATGATATAGGTACTGGGTACTGTACGGTACTTTATGCAAAACAATGTCCCAGGCACTGCAGCGTCCGAGTGGTCCCTTCTCCCATCTAGTGCGAGTAAAGGTGCCACTAGACGCCGCATAAAGTCTCATTCTTCTTCTTCAGGCTATCCTAGTCCACTGCTGGACATAGCCCTCCCCTAATGAGCGCCATAGCACCCTGTCTTCAGCTTGCCACCAGCCTCTGCCGGCTGATCGTCATCCTGGTCGGAGGGCGTCCTACACTACGTTTGGCGAATAAAATCTCATTACGCAGACGAAAAGGCCAACCCAATCCGCAAAAGTCTCGCCGGGCATCGAACCAACGCCTCTTGGAAGCCAGCCAACCGCTCCACCGCCCGCATCATAACGCAATAGGTACAATTTTCTCCACATATCACGCTGCACGTGCGCCGAGCACGTTTGGCGCTGATTAAATTCCATCGGCTCGCGTCGACGTTTTCTTTGTTATGATTTATTGTGGTTTGTTAGGGTGCCTGTAGACTTAGTATCTTTGCATCGCAGGAAGGCTAGGCCTTACTCCATCACGGGGTGAAAGAAATCATCGCGAGGAAATAATATAAGATAAGAATATTCTTTATTGTACACACCAGAAAATAATTACAGAGACAACAGTTACAAAAGAAGAGGTACAGTTGGTGGCCTTATTGCTGATAGCAATTTCTTCCAGGCAACCTTAAATCGGAAAGATTGCAGAAGGAGGAAATCTGAGGTGCTCAAATACGTCAGCGATTGAAATTGCCAATCCGCGGTGATACACGCGTGGTAATTAAGCCCACACTCTCTCCCTCTGAGAGGAGGCCTAAGAGACGCGTATAAACCACATCGATAGCATGATATCAACCCTTGTGTGTCCCCACTGCTGGGGCACGGGTCTTTTCCTGCTTCGCAGGAAGATTAGGCCATACTCCACCACGGGGGCCAAGTCCAGCTTTGTGAAGGATTGTAAGACAGTGGCAGGTCTTACTGTCAGAAGTTCAAGGCGCCCATTAAGGCCTCTGACTCGGTTGAACGACTCTGACAGCCGGCACCAACGGCTCAAGGTACCCTGCGAAGCTCGGAAGCACTCGGAAAAAATGCCACTAGCTGAAGACACGAGACGGTCACCCATTCAGCACCTGACCGTGCCTACTGTTGCTTAAATCAAGTGATTGATTCCAATCACTCGGTTCGACCGCTTCGAAAGGCTCTCTAGTGGAGACGACGAAATGGCAAATGACTTGGCTTAACGACTGCCATCTGTTGACGGCAGCTGACACCAACTGCTTAATGTGCCTTGTGAAGCACGAAAGCGCTCTGAAAACTGTCACTAGCGTTTAATGTCACTGCCAATAACAGTTTAACCATCCATGCACTGGACGCGCCCTGTATTACTTAAGCCTCGTGATCGTTCCGTCGATTTCCATAAAATACTTGTAATAATTTTAAAATCAGAAGTCAAATTAAAATTCAGTATCAGTCTGAACTTACCTTAGCAACGTTTTACGCACTGTAAAGGCTTAGGGCTGATAAGGGAGCCTCAGGGATGCGAAGGGCTTACCCATGAAAGCCTGAGAAATATTATTTTTCGTATCTGTTAAAAGTAAAATATTAACCGGGCGAAAAATTGCGCGCAGGGTGAGAATCTTGGTTGCTCTAGATCTAGCTTGAACCGGTTACGAGGTAGCTAGCCTCCGACCGATAGTACCTATCCTTTATATTTTATGAAAAGAAATGAATTTTTTTTATTCAACGTAGCGCAAAAACTGCGGCTTAATGAACGTTACAATTCAAACTAGGTGTCCATTTCGAAAGTTTAAAACGGATACCAATAATTTTGGAGGAAAAATGGACTAAAAAACCCCAAACTTAGAGGTTTCAAAGTCCTTAATTAACAGAGTATACGTAATCATTTTAAAACATAGAGAGAGAGAGAGAGAGAGAGAGAGAGAGAGAGAAATAATTTATTTAATGGCACAATACTAAAAACATAACAAAACAGTATCAAATTTACAAAACACAACAAGATATATATATATATATATATATATATATATATATATAGGTACACAGTTTACACTACATTATAAACAAATAGTTGAAAAAAAGTGGGCGAACTCACGTATTGTGCTGGCCTTAATTCCAGACATCACTGTTATCTAAATAATCCTTTATGTTATAGTAGCCCTTTTGGCATAAAATGTACTTAACACATTTGGTGAAGATGACATAAAAATTTGCCATGTGATCTAATACGTCTTACAAACAGAGCACTGAGTTGAAAACAAGTAGAATTCCAGTTAGTACCGCATTAGTAAGATCAATTGAAGACTTCTGATGTTATGGCATGCAAGTATAAGACTGTTGTAAGTTGTTGTTCTTACACCAGCCTTAAACCAGACTACTATAAGATAGAAACAAGTCTCGATAAGGCCATAGTGAGACCCCTGTAAGGACAAATGCTCTTATAAAGTTCGCCCTTTTCCACTTACAGACGTCTGAAAGAGTGATATAAGAGTTAGGTAAGAGTGAGTGATATTAAATTGTTGGTCTTAGAATATTTTTTTTAAATAATAACCCTTTTTTGCTAGTTGGGAGTCCACCGATGACTTGCCTTAGCGACTAAGGACCCCTGTGGATTTAAGACTCAGGTGTTTCCGATGGACTGATGAAAATAATTTTTAAGCAGTGCTTCCAGTCAACTAGGATTTACGAAGCTTAAACTTAGACACTGATATTGATTTAAACTTGCTCTGCGTGTCATGGACTAAGCATTGAACTTCGTTGATAGGTGGCTTGGTAGCCGTCATCATCTTTATTAAAAACATATTTAAAGGTCAAAATTCCACCCATGCCGGGATTCGAACCCGCGACCTCTGGCTTACCATGCCAGGCTCTTTCAAACTGAGCTAATAGGCCATTAGCTCAGTTGGAAAGAGCGCTGGCAAAAAAAAAAAACATCATCATCATCAACCCTTTATGTCCCGTGCACGGGTCTTTTCCCTGAGAAACGTATAGGCCATACTCCACCACGGGGGCTAAGCCCAAGCCAAGTCAGAGGAATTAGGGCGGCTTGGAAATTTCTGACATTAAGATCAGCCACTAGTCTCGCAAGCCTCCATCAATCCGGGTCATCTATATCCCTTTAAAATGGTCGAGACTGGTGATGCCTGAACCCTGCGTTATGCTCGTAAACGGATACTGTTCCCAGATAAAAGTAATAATAAATATCAAATTAATATTCATGGACATATTACACAGATCCCGTTAGCCCTATACTAAGTACAACTAAATGACTTGTGTTATAGGTGCTAACTCGACGATAGATTTAATACAATAAATACGTAGATAACATCCAAGACCCGAGACAAACTAGAAAAGTTAGTTTCCTAGTTTGACCTGGCCGGGGATCGAACCCGAGGCAATCGGTTTTACAGTCAGCGTGCCAAACCGCAGCACCACCGAGGCCGTCAGATCTGGCCGCAGCTTTAATATTGTCCCTACTTTTGTAAGAAAATTAACGCATTTAAAAACCTATTTAGATAAATAGTATAATCATGTGGGTACAGTGATATCGTTCCGATGTTAAACCTAACTGCAAAGTAGGTAGTCGGGGCTGTAATTAATGCAATTTGCTTAAGTCAGATGTCGCTGCCTGTACGTAATACAGAGAATAGTGTAAAGAGGTTCAAAATTTCACTGATGCCGTGAGTCGCCCATTGGCTCAATTGGTAGAGCGCTGGCACGGATAGCCAGAGGTTGCGGGTTCGAATCCCGACATGGGTGAAATTTTTAGCCTCTAAATAGGTTTTTAAATTTGTTCCTTAGCGCGGGTTAGTGCATTAAAAATAAAAATAGTATAATCATGTGGGTACAGTGATATCGTTCCGATGTTAAACCTAACTGCAAAGTAGGTAGTCGGGGCTGTAAGTAATGCAATTTGCTTAAGTGAGATGTCGCTGCCTGTACGTAATACAGAGAGTAGTGTAAAGAGGTTCGAAATTTCACTGATGCCGTGAGTCGCCCATTGGCTCAATTGGTAGAGCACTGGCACGGATAGCCAGAGGTTGCGGGTTCGAATCCCGACATGGGTGAAATTTTTAGCCTTAAATAGGTTTTTAAATTTGTTCCTTAGCACAGGTTAGTGCATTAAAAATAAAAATAGTATAATCATGTGGGTACAGTGATATCGTTCCGATGTTAAACCTAACTGCAAAGTAGGTAGTCGGGGCTGTAAGTAATGCAATTTGCTTAAGTCAGATGTCGCTGCCTGTACGTAATACAGAGAACAGTGTAAAGAGGTTCGAAATTTCACTGATGCCGTGAGTCGCCCATTGGCTCAATTGGTAGAGCGCTGGCACGGATAGCCAGAGGTTGCGGGTTCGAATCCCGACATGGGTGAAATATTTAGCCTCTAAATAGGTTTTTAAATTTGTTCCGTAGCACGGGTTAGTGCATTAAAAATAAAAATAGTATAAAATTAACGCATGTTATGATTTTTTCAAGTTTTTGGCGGCTCTTACAGATTCTTGTAAATTAAAAGTAGAAATGCATTTATTGAGACCAATAATACAGCAAGTCCGACGCAAAGAGAACTGTATGGCTTCGATATCAACCATTTTGTACGTCCCCATTGCTGGGGCACGGGTCTCTTTCTGCATCGCAGGCAGGTTCATCCACCATGGGGGCCAAGTCCGCTGCCCATAAGGCCTCTCCGATTGTATGACCTAACGTGCCTTGCTATGCGGGATGCGGAAATGGACACTCGTCCTGCACCTGACCGCGCCTGTTGTGGCTTAACCCAATTGATAGATTCCAATCACTCGGTTCGACTAGGCCACGAGCGCTTCGATGTAATGTATTGTTAAATTTTTATTTATTCCTGTTCTGACTGCAACAATCGTTTGTGTTTTATTGCAGTTTTATGGTTATCGAAAACGTGCTGTCACAACATTAACGTTGAACAATACGAATTCAGATCGTGACCCTGTATACATACGACTTTATTTATAAAAAAATAAGCATTAAAACTCTACGAAAACCCTAAAATAATCTGTGGCACATGTTGTACAAAGAAAAAAATTAATTACAGATTAAACGAAACGTCTCTGAGAGTGTTTTTGTGGAATCACGTTTTTATTTCTCGATATTTTTCTAGTATTGGGTTTTCTATTATCTACAAGCCCTAGTCCCTCTCCAGAGCAAAGGCACATCTTTCGCGGAGAGAAAAAAATAAATAAATGTGCTTATATTCTTTTCAATGCACTAACCCGTGCTAAGGACAATTTTAAAAACCTACCTAATTAGTGGCTAAGAATTCCACCCATGCCGGGATTCGAACCCGCGACCTCTGGCTATCCGTGACAGCTCTTTACAAAACCTACCTGCAAAGTAGGTACTATATATAACATAACATTAACATAACATAACATTTACATACAAGCACATGCATTGCTTCTAGCCCCACACTAGGATACCCTGTGTCGTGGGAACCAGAAACAACGACATCACAAACATGTAAACATCCAAGACCTGGGCTTTTTTTTTTGTTCCCAGCCGGGATTCGAACCCGGGACCTCTTGCATGGTAGGCAGACGCACTACCGCTGCGCCACAGAGGTCATCATCTATATATATGTATATATATATATATATATATATAGATGACGACCTCTGTGGCGTGTGATCTATATATATACGGATCACACTGTTAACCTTAGTAGGAAGGTTACGGTAATAATCATGTATAAAAAACCTTGATTTTTGTGATTTATGCTGATTTTATATTAATAGAACAACAGTTTTTCTAAGAAAATGTGTTGTAATTTTTTTATAACAAATATCGATTACCCTCCTACGAAGATTAATGGTGTGATCGTGCGTAGCCAACTAAGCCGCGGGTTTCCACACGAGGTTTTCCTTCACCGTTAGCGTGTGGCATTGCGACTACAAATTCGCAAATGTACGTAATTTTGAAATTAAACAAAGTCTTTTCCAGTTTCCTTATATAGTTAGAATATTTTCGGGGCTTAATCGCGTAGTAAATCTTCTCGTGACCACGATGACTGTAACGTCGTCGAAACGTCGAGGTAAAATAGTAAAAAAATACTTTTCCTTATATTTCATTCCGTGAACTTGAAAATAAATAACTCTGCTTAAAATACTAGCATCAGATACCGATAAGCGAGCCTCAGTCTAGAATATAGACTGAATGGTGTACCTGCAATCTAAGACCTAGATCTTACGCAATACTGCATTATTGTATAACATTTCTGGCAGTCTTTCCGTAAACTGAACGTGAACTAAGTCGAGGACCACCATAACTATCAGTAGGTACAGCAAAGAAATGATTGGTGACTGCTATTTCAAGCTGATTTGTACCGGAGCAGAGACCACCAAAGTGTTCAGACGTGTTTGACGTATTACTAGATAAGGCAATTCGATTCAGTGTGAATGAAAGCCTGATAACAACGCAACGAGGAAATTTGATCCTTTTTCCCTTTAGAATAAAACTTAAGTTACAAAACCGTTGAAAAGGTAGTGTTCGTTGATGGATTTATGGTAATTTCGGTCGTATTGTTAGCGTCTTAGGAGTTGAATACGTTTGTTAGGGCCTTGCGTAAAATTTGAATTGGAAATGTACCGATGAATAATAGTGCTAACCTTTACTAGATTTTAATCGAGAATTATGAATAACAACGCTGGTATTTTTCTTTGTGCGAAGATTTTCGATGAAACAGCTTGTTTTTCACTACTGAGTAGTTAGTTGGAACTTGAGATTTTGTTTACAATTGGGTTAATGGGAACAATTAGTTTATTGTGACTTACATGGGTAAAGCAACAACAGGCGCGGTCAGGTGCAGGATGGGTGCCCGTCCCGTGACTACCGCTGTGACATTTTTTCCGAACGCTTCCGTCAATCAATCAATCAAATCAATTTATTTCAACGTAAAGAATTTACATTCTGTTTGCTGAATGTCAATGTACAATTTTTGAACTAAAACTTTCGTAAGCACAACACATTGTAGACTTTTAGTCCGTATTTACTTACGGGTGTTGTTATATCGGAAAAGTCCGACCAGGTTGACGATCCGACCATTGTCAATGTATAATGTAAAATGTAAGACGCTGCCTTCGAGCCGTATTGTAGTGGAGAAAAAGGCAGCGAAAAAAAAAACTCCACTTTGACCATCTTTTCTCAAATCATCTTAAAACCAAATACATCAGTTGCCATATGTAAACCTAAGATTTCATAATTGCCATTAACAACCCTAAATGCCGTGCTTCGCCAGGTCCGCTAACCCGTTGGTGCCGGCTGTCATAATTACTGGCAGTCGTTAAGCCTTGTCAGAGTCCTATGGGCGGCTTGATAACTTCTGACAGTAAGGCCCGCCACTGTCTTACAATCCTCCACCAACCCGGACTTGGCCCCCGTGGTGGAGTATGGTCTAACCTTCCTGCGATGCAGGAAGAGACCCGTGCCCCAGCAGTGGGGACACAAGGGCATCGAATATACGTAACATTTGATAACATCACGTAACTTAATTATTTCAGTAAACCATACTTTATTTAATCTCTCAATCACTTATCTCAGTTCTTGAATAATAATAAAAAAGAATATTATCTTTATTTTTTTTAAATAACTTTACAAGTTGTTTACATTTTAGGATGGATTACTTACAATATTTGATACAAAGCTGCATATAAACAATTATCTTCTCTGCCTGAACTAGGTTTTAGGCATGAATCTCAGGCAACAGTGCTCTTTAACGTTCAATAAAGTACGTTTGTAGCTTAGAAATTACGTTAAAAGCAGTACGATATATAATATGCAGCTTAGACATGTGTACGTTAAAAGCAGTACGATATATAAGTTAACAATAGGGATTAGGGTATTATTACTTTTAAGATAATATAAATTAATGTAGAAAGTGGCAATATACAGTTGGTGTATGTCAATTCGCTCAAGCGATTCGTATAGCTACTAAAACTCACGAAATATAAAAAAATTACCTGCTTACTACCAGTATGTAGCCTATAAACGTCCCACTACAAGGTACAGAGTGCTTAGTGCGAGTTTGACAGATCCAATCGAATAACTTTACTACCGCGTTAATCGAGCATTGAGTAGTGAGTATGAGTAAGCTAACCGTTCGAACTGGCAAAACGCTGTCACAGTACAACTTGCACTCGCGTTTATTCGTGTTTTGGCTGGTAAACGTGTTCACTTCTCAACGTAAACCATTACAACTCGCACTCAGCTATTTTAATTTCCATACTTGTCGCTAGGTGGCGCTTCCTCGATTCCATAGAAATATGAGTTTACGTTAACGCGATCGAGTAGTTAAAAAACTCGCACTAAGCGCTCAGGCCTTCTCTCAGAGAGAGAGTATGGGCTTAATCATCACGTGTGCCCACCGCGGATTGGCAATTTCAAGCGCTGAGATATTTGAACACCTCAGACATTCAAGTTTCCTCGCGTTTCTTTCGCTTCACTGTTAGCGGGTGGTATGGTATTACTAAGTACTATAACTTCAGAACTGTACATAACGTAAACGAAGTCATTGGTACATGCCCGCACTGGGAGTAGAAACTGGGGCTCTCGCTTCCGAGTCCGTAGTTCTACCACTGGGCCACCGTCGCTCTTATACGATATTGAAAACACCTTCGATTCACTTTATGATTATGCATATTTCAAAAATCATAAGATTTCTTGGAATTTCATTAATGATTCGCGATACTCATACATAGTTATAAGCGCTCGTGGCCTAGGCGAACCGAGTGATTGGAATCAATCACTTGAATTTAAAAACCTATTTAGAGGCTAAAAATGTCCTTAGCACGGGTTAGTGCATTAAAAATAAAAATAGTTTAATCAATCACATGGTTAAGCAACAACAGGCGCGGTCAGGTACGGGATGGGTGAGCGTCCCGTGACTACCGCTAGTGGCATTTTTCCAAGCGCTTCCGTGCTTCGCAAGGCACGTTAAGCCGTTGGTGCCGGCCGTCACATAATGGCAGTCGGTAATGTCAGAGGCCTTAGGGGCGGCTTGATAACTTCTGACAGTAAGGCCCGCCACTGTCTTACAATCCTCCACCAACCCGGACTTGGCCCCCGTGGTGGAGTATGGCCTAACCTTCCTGCGATGCAGGAAGAGACCCGTGCCCCAGCAGTGGGGACATTATGGACCTACAAGGGTTAATAACGATACATAGTTATATAAAAAATAGTTATGTAAAACGTAGTTAACTGAGGTATTTCCCGACGAAATCAAAAGTGAGTACCCACAATAATTGACTGTACTCGCTACTTCAGTCTACCGAAAACCACGGCTACTGTAACGGTAAAAACGGTAAAAATAAGGTAAAAACGTTTTACCTAAAAACTAATCACGATTAATGTATAATAATATGCTCATAATAATATTTATTAAAAACCTATTTAGAGGCTAAATAACAATCATTCATAATAATATGCTTGTAACCATTTTTATTTAATACATCGCACCCTCAGAACGAAAGAGGCCTGAGTCAAAAAATAGTTTAAATACTCAAAAAATTGAGTACCTAACAATCATAGAGAGACATAAAAAGGTATGCTCTATCCGATGAATAGTAAAACAAAGGCACTTATTGTAAAAAAAGAGCATAGCGAATCTTCCGTCCACGGCATACCTTTTTATGACTCTATGATTGTAACTCAATTTCACTATTTTTTGACTTAGGCCTCTTTCGTTCTGAAGGTGCGATATAACTTTTGACCTTACTTTACTGTATTCTTTTTTCTGGTTGTGCAAGTTTTCTCTATCTATCTCTATTATTTTATTTTATTTAATTTTATTGACTTTTATTTCTCACGGCACTCATTCTGTAATATTTTTGTTGTCATCATCTCATTGCCCATTTGTTTATACTGATACTTTCCTATTACACTTCATTTTACCCGCTTTCTATCAGTTTTTTAATCAATTATACAGTTAATTCCATAACATTTTCTATGATATTATATCTAATAATATCGAGAGCAGCAGAACCGATTCCTCTAATTCTTTTTTTTTTGGTTATTCCTTGAATGTTCCCTTATTTTCCCCTTCGTAAGAAACATCCGAGAATGTTTCTTACGCAGGGGAAAATAAAAAAAAAAAAATAAAGAATCGACTGTTAGGTGGTAGGAAGTTCGCTGAGTCAGCTAGTAATATAATAACAATAAATCAGTGAGACATAAAAACCCACAGCACTCCATCCAATAATAAAACCGTCACATACACTACCTACTCCAAAACCCATTAGTGCTCAGACTGTTCAGCAAATGGCTTTGAAATCCATACCCGTATTTCATATAATTGTGGCGTACGCAACACGCGATTCTATTGGCTTTATACCCAGCTGTAACGACTTGAGATTATTTCTGACAGAAATGCATCCGCTCCGTGCTAGAACAGTAATTGCAATTGAGTTTTGACGCGAAACGTCTTGGAGTAGGGGGCCGCTCGTAAATCAGTGGCATTATCAATTGGAAAATCGTATCTTAGTATACAGACACAATGAAAACTCTGCAATTTTTATTTTTATTGCACTAACCCGTGCTAAGGACAATTTTAAAAACCTATTTAGAGGCTAAAAGTTCCACCTATGCCGGGATTCGAACCCGCGACCTCTGGCTATCCGTGGCAGCGCTCTATCCAACTGAGCTAATGGGCGACTCACCGGCATCAGTGAAATTTCGAACCTCTTTACACTATTATCTGTATTACGTACAGGCAGCGACATCTGGCTTAAGTAAATTGCATCACTTACAGCCCCGACTACCTACTTTGCAGTTAGGTTTGTACATCGGAATGATATCACTGTACCCAGAGTTAGTTAGTTAGACCTGCGATTTCCGCACTTAGCCTCATAGTTGGGCACTGTAACCATGTGGTTACAGTGCCCAACTATGAGGCTAAGTGCGGAAAATTGTCCTTAAAAATAAAATAATCATGTGATTATTTTATTTTTAAGGACAATTTTCTTTTCGTGCTGGCACGGATAGCCAGAGGTCGCGTGTTCAAATCCCGGCGTGGGTGGAATTTTTAGCCTCTAAATATGTTTTTATAATAAAAACTGTTTTTATACGGATTTTACTCGTTTATTTTACATGTTTACAATTTTCCGACGTTTCGGCCCTTTTTTAGGTGCCGTGGTCTCGGAAGACAAAAGACGGAAGACTCGAAAGACGTGGTCTTCCGAGACCACGGCACCTGAAAAAGTGCCGAAACGTCGGAAAATTTTAAACATGTAAAATAAACGAGTAAAATCTGTATAAAAATAGTTTTTATTATAAAGACTGTTTTTGGCGAAAAGTGACTAGGGGGTAGAGTCTTGACAGCTTAGTTGTTCTAGCGGACAACACGCTTGACTATCAAAACCACCGCTGGAATTGAACAAATAGTCTCAGTCTGGGTGTATTTTCTAGTTTGAGACCAGCGTTTTGCTGTGTGGTGTCGGCCTAGAGAATAGCACCAACCCAAATTCTTCCCGCGGGTTACGCGGGTCACACTAGGATTCCCGCGGTGTCGTAAAAGGCGACTAAGGAAGACAATTCCACCGAAATGCGATCCCCAACTCGCATGCCCACACAAACCAGGGGGTGGGCAGCAACGCCCCCTGCAGTACAATTCCACCAAAATGCGATCCCCAACCCGCATGCCCAGGGTGGGGATTATGGGCATTACCCCCCAATGACGGCACAACCTTGCGCTATGGCGCAAATTAGGGGAGGCCTTGTCCAGCAGTGGACTAATATAGCCTGAAGAAGAAGAAGAAGACCAGTGCCTTGATTATGTAACTTATCACGTATACATCTGTATGCGAAAGCAGAATATTTACTTAGCTCTGCCGTATAGATATGAGACGTTATAATGTATCACTAATTATGGATACCGCATCGGAGCAAGAAAGAAAGACTAAGTATGGAGTTTTTTTTTGGCCATTTTTTCTCCAAAATGATCTAGATTTTGAAATGGACACCTAGTTTGAATTGTAACGTTCATTAAGCCGCAGCTTCTGTGCTACTTTGAATAAAACCTTTTCATTTCATTTAATTTCAGTGGATATCTGACATGTAAAAAAAAGATAAAAAATGTTTTCGCACCCAAAACAAGAATTTAAAAATACAAAGAGATTTTTTTGTACGTGTACAACATAAATATCGGAATGAAACGCTAAGACTAATTAAGAGTAATTCCAGGAGTCCCCACACTAGGCTAAGCCTTTGACGTGAGAAACCAGTTGTATTAAAAAGCGAAAACAAATTACCTGTCATTAAATTTGAGCTTTAACAATATTTGAGCACCGGAGAAAAAACAGAAAATAAAGTGCGGAGAGCGAAATTTACATGACAGTGATATTGAGCCACATAATTAGTACGTCGTTCGTTATCGTTATCGTTATCAACCCTTACAGTATGTCCCCACTGCTGGGGCACGGGTCTCTTCCTGCATCGCAGGAAGGTTAGGCCATACTCCACCATGGGGGTCAGACACATAATTAGTACATAAGAGTCGAAAACAACCCTTAATGTCCCCAGTGCTAGGACACAGGTCTCTTCCTGCATCGCAGGAAGGTTAGGCGATACTCCGCCTCGGGGGCCAAGCCCGGGTTGGTGAAGGATTGTAAGGCAGTGGCGGGCCTTACTATCAGAAGTTATCAAGCTACCCATAAGGCCAAAGTGCAGTAGATATTTCGCTTTTGCACACACATGTATACGTGGAAAGTTACATAATCAAAGCTCAGGATGAAGAATAGTGTCATGTGGAAGTTATTGTCTAATGCCATGGATGGAATAAAATAAATTCATCTCGGTAGTGCGCAGTCCTCGCTACGAGTAGGTTTATGGATTCTTTTCAATAAGACTGCATTAAGCTAGACTGAAGTACGTGCCGGCCATTGTGTCACTACGCTGCCTGCCCCTGGGAGCTGAATGTCAGCGTGAACTTATTTTATAGCCCCCACCGCGACTGGATTTATAGAGGCCTTATGCTGCCGTGGGGAGGTAAACTATCAAAGCAAAAGAATATTATAACGAGAAGAGAAAACTTTCAAGTAAATAGTTATTTTGAAAAACCTATTTAGAGTACGTAATACAGAGAATATTGTAAAGAGGTTCGAAATTTCACTGATGCCGGTGAGTCGCCCATAAGCGCAGTTGGAAAGAGCGCTGGCACGGATAGCCAGCGGTTGCTGGTTCTAATCCCGGCATGGGTGGAATTTTTAGCCTCTAAATAGGTTTATAAATTGTCCTTAGCACGGGTTAGTGTCATTAAAAAGAATATAAATACTTATTTATAAAAAAAAACATCACAGCAATGGTAAAAAAATACTATATCGCTAGTGTTCTGTGAAACTTTTGCTGGCTCCTATGAATTCGTTCAGAGATCTGTGATAAACTATTTTTTCATCCCACCATCTCGGAAAGAGTATTTTTAATCTTCAATATCTGAGTGGAAAAGCCATTTTTGTTCTCTAGAGGATAAAGTAAATTGAATTTAGAACATCGTGTGCACTAAGTTTGTGAATTAAAAAAATATTACACTCAATTAAATAACTGTAGCAACGTTACTTTAAAATTTTCTTACTTATACCTTAGTATTATTTTGTTATAATTTAATAGTAGATTATGCATTAAGGGAATAAAACCATGTATTACGTCATGGGCGGTATATTGAACCCTGAGCGGAGCGAAGGACTCCGAGTTAACTCCCGAGCGCAGCGAGGGAGTTAAATTTTAACTCCTGAGCGAAGCGAGGGAGTTATGAAGAGTCCTGAGTGAAGCCAGGGGTTCATACCGCCCGAGACTAAGACATGTTTTATTCCAGAGGTGAATACTCTACTTTTCACACCATCTGGGAGACAATAAAAAGACAGGGCTGCATAAGTTGAAAAATATTTATTAAGCTGAGAAATATTGCGTCCACACTCTTTTACGGCTTAGCAACTTAAATTGAATATAACTTTTAAATTCGTATTTGCAATTCGCGCCTTTTTTTCTTTTTTTTATTGGTGTTTCGCGCGGTCACACGACACAGTAGTTCAGAAAAAAAAAGAAAAAAGGGGTGAGTTTCGAACAACAATTCGAATTTCGAATTGCAATGCGGGGCTTCTTCATAGTTTTCATGCGAATTTTGACATTCTAAATTCAAATCACTTTATTCCCTAGGGAAATTCTTCATTATTATTGCCCTCGAGAGACAAGGCTATGCTTTACGATGATATTTGACGGTACGTAATAAGGCATTGTCGAGCAGGAGGTGTGAAAAGATTATTTTGTAATAATTACCTGTCATAATGTAATAATTAATACCTAAACTGAAATAAAAGTGTACCTATCTTGTGATTGTAAACGTTTTTTTTTTGCATTTAGTCATTTCCTCGCTGAGATGGAATGAAAAGTTAAGTGTTGCACTCGAGTGCAAAGATTTTTCACCTCGTGTTCTTTTGATTCCCTCGCTAACGCTCAGGATTCTAATTTTAAATCACTCGCTGCGTTCGTGATTCAATTTTAGAATCTTGCTCGGTTTTCGCTTGCTCGGTCATCAAAATTGAACACGCGGTTAAAAAGCAACTTTGCACTCTTGTATAACAAATTACTATTAAAACATACAGCCTAGAACGTAGTAACCCCAAAGCGCCTCAAGAAATACACTTGTGTGTTTGCTTCAACTAGTTGGGTGCATCGTGCGCCTATCCTACAAGTCTATTCGACGCGCCTGTTTCCTAAGCGGATGTAACGACACATGAAATCCCGAACTCTGCCGCCTGAACTTGCAACCGGAATACAGATAGAAGCGCTCGTGCTGTGAACGCTCCGAGCCCCGCGCCGAGCGCTGCGGCGCTGCAACTCGAACTTTGTGAAGCGAGATACGCTGTTGAAGGGGAAAGTTGGGCTTTGGACTGAAAGTGGCTAGGGGGCGGCAAAGTCTTTTTTCCTCTATTTCTGTGAACTTATTTAGATTAGTACTGTTTGTTGTGCGCACCAGAATATAATACAATGCTAAGTTTGGAGATTGCTTGGAAGAGCAAAATAACCTAGATTTTTAAATGGACACTAGTTTAACTTGTAACGTTCAATTTCTGTGCTACATACATAACCCCACGCCTGTATCCCTGTGGGGTAAGCAGAGACCATGGACTGTCATTTGCCACGATCCTGACAGATCACTTTCACTTCATCAACGACAATTTATAAACCTTTTTCGACTCACCGGCACCAGTGAAATTTCGAACCTCTTTACACTATTCTCTGTATTACGTACAGCCTCTAAATAGGTTTAGCACGGGTTAGTGCATTAAAAATAAAAATAGTATACTTATACATATATACATATTATTTGAGTTTTTTTGCATTTTCATCAAAAATAAAACGTTTTAGCGAAACCCGTGCCAAGCGCCGCTAAAGACGCTGGCGGGTTGCTGTTCTAGCAAAACTACTTGGGTGCCGGAGCGGTTCCGATTTGTGCCAGGCAACTTGCCTCATCGGGAACTTCGCCGATCAGCCCCGCCTAGATGTTTGTTGAACTAAGTGAATGGCTGTTTCTATTTGAACTAGTACAAGCTGTATTGTTTTGTTGTATTAAATTTGCCCCGCGGGCTTCTTGGGTGGATCCGGAGCGGAAATTAAATATGGAGAGTTTAGAGTGTTAAAGTGAATTGAGTGTTAAATTAAATGTTTATTATTTATTCTTGATTGCTCTAATAATATGAAAAAATGTACAAGGGCGTGCTTAATGCAAGAAGCGTTCTATTCCAACAAACCGTTGGTGTTGAAGAGACTGGCAAGTGATAGTGCAGGAAAAAAAGGTAAAATACAATTGTAAACATACAGAAACACAGGCAGATACATTAACTTAGTAATAACAAAAATGATAAACCTACACAAACGACAATACATAGATAAATAAATAAATAGATATAATAATTATAGTAATAGTAAGTAACTAATGACGATTACTTACATATCAGTAATTAATAAAAGAATTGTTCACCGCATTATGCAGTTTTAAATCGCATGAATGATTTTTTATGTACAATATAATACGTCCCAAATTGCATGTGGCCTAGTGGAACTGAGTGATTATAATCAATCAGTAGGGTTAAGCAACAACAGGATCAGGTGCTGCATGTTCGACCATCCCGTGACTACCGCTAGTGCCATTTTTCCGACTGCCTCCGTGCTTGGCAAGGCACGTAAGCCGTTGGTGCCGGCTGTCATGTAATGGCTGTCGTCCTCTGACATGGCTATGTCAGAGGAATTATGGGCGGCTTAATAACTTCTGACAGTAATTTAAAAACCTATTTAGAGGCTAAAAATTTAACCCATGCCGGGATTCGAACCCGCAACCTCTGGCTATCCGTACCAGCGCTCTACCAATTGA
>CAKOGX010000009.1:0-47500 GCA_934045075.1 Yponomeuta sedellus
ATCGTAACTGGTGCAACCGTCACATAAGACGAGGAGAGGGATGGCGCTCAGATCGTGCCTTCCGGCTAGCGCGGAGCGCTCGTCACTGACCTGCGACCCGCGTCTAGTACGGTACGATCAGTGACAGAAGATGAATGAATGGCTCGTTATACATGCCAGACCGCGGGCCGGGCGTCACCACGCGCTTGCCCCGCGATCGGAATGGTGTGCCGAGCAGAAATACAAGGTGATGGAAGAGTGGTGCTAGGTACGTGCTAGATCGACGTGGAGCGGGCGCCACCACACGTGCGACCCACGATCGTAACTGGTGCGACCAGCACAACAAACAAGATATGATGGATGCTATGATAAAGAGAATGGGGGTAGCGGAGCGCCTATGGCTCCTCCGCCGCTACCCTATGCGGAAACGCAAAAGGTGGGGACGGGGTCGCCAGCCGAGTTGCGGAGGTGTCTTTGCGAATCACGTAGCTCGGTGTGAATGGCGAGAGACGGAACACCGGAGGGGTTTTAGTGGGTGCAAGCCCCACATAACCCGGCGTTTTCCCCGAGACGCCGGGTATCTGTCAGAGATTTCCCCTCCGAAAAAAAAAAAAAAAAAAAAAAAAAAAAAAAAAAAAAAAAAAAAAAAGGTTAGGTTAGGTTAGGTTAGGTTAGGTTAGGTTTTTTTTTTTTTTGGTAACGCGGGGGAATGCATTTACGCACTTCACCACTCTGCTGTCAGGGGACAACAGAGCGGCTTCGTGTGGGACTCCAAGCCCGAGGGCTGGACTACCCACTAAACCCCCGCGGTGATCCTCCTCTCCTCTACCGGGTCGCGGGGTAGGCCATAGGTTAAATCACCGCGACCCGGCAAGAGGTCGCCCCTCTACAGGGGCTCGACTGGTGGGGGAGCCAGAGTGGCTCCCCAGCGGCGCCCCCTGCCCCATCGCAACGCCTCATACGACGGGGCAAGGAAACGCCGCGTCTCCTCGGGGGGGCCATATAGGCCCCCATACGCTCCAATGCGCCGCCCCCCCCCATCCCATTGCTAAAACAATGGGACTAGAGGGGGCGGCGCATCGCTGCGAGGCCCGTCGCGTCGCTCACCAGCGCTTCTCTGAGAACAGAGAAGGTGGAGAGCGAGCGCGCGGGCCCTCTCTGTGCTGGAAGGCACCCCCGGATCACGCAGGGGCGCCTTCCGGCCCGCCGTGTTAGAGGCTGAGGGTCCCCTGACCCTCCGCCCACGGCCCTGGTCCGACTGGTACGAGGCGCACAAGGCGCCCCCCCCAGCCGAACCTCCTCCTCTTGGTCGCTTGGGTCCTACTCCACGGTGTGAAGCAGGGCCCAAGCGACTAAACGGTCGCAGGGGATAGGGAGAGAGGCGCACCGCAATACCAGCACTCCTCTTCCCCTGCGACCCCACCGCGTCCGCCATCAACCGGTGGCGGCCCCGGTAAGGCCGCGGCAGGCAGGGAGAGCGGCGCACCGCAATACCGGCACTCCTCTCCCGCCGCGGCCTCCTCCCTTCGGCTGCGATGCCGCCCATACGACATCGCAGCCCGCCTCAGTGGCGGTGCTGCCCATACAGCACCGCCACCTACTGACCGCTCAACTCGCGAGCGAGGAGCGGTCCCTCCTGGGTTGCTCTTAGTTTCACCGTGGCGGTCCTGAACCACGGCTACTTAGCCCCCTCGCCACGACAAGGCGGCAACCGTCGAGGGGGAGGTTAGGTTAGGTTAGGTTAGGTTAGGTTAGGTTAGGTTAGGTTAGGTTAGGTTAGGTTAGGTTAGGTTAGGTTAGGTTGGGGCAGTGGCGCCCAAATTGCGCCCCCCTCGCTCGTCAGCCGTCGTGCTGACTTTGCAGCCGAGTGCTGGGGAGCGGGGGGTGACGTACGCCTCGGTGCTGGCCGAGGCCAAAGCTCGGGTTGACCTGGCGGCTCTGGGGATCGAGGGCCTCAGATTCCGCACTGGGGTCACTGGTGCCCGCATCTTGGAGGTGCCGGGCACCACCAGTGCGGACAAAGCGGACTCCCTGGCCGCAAAACTGCGAGAGGCCCTCAGGGACGAAGACGTTCGGGTCTCCAGGCCGACGAAGTGCGCGGAGATGCGCCTTGTTGGTCTGGACGACTCGACGTCCAAGGCGGAGGCGGTCGCGGCGGTGGCAAAGGCCGGAGGCTGCACCCCGGACGCTATAAGGTCCGGGGAGATCAGTCGGGGTCCATCCGGGATGGGCTCCATGTGGCTGAGCTGCCCCGTCGCGGCCGCCAAGAAGGTGCTGGGCGGGGGTCGCCTCCTCGTGGGTTGGACCTCGGTGCAGGTGAAACTGCTCGAGACCCGACCCATGAGGTGCTTCCGGTGCCTGGAGCACGGGCACGTGGGAGCCAAGTGCCCCGGCACAGACCGCAGCGGGTTGTGTTTCCGCTGCGGGAGGCCGGGGCACAAGGCGGCCCAATGCACCGCCGCCGAGCCGCATTGCATTTTGTGCGCCGCGGCCGGCGGTTCGCCGGTGGACCACCCCTTGGGGAGCAAGGCGTGTCCAGCCTCGCTCCCCAAGAGGCGGGGTCGAAAAAGGGGGGGGGGGAAGGGCGGCGATGGCCTGAGGGTCCCCTCGCAGCCTTCTCGGCGGCCAGCGCCGCAACAGGGGGATCCCATGGACGCCGCGTAGTTAAGTAGATGGCTGCTCCATATCTGCAGGCGAATATCAACCACTGTGCCAGGGCTCAGGACCTGTTGGTCCAGAGCATGGCAGAGTGGTTGATTCAAGTAGCCGTGGTCTCTGAGCCCTACCTGGTTCCCACCCGGGACAACTGGGTGTCGGACCGGGAGGACTTGGTGGCCATCGTCGCCCGTCCGGCGGCGGGCTCCCGTCCCTTCGACGTCATTGCGAAGGGCAAGGGATGCGTGTTGGCCGTTACGGGCGGCGTTGCAGTTATTGGGGTGTACTTTCCGCCCAGTAGGAGCCTCGCTGACTTCGAGCAAATGCTCGTGGAAGTCGGGGCTTTGATGGGACAAGCACACCCCAACCCCGTGCTAGTTGCGGGGGATTTCAACGCCAAGTCAACGGCGTGGGGATCCCCAGCAACAGATGCACGGGGGGAGGAGCTGGAAGATTGGGCGGTGTCCATGGGGTTGGTCCTCCTCAACAGGGGATCGGTGCACACTTGCGTGCGGCAACAGGGCGGGTCAATCGTGGACATCACGTTCGCGAGCCCCGCCCTCGCTCACCGAGTGACGGGCTGGTGCGTCAGGGAGGATGTGGAGACATTATCGGACCACCGGTACATACGGTTTGATGTCTCCGCACTGCCTGACGCTCCGGCTGCGGATCGCCGATCCCCGGTTGGTGGGGGTACGCGCTGGCAGCTGAGGCGGCTGGACCCTGAGGTCGCCAGGGAGGCGGCCCTGGTGGAGGCCTGGGTGGCTGGGCCTGATCCCGGGTCAGATGTGGATGGCGGAGCGGAGCGGCTCGTCGGTGCCCTCGGCCGCATCTGCGATGCGGCTATGCCGAGGGCAAAGCCGGCGGCTTCGCCGAGTCGCCGGGTGTATTGGTGGCGTGACGAGATTGGCAATCTGCGTCGAGAGTGTGTGGCGGCGCGCCGCCAATACACCCGGTGCAGAAGAAGGAGAGCTCGGGATCGGGCCGAGCAGGACTCCCTGTATGCCACATACAGGGCCGCCTGCAAGAGGCTGCAGGCCGCCATCGCCCAGGCGAAGGCGGCGGCTTGGGAGGAGTGGCTCGAGACTCTGAACGCGGATCCGTGGGGGCGCCCCTACAAGGTGGTCAGGCGGAAGCTTCGCCCCTGGGCTCCCCCACTGACCAGGAGTCTCGAGCCAGACTTTGTTGCGAGGGTCACTTCGACGCTGTTTCCGCGGAGGGCGGAGTTTAACCCTCCGCAAATGGCACCCTTGCCTCCCTCTGCGGAAACAGAGCCGGAGGAAGTGCCGCCGGTCTCAGCGGCAGAGCTCGGGGCGGCGATTCTGAAGCTTCGGTCGAAGAACACCGCCCCGGGCCCAGATGGTGTGCCGGGACGCGCCGTGGTACTGGCAATGACGCAGTTGGGAGACCTGGCGATGGCCTTGTTTTCCGCGTGCCTCGTTGAGGGTCGATTCCCGCGACCCTGGAAGACGGGCAGGCTCGTCCTTCTGCGAAAGGACGGCCGCCCGGCCGAATCGCCGTCGGGCTATCGGCCCATCGTGCTGCTCGACGAGGCGGGCAAGCTCTTTGAGCGGGTGCTCGCTGCACGTCTCGTCGAGCATATGACATCGGTGGGCCCCGATTTGAACGATGCGCAGTTCGGCTTCCGTCGCGGGCGATCGACAATCGACGCAGTCGCGCGGGTGCGAGACATCGCCGAGGGAGCGGTCTCACGGGGCGGGGTGGTGTTGGCGGTTTCGCTTGATATAGCGAACGCCTTCAACACCTTGCCCTGGGAGACCGTGAAGGAGGCACTAAGATACCACGGCGTGCCCCGGTACTTGAGGAGGGTGATGGCGGACTACTTCGTCGACCGGACCATCACGTATCCGGCCCGAGACGAGTGGTCCGCCTTCGCGATGTCGTGCGGTGTTCCGCAGGGGTCGGTCCTCGGACCGCTCCTGTGGAACATCGGCTACGACTGGGTGCTGCGCGGAGCCAACTTGCGGGGGGTCGGCGTAACATGTTACGCCGACGATACCCTCGTGACGGCCCAGGGCAGCACCCACAGGGAGGCGGCTCTCCTCGGCACGGCGGGCGTGGCCCACGCCGTGCGGAGGATTCGCAGCCTCGGTCTGGAGGTGGCGCTCGACAAGTCCGAGGCCGTGGTCTTCCACGGCCCTCGGAATGCGCCGCCTCCAGGAATGAGCATTGTGGTGGGTGGAACCTCCATCGCCGTCGCACCGCACATGCGCTATTTGGGCATCGTGCTCGACGGCCGATGGAGGTTCACGGAGCACTTCCGGCGCTTGGCCACCAGGCTGGTGGCCTCGGCCGGAGCGCTCTCGGGGCTGCTCCCCAATATCGGGGGGCCTGGAGGGAGCTGTCGCCGCCTGTACGATGGTGTGGTGCGCTCTATGGCGCTCTACGGAGCGCCAATATGGGTGGACGCCCTAGGGTCCGCGAACCGGACCCTGCTGCGGCGTCCGCAGCGGGTCATGGCGACCCGGCTGGCTCGAGCGTACCGCACCACCTCGTACGAGGCGGCGACGGTGCTGGCCGGTAGCCCTCCGTGGGACCTCGAAGCCGAGGTACTTGCGGAGGTCTACTGGCGCGGCGCGGAGGTTCGCGCCAACGGCGGGATGCCTCTTCCGGAGCAGATCGTGCGGTGGAGAGAGGGAGCCCGTGACGGTCTGTTCCGGGAGTGGGAGGAGAGGTTGGCGCGACCTACCGCCGGCCTCGAGGTGGTGGCCGCCGTTCGGCCCGTCCTTCGGGACTGGGCCGACCGCAGGCACGGCGCCCTGACCTACCGTCTGGCGCAGGTCCTCACCGGGCATGGATGCTTTGGTGTGTACCTGTGCCGGATAGCGGGTCGGGAGCCGTCGACGGCGTGCCACCACTGCGAAGCGGCGGAGGACACGGCGCAGCACACGCGCGCCGTGTGCCCCGCATGGGCGGAGCCGCGTGCCGAGCTGGCCGCGGCTATTGGGGCGGACCTCTCGCTGCCGGCGATCGTCAGTGCGATGGTCGGCAGCGAGGAGGCCTGGGGGGCGGTCCTCGCGTTCTGCGAGGCCGTCATGGCGAGGAAGGAGGCGGCGGAGAGGGCGCGAGAGGATGATCCCCTTGCGCCCCCTCTCCGCCGTCGGAGAACCGGGCGCAGACGGCGGGCGTATGCCAACCGTCTGCCGCCATAACGGGGGCCTTCGGGCGGGGGGTCGGGGGGCCCCCCGCTCGACTAAGAGGTCCCGTGCTGGAAGGCGCTCTGCGTGTTCCGGAGTGCCTTCAGCGGAGTAGGGGGGACAAAGCCATCCCCCCGGAGGAGTGCCCGCAAGGGCACCCGCAGACGGGGTCGCGGAAGTGTGCGCAAGCGTCCCCGTGGCCCCGTCCTTTGCGGTGCGGAGGAACACCCCAGGAGTTTTAGTCGGTATACCGCCCTTTTCAGGGCGGGGAGTCCGACATAACCACTGTGCTCCCCCGAGCCGGTGGTACCCGTAATTGGGGTTTCTCCTGGGTGAAAAAAAAAAAAAAAAAAAAAAAAAAAAAGGTTAGGTTGGGGTGCGATGCCAGATTACCTTCCCGTGTGCCCTTCCGCTTCCGTTCCTGCTGATTCATCTTGAACCAGTAGGAAGGGTAAGTGGCAAGGGCCGGTGCACCCTGGGCGCTGGTCAGTAACTTCTCTTTATGGGATCTTGCTGGCCAGCGGCGAAAAATCTGGAATCCGGTGGCGTCGCCTGGTCCCTGCTTCACACTGTGGAGTGGGGCCCAGGTGACTAAGAGGAGGAGGTCCGGCTGGGGGGGGGCGCTTTCGGGCGCCTCGTACCAGTCGGACCGGAGGTACCGCTCTTCGGAGTGGTACGTGGTGTCGTCGCCTGGTCCCTGCTTCACACTGTGGAGTGGGGCCCAGGCGACCAAGAGGAGGAGGTCCGGCTGGGGGGGGCGCTTTCGGGCGCCTCGTACCAGTCGGACCGGAGGTACCGCTCTTCGGAGTGGTACGTGGTGTCGTCGCCTGGTCCCTGCTTCACACTGTGGAGTGGGGCCCAGGCGACCAAGAGAAGGAAGTCCGGCTGGGGGGGGCGCTTTCGGGCGCCTCGTACCAGTCGGACCGGATGGCCGGGGCGGAGGGTATCCCGCTCCTCCGCCTCTGACACGGAGAGGGCCCACGCGGTCGCTCTCCACCTTCTCTGCCTCGGCAGAGAAGCGCTGGTGAGCGACGTGATGGGCCTCGCATCGATGCGCCGCCCTCTTCTTGTCCCATTGCAGGGGCAGTGGGGCGGGGGGGGAGGGCGGCGCATTGGTGCGTATGGTGGACTGCGGGGGTGGAGCGGAGGGAGGAGGAGCCTCCAGCCGCTCCACTCCGGCGCAGATGTGAGGGCGGGAGAGGGCTGGTAGTTTCTGCTGGACCTCTTCCGCCCTTAAGTTCGTTTGCACGTGCCACTTCTGGCGCGTGCATTCATCCAGATGTCAAGGGGATTGCCTTATCTTCCGAGGCAGTCCCCTATTGGTGCCAGCCCAGCTCGCAAGCTGGGCAGCCCGGGGGTGGACTGGTGAATTATATAGGTCCCAGGCCACCCCCAAGCAAGGGCATGAATGGAAGACGGGGAGTTTTAGTGGGTATTCCCAGCGCCCTAGTGGTGCTGGGCGAGTCCCACACGCGCCCGCCGCTTGCTAGCGGCGGGTAGTCCGTAAATGGATTTCTCCTCGATAAAAAAAAAAAAAAAAAAGGTTAGGTTAGGTTAGGTTAGGTTAGGTTAGGTTAGGTTAGGTTAGGTTAGGTTAGGTTAGGTTAGGTTAGGTAAGGTTAGGTTAGGTTAGGTTAGGTTAGGTTAGGTTGGAGTGGGACCGGGGGCCTTCGGGCTGCGAGGAGAAAACCTCTATAAAAATCCCCAATCCCAAGCTTAGACGCCCGGCGATGGGATGCATGGCTGGTGGGTGACCAGTCGTGAGGGCGTCCTTATCCGTCCGCCGTAGAGCGGGCGTGTCTTGACGGGTTTGCGCTCCACCCTAAGGAGCGCAAAGCATTATGTTAAACGAAGGTAACGAAACTGCTTCCCGGGTGGGTCCCCGAAAGGGGGAATCCCACCTCTCCGCTTCTGCGGAGAGCTGCCCCGTAGTATACGGGAGGGGCACCAAGTGCTTTGAGGAACGAGGAGACGAGTCCGATGCTGCCCTTGTCAGGGCGGCTTCGGACGGGTCTGGGGTTGCCCTTGTCGGGGCGGCTCCGGACGGCCCAGATGCTGCCCTTTTCAGGGCGGATCCGGGCGGGTCTGGGGCTGCCCTTGTCAGGGCGGCTCCGGACGGTGGACGGCTTCATCCGGAGGATAGGGGGGAAAGGAGCGGTAGGAGTTCCGCTGCGAGTGACGTTTTGCCTTGTGGGACAGCCAGGGAGGAGGAGGAAGTGCCGGAGGGGCCCAAGGTGGGGGCCAAGAGGGCGAACCCCTACTTCAGGCTCGAAATTCCCGAGCCAAAGATCACTCCGGCGAGGAGAGGACGAAGGGCGAAGGGAGATGGGACCGCGAGGGCGGCTGCGGGCCATTGCACTGGCATGTCTGCCGCTGTAAGCAGCCTGCGCGAGGCCGATCGGCAGTACTCCGAGGAGGAGGAGAGTTGTCCGGAGGAGCGCTGCGGCGTGCGGGCCCCGTCTGTACTGGCCGACGCGGATCCGGTGGACGTCGTGCGCCGGGCTGCGGAGGTTGTGCTGGCGCAGACGGCCAAATCCACCAACCTGAAGGGGGGCGTCCGGGGTGCCATCAACTCCGCCTGCCATGAAATCGTGGCGGCGGTCGCTAGCCTCCGGCCTCAAGAAGAGGGGGAGGTCGTCCGCACCCTGCGGGCGGACAACAAGCGCATGAGGGAGGAACTCGCCCTCATGCGCTCCGAATTGAGTGCCGTCCGCAGGGCCTTCTCAGAGAGGGAAAAGGAGCCGCCTGCTGAGAGGGAAAAGGAGCCGCCTGCTCCGGGCCCGAGTGCGCCGGGGACTGGCGACGTGATGGCGCTCCTCGCCGAATTTAAGGAGGAGCTCTCCCGCGAGCTTTTCACCTCTCTGGGCGGGATGGTGAACGTCAGATTGGAGGCAATCTGTCGTCGCCTTCCCCCAGAGCCTGTCGTCCGCCCGCCGCTTGCGGCGGACAGAAGGAGGGTAGAACAGCAGCAAGGGGTGGAGGGGGCGCGGGAGGGCAGCGGTTCTCAACTGCGCCAGCGGCGGGGGCCAAAAACCCCACCCGGGGGCGCCAGCCGGGAGGCAACAGGGGCGACCCTGATGCCGCCAGCAAATCCGGCGCCGAGGCCACGGCCCGGCGGTAGAGCCCCCGCACGAACCTCGGTGGCCCCTGCCCCCGCTCCTGATCCGCCGGCGCAGGCACCGCAGCAGGCGTGGACGGAGGTAGTCAGGCGGGGTGGGGGGAGGAGGCCCGATCCGCCTGCTCCCCGGGCAGGCCAGCCTTCGGGTCGGGCCCCTGCACCTGTGAGGAAGCTGGCGGTGCCCAAAACGGCGGCCGTGGTGGTGGCCCTTAAACCAGAGGCCGAGGCGTGCTACGCCGACGTGATGAAGAGGGCCACCCAAGCCTTCCGACTCCAGGATGTGGGCCTGGAAAGTGTCAAGATCCGCAAGACTGCGGACGGGGCCCGCATCCTGGAAATCCCGGGCGCCAACATGGGTCGCACGGCCGACGAGTTGAGGACGCGCCTGGAGGCAGCCATCGGGGACACCGCGAGGGTGTACAGGCCCGTTAAGATGGCGCGCCTCCGGGTGTCGGGACTCGACGAGGCAGCCACGCCGGAGGCTCTGGCCGGGGCAATGGCGGCCCTGGGGCGCTGCGAGCCTGCGGACATCAACGTCGGCCAGATCCGGCATGGATTCGGTGGCGCAGGCTCGGCACTTGTGCAGTGCCCCATCGAGGTGGCCAACACCGCGATCGGGGCGGGACGCATCGCAGTGGGATGGTCGGCCGCCAGAGTCGTGGCCCTGGAACCGGCAGCACTCCGGTGTTATAAGTGCTTGGGAGTGGGGCATACCAGGGCGACGTGCCCATCACCGGTGGAGCGGGGAAACCTGTGCTTCCGCTGCAGCAAGCCGGGTCACAAAGGGGCGGACTGCAGAGACGAGGCATTCTGCGCAGTCTGCCACCACGCCGGGCTGCCGGCGGGGCACAGGATGGGCGGCTTGAGTTGCAAGCCACCCAAAACTAGGGGCGTGGAATCCCCAAATCGCAGGGCTCCACCGGAAGCCTCCGCAGCCGCCGGACCCCCAATGAATGGGGCGAGTGAGGGACAGCCCATGGACCAGTGATGCCTGCACACCCACAGCTCACTGGTACCCGTGAGGTGCTGCAGGGAAACCTGAACCACTCCGCCCGTGCTCAGGATCTCCTGATGCAGAACATGGCGGAGTGGGGCATTGCCCTGGCGGCTGTGGCGGAGCCGTACGCTGTCCCTCAGCGCCCCAACTGGGTGGGTTCCACCGACGGCCAGGTGGCTCTGGTGGTCCCGACCATGGGGGCGGCCCTCTCAGGCATCGAGAGGGGGGCGGGCTATGCGGCTGTAAAGTGGGGAGATACACTCGTGGTGGGGGTGTATTTCTCCCCCAACCGGCCGTTGGACGCCTTCCAGCAGTTCTTGGGGAGGCTTGAGAGGGTCATCGGGAGAGCCGGTGGGGCGCCCGTCCTAGTTCTTGGCGATTTTAACGCCAGGAGCCGGGCATGGGGGAGCCCTAACACGGACCTCAGGGGGGCCGAAGTAATGGACTGGGCGACCGCGGCGGGCCTCGTCGTCCTCAACCAGGGCGGCGCGCAGACATGCGTACGCCGGCAGGGGGGGTCGATCATCGACCTCTCTTTCGCGACCCCTGCCCTGGCTGCGCGCGTTGCCGGGTGGAGGGTGATGGACGACGAGGAGACCCTCTCGGATCATTTGTACATCCGTATGAGGGTCTCCTCGCTGCGAGTTGCCGTGCCATCGGCCTCCCACGGCCAGGGAGCTGGAAGGGGCTTCCCCAGATGGGCGGTCACCCGGCTCGACCGCGAGATGGCGAAGGAGGCTGCCATAATAGAGGCGTGGGGCGACCCCCCGACCGCCCTGAGGGGGGTCGATGAAAAGGCAGCCCACCTTAGGACTTCCCTCACGGCGGTGTGCGACGCGGCCATGCCTCGGGCAAAACCGTTCCGAGGGCGGCGACGGGTGTACTGGTGGTGCCCCGAAATTGCCGCCCTCCGCGAGGAGTGCAATGGGGCCCGACGGGCATACACCCGATGCCGCAGGAGGAGGCACACCGCCGGGGAGGAGGACCTCCTCCACTCTGCGTGGGCCTTAAAAAAGGCGGCGCTCCGGGCAGCCATTGGCAAGGCCAGGGATGAGGGCTGGGAGGAGTCCCTGGCTACCCTCAACAGGGACCCGTGGGGGCGCCCCTACAAGATGGTTCGCAATAAGATGAGGGGTGCCCCCCCCATGGATTCCATGGAGCCGGAACTCCTCCGCGGTGTGGTCGAGGGCCTTTTTCCGGCGGCCCACAGCTTCACCCCGCCCAGAATGGCGCCCCCCGTCAGCGGTCCCGGAGCGGCCACTCGTCGTCCCCCCCGTCACGGACGACGAGCTCACCGGGGCGATCCTGCGGCTCAGACGCGCCCGGAAGGCTCCGGGTCCGGACGGGGTGCCGGGAGGGGTCCTCTTCCTGGCGCTCCAGCGGCTTGGGGACCGCCTCAGATCCCTCATGGAGGAGTGTCTTGGGGAGGGGCGCTTCCCGAGCTGCTGGAAGGAGGGAAGGCTGTGCCTGCTGAGGAAGGAGGAGCGCCCAGCAGATTCCCCGTCTGGTTACCGCCCCATCGTGCTGCTGGATGAGGTCAGTAAGCTCTTTGAGCGAATCCTGGAAGGCCGCATCCAGCAGCACCTAGAGGAGACGGGCCCGGACCTGAGTGACAACCAGTTCGGGTTCCGCAAGGGGCGGTCAACCATAGATGCGGTGGGCGCTCTCAGGAGGTTTGGGCTGCAGGCGGAGGAAAGGGTGGAGGGAGCGGTGGCGGTGTCTCTGGACATCGCAAACGCCTTTGGCTCCCTCCCCTACGAGGTGATAGAGGAGGCGCTCCGGTACCATGAGGTGCCGGGGTACCTCCGGAGGGTCGTGGGGCACTACCTGGCGGGGCGGGTGGTGCTTTACGACAGCGGTGGAGCTCGGTGCGCCAGGGCCATGTCGTGCGGGGTTCCGCAGGGATCCGTGCTGGGTCCACTACTGTGGAACCTCGGGTTCGACTGGCTCACCAGAGGAGCACAGCTTCCGCGCATGGTCACCGTGTGTTATGCTGACGACACACTGGTGGCTGTGCGGGGTAAGCGGCTGGAGGAGGTGCTCCGAAGGGCAGAAGTGGCCACCGAGCTCACGGTGTACCGCGTGGGCCTTCTGGGGCTGAAGGTCGCCCTCCACAAGACCGAGGCGATGGTCCTCGGGGGGAGGGGCTGGAGGGTGAGCGCAGACGCTATCCTCAGAGTGGGAGGGGAGCGTGTTCAGGTCAGGCCCAATATCAAATATCTGGGTCTGGTCCTGGACAGGTGGTGGTCCTTCAGGGACCACTTCACCAGACTGGGTCCTCGCCTCGTGGGTGCGGCCTCGGCACTGAGTCGGCTGCTGCCGAACATTGGAGGGCCAAACGCTCCGTGCAGAAAACTGTACGAGGGCGTTGTGCGGAGCATGGCTCTCTACGGCGCACCGATTTGGGCCGAGAGGCTGAATGGGCGCACCACCGCTCTGCTACGGCGTCCGCAGAGGGTGGTGGCCCAACGAATAGCGAGGACCTACCGCTCCACCTCCCACGCTGCGGCGTGTCTCCTCGCCGGGACTCCGCCCTGGGACCTGGATGCCGAGCACTTGGCGGACCGATACCGGCGCAGGGCGGAGGCCAGAGCGAGAGATCGGCCTCCGGACCCCGAGGAGGCAAAGAGGGCGGCCCAGGAGGCCCGAGATAGACTGAGGGAGCGGTGGAGGGTGGCCCTGGAAAACAGCCATTACGGCACGAGGACCATAGGGGCCATCCTCCCCATAATGGAAGAGTGGTTGGACCGAGAAGGGGGGGTTCCAACCTTCCGGCTGGCTCAGGTGGTGTCCGGACACGGCTGTTTCGGGCACTACCTGTGCAGGATAGGGAGGGAGCCGGACACCCGTTGCCATGAGTGCGGCGCGGATGACGACACGGCCCAGCACACACTGGAGGTGTGCAGCCGCTGGGCCGGGGAGAGAGCGGCACTCGTGGCGGAAACGGGATTGGTGGACCTCTCGCTGCACAGCGTCATTGCGAAGATGCTGAGCGGCGAGAGACACTGGCAGGCGGTCGCCTCCTTTTGCGAAGAGATCATGTCGCAAAAGGAGGCGGCGGAGAGGGAGCGGGAGGCTGCGGCCGATGCGCTCCCTCAACGCCAGATGAGAGGGGGTCGAAGGCGTCGACAATTTGTCCGCCTCGGCCCCTAGGGGACCTGCGGTTGGTCCCACTCCGCCTGGGGGGAGCTCACTAATTTTGTGAGCCCCCCCCCCCTTCCAGGCGGGTTCCCCGGCGCAAGCCGGGGTTGCCGGGGGGGCACTCTGGTAGAATGCCTAGCGATCCCAGGGTGCCCCTACACCAAACTGGCCCAGAGGGAACCGCCGGAGTGGAGTTTAGTGGGTAGGGCCAGGCTCTCCCCCCTCTTTTAATAAAGAGGGATGAGAGCGGCGAGTCCCACATACCCCCTGGAGTTTTACCCAGGGGGATGCGTAAATGCATTCTCCACTCCGTCAAGAAAAAAAAAAAAAAAAAAAAAAAAAAGGTTAGGTTAGGTTAGGTTAGGTTAGGTTAGGTTAGGTTAGGTTAGGTTAGGTTAGGTTAGGTTAGGTTAGGTTAGGTTAGGTTAGGTTAGGTTAGGTTAGGTTAGGTTAGGTTAGGTTAGGTTAGGTTAGGTTAGGTTGGGGTGCGATGCCAGATTACCTTCCCGTGTGCCCTTCCGCTTCCGTTCCTACTGATTCATTTTTGAACCAGTAGGAAGGGTAAGTGGCAAGGGCCGGTGCACCCTGGGCGCTGGTCAGTAACTTCTCTTTATGGGATCTTGCTGGCCAGCGGCGAAAAATCTGGAATCCGGTGGCGTCGCCTGGTCCCTGCTTCACACTGTGGAGTGGGGCCCAGGTGACTAAGAGGAGGAGGTCCGGCTGGGGGGGGCGCTTTCGGGCGCCTCGTACCAGTCGGACCGGAGGTACCGCTCTTCGGAGTGGTACGTGGTGTCGTCGCCTGGTCCCTGCTTCACACTGTGGAGTGGGGCCCAGGCGACCAAGAGGAGGAGGTCCGGCTGGGGGGGGCGCTTTCGGGCGCCTCGTACCAGTCGGACCGGAGGAACCGCTCTTCGGAGCGGTCGGTGGTGTCGTCGCCTGGTCCCTGCTTCACACTGTGGAGTGGGGCCCGGGCGACCAAGAGGAGGAGGTCCGGCTGGGGGGGGCGCTTTCGGGCGCCTCGTACCAGTCGGACCGGAGGTACCGCTCTTCGGAGTGGTACGTGGTGTCGTCGCCTGGTCCCTGCTTCACACTGTGGAGTGGGGCCCAGGCGACCAAGAGGAGGAGGTCCGGCTGGGGGGGGCGCTTTCGGGCGCCTCGTACCAGTCGGACCGGAGGAACCGCTCTTCGGAGCGGTCGGTGGTGTCGTCGCCTGGTCCCTGCTTCACACTGTGGAGTGGGGCCCAGGCGACCAAGAGGAGGAGGTCCGGCTGGGGGGGGCGCTTTCGGGCGCCTCGTACCAGTCGGACCGGACGGCCGGAGGCGGAGGGTCCCCCGGTCCTCCGCCTCTGACACGGAGAGGGCCCACGCGCTCGCTCTCCACCTTCTCTGCCTCGGCAGAGAAGCGCTGGTGAGCGACGTGATGGGCCTCGCATCGGTGCGCCGCCCTCTCCTTGTCCCATTGCAGGGGCAGTGGGGTGGGGGGGGCGGCGCATTGGTGCGTATGGTGGACTGCGGGGGTGGAGCGGAGGGAGGAGGAGCCTCCAGCCGCTCCACTCCGGCGCAGATGTGGGGGCGGGAGAGGGCTGGTAGTTTCTGCTGGACCTCTTCCGCCCTTAAGTTCGTTTGCACGTGCCACTTCTGGCGCGTGCATTCATCCAGATGTCAAGGGGATTGCCTTATCTTCCGAGGCAGTCCCCTATTGGTGCCAGCCCTGCTCGCGAGCTGGGCAGCCCGGGGGTGGACTGGTGAATGTTATCGGTCCCAGGCCAACCCCCAGCAAGGGCATGAATGGAAGACGGGGAGTTTTAGTGGGTATTCTCAGCACTCTGCTGAGCGAGTCCCACACGCGCCCACCTAGTAATGGTGGGTAGTCCGTAAATGGATTTCTCCTCGATAAAAAAAAAAAAAAAAAAAAAAAAAAAAAGGTTAGGTTAGGTTAGGTTAGGTTAGGTTAGGTTAGGTTAGGTTAGGTTAGGTTAGGTTAGGTTAGGTTAGGTTAGGTTAGGTTAGGTTAGGTTAGGTTAGGTTAGGTTAGGTTAGGTTAGGTTAGGTTAGGTTAGGTTAGGTTAGGTTAGGTTAGGTTAGGTTAGGTTAGGTTAGGTTAGGTTAGGTTAGGTTAGGTTAGGTTAGGTTAGGTTAGGTTAGGTTAGGTTAGGTTAGGTTAGGTTAGGTTAGGTTAGGTTAGGTTAGGTTAGGTTAGGTTAGGTTAGGTTAGGTTAGGTTAGGTTAGGTTAGGTTAGGTTAGGTTAGGTTAGGTTAGGTTAGGTTAGGTTAGGTTAGGTTAGGTTAGGTTAGGTTAGGTTAGGTTAGGTTAGGTTAGGTTAGGTTAGGTTAGGTTAGGTTAGGTTAGGTTAGGTTAGGTTAGGTTAGGTTAGGTTAGGTTAGGTTAGGTTAGGTTAGGTTAGGTTAGGTTAGGTTAGGTTAGGTTAGGTTAGGTTAGGTTAGGTTAGGTTAGGTTAGGTTAGGTTGGGGTGCGATGCCAGATTACCTTCCCGTGTGCCCTTCCGCTTCCGTTCCTACTGATTCATTTTTTGAACCAGTAGGAAGGGTAAGTGGCAAGGGCCGGTGCACCCTGGGCGCTGGTCAGTAACTTCTCTTTATGGGATCTTGCTGGCCAGCGGCGAAAAATCTGGAAACCTGGTGGCGTCGCCTGGTCCCTGCTTCACTATGTGGAGTGGGGCCCAGGCGACTAAGAGGAGGAGGTCCGGCTGGGGGGGGTGCCTTCGGGCGCCTCGTACCAGTCGGACCGGAGGTACCGCTCTTCGGAGCGGTATGAGGTGTCGTCGCCTGGTCCCTGCTTCACACTGTGGAGTGGGGCCCAGGCGACCAAGAGGAGGAGGTCCGGCTGGGGGGGGCGCTTTCGGGCGCCTCGTACCAGGCGGACCGGATGGCCGGAGGCGGAGGGTACTCCCGTTCCTCCGCCTCTGACACGGAGAGGGCCCACGCGCTCGCTCTCCGCCTTCTCTGCCCCGGCAGAGAAGCGCTGGTGAGCGACGTGATGGGCCTCGCATCGGTGCGCCGCCCTCTTCTTGTCCCATTGCAGGGGCAGTGTGGCGGGGGGGGGGGCGGCGCATTGGTGCGTATGGTGGACTGCGGGAGTGGAGCGGAGGGAGGAGGAGCCTCCAGCCGCTCCATTCCGGCGCAGATGCGAGGGCGGGAGAGGGCTGGTAGTTTCTGCTGGACCTCTTCCGCCCTTGTGTTCGTTTGCACGCGCCACCACTGGCGCGTGCATTCAACCTGGAGTAAAGGGGATTGCCTTATCTTCCGAGGCAGTCCCCTATTGGTGCCAGCCCAGCTCGCAAGCTGGGCAGCCCGGGGGTGGACTGGTGAATTATATAGGTCCCAGGCCACCCCCCAGCAAGGGCATGAATGGAAGACGGGGAGTTTTAGTGGGTATTCCCAGCGCTCTTGTAGTGCTGGGCGAGTCCCACACGCGCCCGCCGCTTGCTAGCGGCGGGTAGTCCGTAAATGGATTTCTCCTCGATAAAAAAAAAAAAAAAAAAAAAAAAAAAAAAAAAAAGGTTAGGTTAGGTTAGGTTAGGTTAGGTTAGGTTAGGTTAGGTTAGGTTAGGTTAGGTTAGGTTAGGTTAGGTTAGGTTAGGTTAGGTTAGGTTAGGTTAGGTTAGGTTAGGTTAGGTTAGGTTAGGTTAGGTTAGGTTAGGTTAGGTTAGGTTAGGTTAGGTTAGGTTAGGTTAGGTTAGGTTAGGTTAGGTTAGGTTAGGTTAGGTTAGGTTAGGTTAGGTTAGGTTAGGTTAGGTTAGGTTAGGTTAGGTTAGGTTAGGTTAGGTTAGGTTAGGTTAGGTTAGGTTAGGTTAGGTTAGGTTAGGTTAGGTTAGGTTAGGTTAGGTTAGGTTAGGTTAGGTTAGGTTTCCGTGTGGAGTTTCTGGTCTCCCATCGGACGCGTCCCCAGGTGGTGGATAGGGGAACGCCCTCCAGATATGGGGGGTACCGGCTTCGGCCGGCGCGGACCAAAACCAGGCGGGGGGGGACGTCCAGTGGCAATCTGCTGCTGGACGTCCGGCGGAGTCCAACTTGGGCTCCGCACCTGACGGCGGGCTCGGAATCTGCGCTTGCGCAGCTATCGGGCAGGCTTCGGCCACCGTCGGCATACCGGAAGCCCACACTGAGTGGGACCGGGGGCCTTCGGGCTGCGAGGAGACAACCTCTATAAAAATCCTCAATCCTCGGCGCAGAGGCACGTGGCGTCGGGGTGCTCGTAGAGCGGCTGGGGAGTGCATCAACCACTAGCGGCCAAACCTGCAGGCTTAGTGCTGGCCTTGGGTTCTAGCCCCAAAAATAGCACCCGCGTTGTCGTGGGAAAGCGACGTGAGTACAATTTCCCAACCCCGTTCAGATGAGGCCGAAACGCCTATAACTATTAATTATGGAGTCAGTTTTCAAAGAAATACTACCCCAGGAGGGTACCTGCGAGTCAGGAGAATCCCTCCCCGGCACCAATCCGGTGTCGGGCTGTCCCGCGTATTCTGGGGGGGGCAGAAACGACTTTACCTCCTTGAGGCCGCGCGCCTCAAGCGAGCAAACCAGTGCTTCGGGCAGTTTTGCCGCTTCCAGCGCCACTTGTGGTGATGGAAGCGACAAGGTCGCAGCACAAAAGAAGGGAGACGATGTTGGCGAGAGGCAAGAGGAAGAGAGAGGGAAGGAGGACGTAGAGACGTCAGAGTGTGATAAGAAGGAGAAGGAAGATGGCGGAAGGGGGGGTGTAGAAGAGGAGAAACGGCAGACTGCTGCCGACTTTTTCGCCCACCCATCGTACCCAGTAGTCGAACTGGAGAGACTTGCGCTCCCAGAGAACGACTATGAGTCGGATTCCTCGCTAGCCTCGCAGCTGTCGACGGGGTCTGCGAGGAAGAGAAAGCGGACTGCAGCTAACAGTGCCGGTATCGGGGCCAAGAAGGCGAAAGGCAAGCGACCACCACTGTCGGTGGAAGACGACATCGACCTGACGCAGCCACCGGCTGCCACTCGGTCGTCCCAGTCCCTGCCACGCCCGGAGGAACTAGCGGACGAGATGAGAGAGCAGCCGACCGCTGACCTTGGTGCCCGGGTCACCGAGAAGATGACCGTTGTTGAGGCTGTCGCGGCCAAATCGAAGCACCTTCAGGGGTCCTTCGTGCGGGAGCTTCGGATGGCTGCTCTGACTGCCAGAGCCGCTGTGGAGGAGCTAATTCAGAGAACGGCCAGCTCCAAGCGAGTGGAGTACCTGGAAGCTGAAAACGCCTCCCTGCGTACACAGATGGCCGCCCTCGAAGAAAAACTGTCGAATCTAAGCGGCGAGGTCCAGGGCATGCGACGAGAAAGGGGAAAATCGAAGGCGCCAGCAAGCCTCCCTCCACCCAGACCCACACAGTCCACCCAGCCCCAGGAAGCTCTTCTGGAGCAACTAGGGGCCCTGGTCGAGGCAAAATTGGCAGCTTTCAAGGCCGAATTGCTCCCCGGTAAGACTACTCACCAATCGGTGGCAACTGCTCCACCCGTGGCCAACGCGAAACCGCAGCAGCCAAGCAGAAAGAAGACGGTGAAGGCACTGCCGAAAGCAGTGCCTCTAGTACAAGCGCCAGCGGCATTGCCCACAAAACTGTCTGGCACAACGCTCGATCCAAAATCTGATCCTGCGCCTGTAAAAAGACGAAAAGGGAAGCATAAGGCCGGCAGAACACCTTCCCCAGTGGTGCCTCTACCTCCGGTACCTGCGCCGTCTACAACTTCACTGGAGAGACCCGGCCCTGCTGAGTCGTGGGCTAAAGTTGTCGGCAAGAAGGCAAAGCCACGCAAGAAAAAAGCAGCGCCGACGCCAAGCGCCAACGAAAGGAGCCGTAAACCAAGGCCCCCAAAGCTCCCCAAATCGTCGGCAGTCTCGCTGACCCTTCCCAGGGAATCAGACACGACTTATGCACAGGTGATGTCTGCGGCCAAGGCAAGGGTCAAGCTCTCTGAGTGCGGCATCAATGACGTCCGCCAAAGGAAGGGCCGAAATGGTGGGCTCTTGCTGGAAGTGACAGGCGCAGACAGCACGAATAACGCCGACAAACTGGCTGAGCGCCTCAGGGAAGCCCTGGCGGACTTACCCGTTAAAGTTGCGCGCCCCGTAAAGATGGGTGAAATCCGAGTCCTAGATCTCGATGACTCGATCACCCCGGAGGACGTAGCGGCTGCGATCGGTGCTGCTGGCGGCTGCAGCGCCGACGAGGTCAAAGTCGGTACGATTCGCTCGAACGGGCGTCAACTGGGCACGGCGTGGGTCCGCTGTCCCCTAGCAGCGGCGAAAAAAGTTACCAAAGGAACCCGAATTCGTATCGGCGACTGGATGTCTGCCCGCGTCAGATATCTGCCAGAGAAGCCGGTCCGCTGCTACCGATGCCAAGAGACTGGACATGTGAGGGCCGAGTGCAAGAGCACGGTCGACAGAAGCGGCATTTGCTTTTCTTGCGGAAAAGAAGGACATAAAGCTGCCACCTGCTCTGCGCCGCCAGTCTGCGCTATCTGCAAGGATCGTGGGTTGCCCGCCGATCACGCAATGGGGCAAAAATGCGCGGCGCCCGAGAAAAGAAAGGGGAGGAGAGGAAAGCAGGTCCCTCCCACTCCCACTTCTAGTACCGCAGATGGAGACTCGGCGGCGCCGAGTCAGCCGGGCCCCAGCCGGCAACCGGAGGCAAGCGAGGCCTAGCTTTCGCAGCCAAACTCAAAATCCTCCAGGGCAATCTTAACCACTGCCGCGGGGCGCAGGACCTGCTCATGCAGACCCTCGCGGAGCATAAGATTGCCCTGGCCGTAGTAGCGGAGCCCTACAGAGTCGCAACCCATCCTCGCTGGTTCGGCGACGTCGGTGGCTCTGTAGCAGTATACTGGGGTGGAGGCGTGGAGGCCCCGCCGTGCTCCCTGCTGGAGAAGGGGTCCGGCTTTGTGGCAGTGCAGTGGGGTCACGTGGCAATCGTCGCCTGCTACGTCTCTCCCAATGTCTCCCTGGCAGACTATGAGGCCTACATGGACGATCTCGCGGCGTGCGTCCGCCGATGTCAGCCCCGTCCGGTGCTGGTCCTCGGGGACTTCAACGCCCACGCGCGCGCATGGGGTGGACCCAGGGACGAGCCCAAGGGGGAGGCCGTCCTTGAATGGGCGGCGTGCCTAAACCTTGGGCTCCTAAACCGTGGGTCAGTCAGCACTTGCGTGCGCTGGCAGGGCGAGTCTATCGTAGACTTGTCCTGGGCGTCCCCATCTGCGGATACTATGGTATCTGGCTGGCGTGTGGCGGAGGAATTTGTCACCCTCTCAGACCACCAGTACATCCTTATGGACGTGGCGGTGCGTTCCAGACGTGAGACGCCTAGGGACGTCAGTCGACCGAAGAGGTGGGCTCTGGGGAAACTCGACCGGGACCTGCTCCTTGCGGCCGCCAGTGTTGCGGCGTGGGTTGAGCCGTCTCCAGCGTCGAGCCCTGACGAAGAGACCGCATGGTTCCGGGAGAGGATGACCCAGGTCTGCGACACCGCGATGCCCCGTTCCAGGCCGATGGAACGCACCGCTACCTACTGGTGGTCTGATGAATTGGCGGACTTGCGTGCGACGTGCCTTACCGCCAGAAGGGCTTACCTGCGGACGCGAAGGAGGCGCCAGGCTTCCTCCGAGGAGAGGACGGCAGCGTACGATGCGTATCGCGAAGCTACAAAGGCTTTCCAAGCGGCTGTTGCAAACGCCAAGGAGTGGGCTTACCGCGAACTCGTAGACAGCCTCAACGGAGACCCATGGGGGCGTCCATACAAAATGGTTATGGACAAGCTCAGACCGTGGGTTCCTCCGTTGACCGAGACTCTAGAGCCCGGCCTCGCGGCGAGGGTGGTCGACACCCTCTTCCCGCGAGCTGCAGACAGCCAGCCGAGCGTACAGTCCACGCCAACGCTGCTGACGCCCCCGCGGACGGAGGACCTGGATGTTGGAAGGGAGGAGCTGGAGCGAGCGGTGAAACGCCTAGCAGCGCGTAACACTGCTCCAGGACCGGATGGCATCCCGGGTCGGGCCTTGGTGCTGGCTCTGGGCGTCCTGGGCGAACGGTTCCAGCGCCTCCTCACAGACTGCCTCACCGTTGGACGCTTCCCCACGGAGTGGAAGCGTGCTCGACTTGTGCTCCTCAGGAAAGAGGGCAGACCTGTGGACTCACCGTCAGCGTACAGACCCATTTGCCTGCTCGACGAGGCGGGCAAACTTTTCGAGCGGGTGCTGGCAGAGCGGATCAATCTCCACCTGTGGAGCGTCGGACCGGATTTATCGGACTGCCAATTTGGCTTCCGGCATGGGCGCTCCACGGTGGACGCCATTCTGCGCGTCCGCTCTATAACTCAGGAGGCGGTGTCTGAGGGCAAGGTTGTGCTCGCAGTCAGCCTAGACATAGTGAATGCCTTCAACTCCTTGCCCTGGAAGGCAATCAGAGAAGCGCTCGTCCACCATCACGTGCCTGACTGCCTGCGTCGCACCATCGGCGACTACTTGAGCGATAGGTACATAGAGTACGTCGGCCGACACAAAGTTCTGCACGAGCGAGAGATGTTCTGCGGGGTTCCGCAGGGGTCGGTGCTGGGGCCACTCCTGTGGAACCTCGCATATGACGTGGTGCTCCGCATTTCTCTTCCCGCAGGTGCTAGCGTGGTGTGCTACGCCGACGACACACTGGTGCTGACAGAGGGCGACAACTTCGAGCGGGCCACCTGTGTCGCAGAACATGCGGTCGCGTGCGTGGTCCGCAAGATCCAAGGTCTGGGTCTGCAGGTGGCTCCGCACAAAACTGAGGCGCTCTGGTTCCATGACCTTCCTAAAGGCGTGGAACCACCCAGTTCCACGGTCCAAGTCGGCGGCGCCGTTGTCCAGGTGGGGAGGTATATGAAGTACCTTGGAGTTATCCTAGACGGCCGATGGGAGTTTGCCGAGCATTTCAACCGCCTGGTCCCCCGGATCGAGAAGGTAGCGGGTGCCTTGCACCGAATCCTGCCTAATCTGGGAGGACCGAGGGAGAATGTTCGGCGACTGTACGCGGGGATCGTGCGGTCCATTGCCCTCTATGGCGCGCCAATCTGGGCGGGAAAACTGGCCAGAAACCGCATACACAAGGCAAAACTGCTGAGTGTACAGCGGCGGATGGCCATAAGGGTAGCGCGCGGATACCGCACGATCTCCCACGATGCGGCAGGACTCTTGGCTAGATTCCCCCCCCTGGACATCTTGGCGTCGATGGATGCAACCGTGTACGACAGGCTGCGGCAAATGCGCGAGGACGGGCAGGACATGCCCCCGAGGGCCGTAACTCTGTTGCGGCAGAAGGCGCACGTGGACGCCCTTGAAGAGTGGAGAGCGCGCCTACAGGACCCGGCGAGGCAGCGCCAGAGGGTTGTGGGGGCAATCCTGCCTGTTTTTGACGAATGGATGAACCGTTCGGTCGGTCAGGTCAGCTACCGGCTGACCCAGGTGCTCACCGGACACGGGTGCTTCGGTGAGTACCTGCACCGAATTGGTAGGGAGAATTCCGCGGCCTGCCATCACTGCAGCTCCGCCAGCGACGATGCCCAGCACACGTTGGAGGTCTGCCCCGCGTGGCAATCGCAGCGACAAGACCTAGTTGCTGCGATCGGGGGAGACCTCCGGCTGCCCTCTGTGGTTGCAGCAATGCTGACGGGCAAACCCCAGTGGGACGCGATGGCCTCCTTTTGCGAGGCAGTAATGTCTCAGAAGGAGGAGGCCGAACGCGATAGGGAGAGGGCCGACCCCGCAAGGAGGCGGAGGCGCAGAGACGGCGCTGTTCAGCCCCGTCCCAACCCCAATGCCCTGTAGTCGTGGGCTTAGAATAAGACTACGGTATCCCCTGCCTGTCGTAAGAGCCGACTAAAAGGGGGCCCAGCCCTGTAGTCCCGGGCTTAGAATAGGGCTACGGTATCTCCGGCCTGTCGTAAGAGGCGACTAAACGGAGACTCCGGGGTCGTGGGTGGTGAGAGTGGGGGCTCGAGCCACCGCTCCAAGCGACCCCGTGGAGGCGGCGGAGTGTGGTGGCCGCACACCGCCGTTAAAGGAGGCTGTCCAGGCGCGAGCCTGACGAAGTCGGGTGCCTACGCACAGTGCGCGAGGGCTCCGGTGTGTTCATTGAGATCCCGGAGCCCTCCTCCACACGCACGGAGAGGGCCACCGGGGGGGTTTTAGTTGGTAAGAATCCAACATAACCCGGCTTTCCCCCCAGGAAGTCGGGTATCTTTCTGAAGATTTTCCCCCCGTCAACAAAAAAAAAAAAAAAAGGTTAGGTTAGGTTAGGTTAGGTTAGGTTAGGTTAGGTTAGGTTAGGTTAGGTTAGGTTAGGTTAGGTTAGGTTAGGTTAGGTTAGGTTAGGTTAGGTTAGGTTAGGTTAGGTTAGGTTAGGTTAGGTTAGGTTAGGTTAGGTTAGGTTAGGTTAGGTTTTTTTTTTTTTTTTTTTTTTGTTTTACGGAGGAGGAGGGGAATACTCATGTATACCGCAGCGCCCGTGCGCTGCGGCATGCCCGACTCTACTGGGAAAGCCCAATAGCCTACGGACTAAACCCCTCCCCCTTACTGAGGCACCTCCAATATGGGTGGTTGGAGACTTTATTTACATAGAAAAGTTGGAGTCTTTGATTCCGTGTTCCTTACAGCTATACTTTTGTATGTTTCTTTACATATTATTTCTATTTACTTTATAATATAACTAGTTATTATATTTAAGAATTATACTATAACTTTACAATATAATTTCCATTCCTGTGTTCTGCTACTTGTGTCTTACTTATACATTTTCCTATTTACAGATATTGGTAGGCGTCTTCTATATGTTCCGTCCGCGTGGCGAGTCAACATGCGGGTAAGTTTTGCGTCTATGGCGATGAACTACTTCTTTAAGCTATGAGCTATTATAATATTAAGCTAGTGACTGTTTAGTGCAAATATTCTTCCCATTAACTACATAATTGTACATAGATATTATTATTTTACAAGCTTAAATTAACAGCATTACTGTGTTATAGTATTCAGTGTGTGTTTTTTTTTTTTTTTTTTTTTTTTTTTTTTTTTTTTTTTTTTTTTTTTTTTTTTTTTTTTCTTATTTCCTGCTTCGAGCACTCAGATTCGAACAGCAAAATAATTTTTTTTTTTTTTTTTTTTTTTTTTTTTTTCTTTTTTTTTTTTTTTTTTTACACTGTACATTTTACTTAGCACTAACGTATATAAATCATTTATATAGTTGTGATAATGTTTCTTACATCCTATATTTTTTATTTCTATATTTACAAATTGTCTACAATATTTATTAAACACTTCCTGATACTTTATGTTAAGTGCTATGCTATGATACATCTTCCCTCCCTGCACTGCACAAAAAATTAGCTGTATGTATGCTGCGCACTTTATTTGTTGCAGGTACGGCACAATTGGCTGGCTATCCTCAAAATAGGCCGGGCCAATTGCCCGGTTTCCTAAGTAAGTGGTTGCAGCTGACGGATTACTTGGGTTCAGATATTCCCGAGGCTCGCCCTCAGCAATACGCTACAGAAGAACGCGCTATCTCGTCCCATTTGGCTCTGATCGGGCATCTGGCGTCGAAGGCATTGTGGTCCACCGTTTCATTTTTGGCCCCGTTGCAGTTTCTACATACCGGTGGGAGGTTTCCCTGGTATGCTGGGCAGTCCCCTCGCAAGTGCGGCTCGCCACAGTGGGAACAAAGGTCTGCGGGTTCCGTGCATAGTTTCTTTCCATGCCCAAACCTCAAACAGCGGGAACACTGTATTAGCGGGGACTGGTCCACAACTCTCACCCTCTGCAGGTCTATATGGACCAGCCCCTCCCGCGTCAGCCTTCCCCAAACCTGCGGCGATACTGACATAACCACGTGGTTTTGGTGCGGATTTCTAGCCTTTTTTCTATATCTTATCTTGGCTCTAAATTCTTCTTCCGGTATTTATACACCATCAGATCTTTTAATATCACCAGTGGATCCTTGTTCGATTTTTCCTCTACTTTTAACTTCTCCTTCGAATTCCTGATCCTGCCCGTCACCTTCTCCAAGTCTTCCTTTGTTTTACATCCAATAATTACTTTTTGATCCTTAGCCTTTCTCATTTTTTCCACTCTAATATCGGTCGATTTTGCGTCAACCGCTGTCCTTATTTTAGCGATGACATCTTGGCTAGTGTCCATATCCTCGCCCGATGACACCACGACTGAGTAGAGAGCTGGTCTTGTGTGCTTCGACGCCATCTGCGCATAGGTGGTTTTGCCTACGGTCTCCAGGTTGACATTCCTTATAAGTTCTTTAACCTCTTTAAGCCCTTCCCTTAAATCATCGGTATCCTCCTTTCTTTCTTCTCTCTGTTTTTCTCTAGTTTCATTTACTCTTTTGAACTCTTGACTACATTGTTTTATATCTTCCATGACTTTCCTCTGAGTTTTCCCTATTTCCTCCAACTTTTCTGTGCCTGTATTTGTCTTAATCATCTCTTTGACTTCCCTTATTTCCTTTAGTATTGTGTCGTTCGTCACCTCCTCCTCTCCCGGTTCATTTGTTCCTGCTATTTTCAGTTCTTCTTTTTTCCCCGTCTTACTTACTTTCCCCATCTTTTGTTCGTTTAATCTGTCCATCTTGACGACTATTTCATACATTTTCTTAAGGCTGTTTATCACCTCTTTTTTTATAGTTGTCTTTATATTTCCCGATATGTCGAGCTGAGCCAGCGCAGTCTGCATCAGCCTTTTGGCCTCTGCTGTCATGCTCTGGCTTGTCTCTCCGGGAGATGGCTGCCTTGCACTGGTCGTGGGCGTCAGCTTGTACGTCGTGTTGGGGGATGCTCTTTGTTCTAGCGCGTCTATACTCTTGCGCACTTGGTGTGCTCTCGGTTCACCCTCCTTCCTTCCTTCCACCGGCGCTGGCATGGGCTCAGACCGTGGCACTGCCTCTGGTTGATCCTTGCGAGCCGCGTCAGTTTTCCGAGGTGAGCGAAACATTTTGGTCTAGCCAAAATCAGGGTTAGTCAATTTATATATTTGTCAATTTGTTTATATATATAGGTCGATTTGCAAAGCAATACAATTTGTCAATTTTGTTGTGTATAATTATAAGTTTTGTAGATAAAATTAATTAAAATTAAGTTTGTATAAGTTTTATATATTCTCTAGTCAATATAAGCCACTTAACTATTGTACTAAGACTACGTAAAATCGTGTCACGCCAATCAGGTAAATTGAAGTTTTTACTTCACATAGAGTCGACTCTACCTTGTGCTTTTTATATTTCTACGTATCGTCCTTAGTGTATTTTGCGTGTTCAATGAATATATAAATGTCGGCGAACAGCGCGTCAATTACAAAAATTAGTTTTTTTTTTTTTTTATTAATCTCTATGTAGAGTTGTCTTCAAGTGTAGTTTCTTGAGCCGGTGTACGTGTCGAAAACCCCGACTCTCTACGACCTCCGGTTGTGGAGTTATTGCGATTTAAACTTTTTAAATATGGCGGCCAACATGGCGACGTAAAATGTATAGTTGCTGTTTCTCCCGAACCAGAAGCCGCAGAGTCTCCGTGTTTGGGCTCGATAGACTTAGAATTTTGTTGCGGAAGTGATTTTAGCAAAATTTCCGTGTGTCTCTATGACTCTACGTAGAGTCCAGTCTCTTATGCTCTACCTTGCGCTCAATACCTCTAAAGAAACCGCTCGCCTCTGCGACCACTGGAAGCCGAGTTATTTCGGTTTAAAATTATTCAAGATGGCCGACAAGATGGCGTCTCAAATTGCAACTTTGCTCCAGGTAGTCGCAAGGGGGTCGAGTTTGGGCTCAAAATTTTTGTCCTTTAGCGAGAATTTCGAAAATGGACTGACCCGATTTTTAGAGTATATAGTTTTTAATTAATTTAGCAAAAACAAATATTTATTTTGAAATTTTAGGTTTATAAGTAGTTCTTAAATACAATGTACTTACTTTATTTACAATTAATGTTAGTTTTAGCGTTTTTAACAGTTGTGCATTAACGCTTTGTTGAATTTCCCATTAATGGTCAAGCACGTGTCGGTGAATTATGCAGAACTGTCAATAACTTTGTATTTCTTTATCCGAAATTTCTGAATTTTAACAAGGTGTTGCTATTAATTAAGGTAATGATATATATTGCTTAAAAAAGATATGTTGTCGCTTTAGTTTTTAATTTAATTAGCTTTAAAGTTGAAATTATTATAAAAATTTAGTTTTCCGACCTTTTCTCCGGCTAGGATGGTGGTGGAGAGGTGATCCAAGTGTCTGCCAACTGGAAATTTTATTCCGCGTCGTTTGGCGTGCCGCTTTTCAGCCGCACCCAGCTGGGTCCGAAGTTTTCAAACACGTGGTTTTTGTTTTTTTGGTGAAAATTTGGTGAATCCGTGTCCGTAAAAATCCGTGAAGTAGCTCGTCGGATGCGGCTCTCGGAGGCGCAGAAGATGGCCACAAAAAATATGTGGGTCGCCGCTCTAGATGTCGAGATAAATGTAAAAAAGTTTGCACTTTTTTGGTCGAAAACGGTTTTTTCACTGTAACTTCACAAAATTTTGTCACCGGTTTTCACTTTTTACATCACCGTGTCGGGCGTAGCGAGACGCGTGTTTTGATATATGGCACGTCAACGTAGCACTACTTTTCACCACTTAAAAGAATTTTTGAGCGTGGAGCTGGGGGCAATTGCTGCGTTCCGAGGGGCGCTCGGGGCGTGACTGGGTTAGGTTAGGTTAGGTTAGGTTAGGTTAGGTTAGGTTAGGTTAGGTTAGGTTAGGTTAGGTTAGGTTAGGTTAGGTTAGGTTAGGTTAGGTTAGGTTAGGTTAGGTTAGGTTAGGTTAGGTTAGGTTAGGTTAGGTTAGGTTAGGTTAGGTTAGGTTAGGTTAGGTTAGGTTAGGTTAGGTTAGGTTAGGTTAGGTTAGGTTAGGTTAGGTTAGGTTAGGTTAGGTTAGGTTAGGTTAGGTTAGGTTAGGTTAGGTTAGGTTAGGTTAGGTTAGGTTAGGTTAGGTTAGGTTAGGTTAGGTTAGGTTAGGTTAGGTTAGGTTAGGTTAGGTTAGGTTAGGTTAGGTTAGGTTAGGTTAGGTTAGGTTAGGTTAGGTTAGGTTAGGTTAGGTTAGGTTAGGTTAGGTTAGGTTAGGTTAGGTTAGGTTAGGTTAGGTTAGGTTAGGTTAGGTTAGGTTAGGTTAGGTTAGGTTAGGTTAGGTTAGGTTAGGTTAGGTTAGGTTAGGTTAGGTTAGGTTAGGTTAGGTTAGGTTAGGTTAGGTTAGGTTAGGTTAGGTTAGGTTAGGTTAGGTTAGGTTAGGTTAGGTTAGGTTAGGTTAGGTTAGGTTAGGTTAGGTTAGGTTAGGTTAGGTTAGGTTAGGTTAGGTTAGGTTAGGTTAGGTTAGGTTAGGTTAGGTTAGGTTAGGTTAGGTTAGGTTAGGTTAGGTTAGGTTAGGTTAGGTTAGGTTAGGTTAGGTTAGGTTAGGTTAGGTTAGGTTAGGTTAGGTTAGGTTAGGTTAGGTTAGGTTAGGTTAGGTTAGGTTAGGTTAGGTTAGGTTAGGTTAGGTTAGGTTAGGTTAGGTTAGGTTAGGTTAGGTTAGGTTAGGTTAGGTTAGGTTAGGTTAGGTTAGGTTAGGTTAGGTTAGGTTAGGTTAGGTTAGGTTAGGTTAGGTTAGGTTAGGTTAGGTTAGGTTAGGTTAGGTTAGGTTAGGTTAGGTTAGGTTAGGTTAGGTTAGGTTAGGTTAGGTTAGGTTAGGTTAGGTTAGGTTAGGTTAGGTTAGGTTAGGTTAGGTTAGGTTAGGTTAGGTTAGGTTAGGTTAGGTTAGGTTAGGTTAGGTTAGGTTAGGTTAGGTTAGGTTAGGTTAGGTTAGGTTAGGTTAGGTTAGGTTAGGTTAGGTTAGGTTAGGTTAGGTTAGGTTAGGTTAGGTTAGGTTAGGTTAGGTTAGGTTAGGTTAGGTTAGGTTAGGTTAGGTTAGGTTAGGTTAGGTTAGGTTAGGTTAGGTTAGGTTAGGTTAGGTTAGGTTAGGTTAGGTTAGGTTAGGTTAGGTTAGGTTAGGTTAGGTTAGGTTAGGTTAGGTTAGGTTAGGTTAGGTTAGGTTAGGTTAGGTTAGGTTAGGTTAGGTTAGGTTAGGTTAGGTTAGGTTAGGTTAGGTTAGGTTAGGTTAGGTTAGGTTAGGTTAGGTTAGGTTAGGTTAGGTTAGGTTAGGTTAGGTTAGGTTAGGTTAGGTTAGGTTAGGTTAGGTTAGGTTAGGTTAGGTTAGGTTAGGTTAGGTTAGGTTAGGTTAGGTTAGGTTAGGTTAGGTTAGGTTAGGTTAGGTTAGGTTAGGTTAGGTTAGGTTAGGTTAGGTTAGGTTGGGGTGCGATGCCAGATTACCTTCCCGTGTGCCCTTCCGCTTCCGTTCCTACTGATTCATTTTTGAACCAGTAGGAAGGGTAAGTGGCAAGGGCCGGTGCACCCTGGGCGCTGGTCAGTAACTTCTCTTTATGGGATCTTGCTGGCCAGCGGCGAAAAATCTGGAATCCGGTGGCGTCGCCTGGTCCCTGCTTCACACTGTGGAGTGGGGCCCAGGTGACTAAGAGGAGGAGGTCCGGCTGGGGGGGGCGCTTTCGGGCGCCTCGTACCAGTCGGACCGGAGGTACCGCTCTTCGGAGTGGTACGTGGTGTCGTCGCCTGGTCCCTGCTTCACACTGTGGAGTGGGGCCCAGGCGACCAAGAGGAGGAGGTCCGGCTGGGGGGGGCGCTTTCGGGCGCCTCGTACCAGTCGGACCGGAGGAACCGCTCTTCGGAGCGGTCGGTGGTGTCGTCGCCTGGTCCCTGCTTCACACTGTGGAGTGGGGCCCGGGCGACCAAGAGGAGGACGTCCGGCTGGGGGGGGCGCTTTCGGGCGCCTCGTACCAGTCGGACCGGAGGTACCGCTCTTCGGAGTGGTACGTGGTGTCGTCGCCTGGTCCCTGCTTCACACTGTGGAGTGGGGCCCAGGCGACCAAGAGGAGGAGGTCCGGCTGGGGGGGGGCGCTTTCGGGCGCCTCGTACCAGTCGGACCGGAGGAACCGCTCTTCGGAGCGGTCGGTGGTGTCGTCGCCTGGTCCCTGCTTCACACTGTGGAGTGGGGCCCAGGCGACCAAGAGGAGGAGGTCCGGCTGGGGGGGGCGCTTTCGGGCGCCTCGTACCAGTCGGACCGGACGGCCGGAGGCGGAGGGTCCCCCGGTCCTCCGCCTCTGACACGGAGAGGGCCCACGCGCTCGCTCTCCACCTTCTCTGCCTCGGCAGAGAAGCGCTGGTGAGCGACGTGATGGGCCTCGCATCGGTGCGCCGCCCTCTCCTTGTCCCATTGCAGGGGCAGTGGGGTGGGGGGGGCGGCGCATTGGTGCGTATGGTGGACTGCGGGGGTGGAGCGGAGGGAGGAGGAGCCTCCAGCCGCTCCACTCCGGCGCAGATGTGGGGGCGGGAGAGGGCTGGTAGTTTCTGCTGGACCTCTTCCGCCCTTAAGTTCGTTTGCACGTGCCACTTCTGGCGCGTGCATTCATCCAGATGTCAAGGGGATTGCCTTATCTTCCGAGGCAGTCCCCTATTGGTGCCAGCCCTGCTCGCGAGCTGGGCAGCCCGGGGGTGGACTGGTGAATGTTATCGGTCCCAGGCCAACCCCCAGCAAGGGCATGAATGGAAGACGGGGAGTTTTAGTGGGTATTCTCAGCACTCTGCTGAGCGAGTCCCACACGCGCCCACCTAGTAATGGTGGGTAGTCCGTAAATGGATTTCTCCTCGATAAAAAAAAAAAAAAAAAAAAAAAAAAAAAAAAAAAAAAAAAAAAAAGGTTAGGTTAGGTTAGGTTAGGTTAGGTTAGGTTAGGTTAGGTTAGGTTAGGTTAGGTTAGGTTAGGTTAGGTTAGGTTAGGTTAGGTTAGGTTAGGTTAGGTTAGGTTAGGTTAGGTTAGGTTAGGTTAGGTTAGGTTAGGTTAGGTTAGGTTAGGTTAGGTTAGGTTAGGTTAGGTTAGGTTAGGTTAGGTTAGGTTAGGTTAGGTTAGGTTAGGTTAGGTTAGGTTAGGTTAGGTTAGGTTAGGTTAGGTTAGGTTAGGTTAGGTTAGGTTAGGTTAGGTTAGGTTAGGTTGGGGTGCGATGCCAGATTACCTTCCCGTGTGCCCTTCCGCTTCCGTTCCTACTGATTCATCTTGAACCAGTGGGAAGGGTAAGTGACAAGGGCCGGTGCACCCTGGGCGCTGGTCAGTAACTTCTCTTTATGGGATCTTGCTGGCCAGCGGCGAAAAATCTGGAAACCTGGTGGCGTCGCCTGGTCCCTGCTTCACACTGTGGAGTGGGGCCCGGGCGACTAAGAGGAGGAGGTCCGGCTGGGGGGGGTGTCTTCGGGCGCCTCGTACCAGTCGGACCGGAGGTACCGCTCTTCGGAGCGGTATGAGGTGTCGTCGCCTGGTCCCTGCTTCACACTGTGGAGTGGGGCCCAGGCGACCAAGAGGAGGAGGTCCGGCTGGGGGGGGCGCTTTCGGGCGCCTCGTACCAGTCGGACCGGATGGCCGGAGGCGGAGGGTACTCCCGTTCCTCCGCCTCTGACACGGAGAGGGCCCACGCGCTCGCTCTCCGCCTTCTCTGCCCCGGCAGAGAAGCGCTGGTGAGCGACGTGATGGGCCTCGCATCGGCGCGCCGCCCTCTTCTTGTCCCATTGCAGGGGCAGTGTGGCGGGGGGGGGGCGGCGCATTGGTGCGTATGGTGGACTGCGGGAGTGGAGCGGAGGGAGGAGGAGCCTCCAGCCGCTCCATTCCGGCGCAGATGTGAGGGCGGGAGAGGGCTGGTAGTTTCTGCTGGACCTCTTCCGCCCTTGTGTTCGTTTGCACGCGCCACCACTGGCGCGTGCATTCATCCTGGAGTAAAGGGGATTGCCTTATCTTCCGAGGCAGTCCCCTATTGGTGCCAGCCCAGCTCGCAAGCTGGGCAGCCCGGGGGTGGACTGGTGAATTATATAGGTCCCAGGCCACCCCCCAGCAAGGGCATGAATGGAAGACGGGGAGTTTTAGTGGGTATTCCCAGCGCTCTTGTAGTGCTGGGCGAGTCCCACACGCGCCCGCCGCTTGCTAGCGGCGGGTAGTCCGTAAATGGATTTCTCCTCGATAAAAAAAAAAAAAAAAAAAAAAGGTTAGGTTAGGTTAGGTTAGGTTAGGTTAGGTTAGGTTAGGTTAGGTTAGGTTAGGTTAGGTTAGGTTAGGTTAGGTTAGGTTAGGTTAGGTTAGGTTAGGTTAGGTTAGGTTAGGTTAGGTTAGGTTAGGTTAGGTTAGGTTAGGTTAGGTTAGGTTAGGTTAGGTTAGGTTAGGTTAGGTTAGGTTAGGTTAGGTTAGGTTAGGTTAGGTTAGGAGGTTAGGTTAGGTTAGGTTAGGTTAGGTTAGGTTAGGTTTTTTTTTTTTTTTTTAAAATATTTATACAGGTTCACTGCCACTATTTATTATGTGGCATCCTTTGGTCTTTGATTATTTATGATTTCTCTATGCTACATAATTTTTCTATACTTATTCTAATGGGTTTTTCGTCGTAAGGGAATCTTTCGGATATATTTTTTTTTTTTTTTTTTTTTTTTTTTTTTTCCAATCTTCCTTTGTATTTACTTTGTTGTCAGTGTGATGTTGTTATCATATGTCCCTTTTTTTTTTTTTTTTTTTTTTTTTTTTTTTCCTTGATTCTTGTTTTTTTTTTTTTTTTTTAAACCCATTTACATTTTCTTAGACCTAAGGCAACCTTTTTTGTCTGTATAAACTATGAAATCGTATTAAAATTAATTACAAGTGTTCCCCGGCGCCTTATCTCTGTTTACTCCGTGGAGTAGTCACAAGCAAGGCGCCGGGGCATTACATGGTTAAATTGTCAAAATGTTTAAAATTATGATAATTCGATTTAATTAAAATAAGATTACATTGAATTAAAAATTACATTAAAATTGGAATTACGAAAAATTAAAATAAATGTCACTATATATCACTCAATGTCTTAAAATTAAAATTCAAACTACTTTACATTAATATAAAGTAAGATACAAAAATACAAATGCCTACTTATCATATTGTTATCATAAGGTGTGTTCCCCGGCGCCTTATCTCTGTCTACTCCATCGAGTAGTCACAAGCAAGGCGCCGGGGTCCTGTGATGATTGTCAACTCAGTATGGTAATACCCACTTCCTCGGCATAAAAAACGGCATCTGGGTCGCCCGGGCTAAGATCGGCTCCCATTGGCCCTTGCGGCCGCGCGCGTCACCCCCAGGGCGAAGGCCAGGAAGGTCTCTCGACTCTTGGAGTCGGCCATAAAGGCGGCGAACGCCTCGCACCTCACCGCCCTTCCCAGGCGTATCTCGCAATCGGCCCTAGCAGCTCCAAAACGGGGGCACTCCTCCAGCAGGTGCTCCAGCGTTTCGGGAGTCTCGTCATCACAGATGCAGGACGGACTCCCCGCGAGCTTGAACCTGTGGAGGTACGCTCGAAATCCGCCGTGCCCCGTAAGGAGCTGCGCCTTGGCATTGCACATAGTGAGTTTGCCAAGGACTTTGTGGGCCGATGCGACGTCCGGGAAGAATAGCGAGGTGACGCGGCCTGTGGCAGACTCGCTGTAGCGAGCCTGCCACTTTGCCACTGTCTCCCGTCTCACCTGCAGTTTTGCGTGTGAGACGGGATACAGGTCATAGGCTGCCGCGTCCTTGCGAGACAACGCCGCCCTCTTGGCCAACTCGTCCGCGCGTTCGTTGCCGGGGATCCCGACGTGGGCCTTGATCCAGTAGAACTGGATCAGGCCCCCGTTTCGCTGGATGTCCGCCAGCTGGCCGTGAATCTTCACGGCCAGCGGGTGTGTGGGCGAGGTACTCCTGAGCAACTCCAGAGCGGATCTGGAGTCGCTCAGAACACTCGCCCTGATGGGAGCGGGGACCCCCGGCAACGAGGTCGAGAGCCTTAGAGATCGCCACCATCTCCGCTTGGAAGACGGAGGCGAATCCCTCCAGCCTGAACCCCCTGGTGCGGACCTCAGCGCCGCCCTTCCACAGTGTGACCGCTCCCCCCACCTTGCCCTCGATCTTACTGCCGTCCGTGTAAGCCCTGGGCCAGTCGTCGGGCACCTTACTGAGCTCCTCCACGCTGGCCACCTCCTCAAACTCCACCGGAGTTCTAAGAGCGGGGTGTGCCAGCGTGAACGGGCTGCTTCGGTGCTCGACTTCCCGGCCCGGGAGCGGGGCGCCCGGGAGCGGGGCGAAGGGCCTCCCCCTCTTCAGCTCATAGAGTTGAAGCTCATAGAGGTTAGGTTAGGTTAGGTTAGGTTAGGTTAGGTTAGGTTAGGTTAGGTTAGGTTAGGTTAGGTTAGGTTAGGTTAGGTTAGGTTAGGTTAGGTTAGGTTAGGTTAGGTTAGGTTAGGTTAGGTTAGGTTAGGTTAGGTTAGGTTAGGTTAGGTTAGGTTAGGTTAGGTTAGGTTAGGTTAGGTTAGGTTAGGTTAGGTTAGGTTAGGTTAGGTTAGGTTAGGTTAGGTTAGGTTAGGTTAGGTTAGGTTAGGTTAGGTTAGGTTAGGTTAGGTTAGGTTAGGTTAGGTTAGGTTAGGTTAGGTTAGGTTAGGTTAGGTTAGGTTAGGTTAGGTTAGGTTAGGTTAGGTTAGGTTAGGTTAGGTTAGGTTAGGTTAGGTTAGGTTAGGTTAGGTTAGGTTAGGTTAGGTTAGGTTAGGTTAGGTTAGGTTAGGTTAGGTTAGGTTAGGTTAGGTTAGGTTAGGTTAGGTTAGGTTAGGTTAGGTTAGGTTAGGTTAGGTTAGGTTAGGTTAGGTTAGGTTAGGTTAGGTTCTGTCGGCGCTGCAGCAGGAGGTGGTAGCGTTGAGACGGGCGTTCTCCGAGGAGAACACCCGTCGAAACAGTCCTGCAGTAGCTGTGAGGGAGATGGAGACTCCGCGAGAACCGGAGGGGCTCTCTAGGACGGAACTGTCTGAAATGCTCGACTGCTTCCAACGGGAGGTGACCGAGCGGTTCGGGCGCATCCTGGGAGCAAGATTGGAGGGGCTCGAGGTGGATGGCCGTCTTCTGCCGGCTCAGTCTCGTCGGCCGCCTTTGGCTGGGGATGCCCGTAAGGGAAAGGGGACAGCTCCTTCGCAGCCTGGAGCACCGACGACCCTCGCCCCACCGGCAAACATGCCGAGGGAGGCGAGGCCCAAGAAGGTGGCTAAGGCCTCGGTTCCCGAACCAGCACGTGCCTCGGTGCAGATTGCGGGCTCGTCGCGGGAGGACCAGCCGGTCGTTCTTGAGCAGTGGGTGACTGTGGCTAAAAAGAAGCCCAAGAAGAAGCCAGCACCTGCGCCGGAAGCGGTTAAAGCCAAGGCCGTCCAGCCCAGGATGCCCAAGGCGCCTAAATCCTTGGCGGTGGTGCTGGCCCTGAAGCCGGAGGCGGTGGCGGAGGGCGCCACCTATAAGGACGCCATCGCCAAGGCGAAGGCGTCGGTAAACCTGGGGGCACTGGGCATTGGACCGGCTAAATTCCGCACTGGAATTACGGGGGCTCGGATCATTGAGCTCCCTAAGGAGACGACCGCTGCCCAGGCAGACACCTTGGCGGCAAAGATTGGTGAGGCGCTGGGTGATGCCGTCAAAGTCACCAGGCCAACGAAGACGGCCAATGTCAGGCTGTCGGGATTGGACGACTCGGTGACGGAGGACGAGATCCGCATGGCCGTGGCGGAAAAGGCGGACTGCTCCCTAGAGGCCGTCAGGGTAGGCAAAGTGTTCGCGGGCTACAGCGGGGTGGGGTCAACGGTGGTGACCTGCCCCGTTGAGGCTATTAAAAAGCTGGCTGACGCCGGCCGAATCTGTATCGGCTGGAGCGTTGCCACTCTGAGGGTCCTGGAGCAGCGCCCAATGCGGTGTTACCGTTGCATGGGTGTCGGCCATCCGCAAGCCCTGTGTCCCTCTGCAAAGGACCGCAGTGGACTTTGTTACCACTGTGGTCAGGAGGGACACATTGCGGCGGGCTGCACTGCGCAACCTAAATGTGCAGTGTGTGCGGACCGGGGCCTACCCTCGGAGCACCGCATGGGTGGAATGCGCTGCAATCCCTCCCCGGTCAAGGGCCGCCCCATGCAGTGGGGTGCTGCCTCCCGCTCGTCGGCCGCACCGGCCTCCCCTGCGGTGGTACCTATGGAAACTGTCGATGTCGAATAGATCCATAGGTAAAATACTGCAGGGGAATCTGAACCGCTCGGCTCGGGCTCAGGACTTGGTGTGCCAGTCTGCAGCCGAGTGGAACATTGATTTGGCCGTGATCGCGGAGCCAAACTCTGTCCCATCATCCCCGAAGTGGGTGGGGGCAAGTGATGGCCTTGCCGCGATCATGGTGACCGGTGTGGCCCCCCCTCTTGCAATAGTCGAGAGGGGTGCTGGCTACGTGGCGGCACGATGGGGAGGGATGGTGGTGGTATCCACCTACTTCTCTCCGAATGGCAGCCGGGTAGACTTTGAGAGTCTCCTGGCTGCTGTTGAGGGAGTGGTCCGTCGAGCGGCTCCTAGTTCGGTGCTGGTGGCGGGGGACCTAAACGCGAAATCTGCCGCGTGGGGGTCCCCCAGCCCTAACGTCCGAGGAGGTATTCTGGAGTCCTGGGTTCTGTCCCTGGGACTCCAGATTCTCAACAGGGGCGCCGCTCCTACCTGCACCCGGTGGCAGGGTACGTCCATTGTGGACGTGTCCTTCGCCACTCCGTCGCTCGCAGCCCGCATCAGGGATTGGCGAGTGATGGAGGAAGTGGAGACTCTATCGGACCACTTGTATATCCGATATGAGGTCTCCACGGCGTCCCCTGGGACCCCTCTGCGGCTCGGTTGGACGGCGGGCGCCTCACCTTTCCCGAGGTGGGGACTTGCCCGTCTCCAGCCTGATGTCGCGGAGGAGGCGGCCATGGTGCGAGCCTGGGCTGAGGTGCCGGAGGCCATCGCGGGGGACGCTGACGGCATGGCGGAGTTGTTTGCGGATGACATTAAGGTTGTCTGCGACGCCGCCATGCCGAGGGTGCAGGCCTGCCCTCCGAACAGGGGGCAGGTATACTGGTGGACGCCCGAGCTCTCGGGTCTGCGTGCCGCCAGTATGGGGGCCAGGCGCGCTTACCAGCGGTGCCGTAGGCGCGCAACGAAAGCGCCCGGGGAAGAGGAAACTCTTCACCGGGCTTACACCGAAGCCAACACGGCCCTGAGAACCGCCGTCTGCAGGGCCAAGAACGATGCCTGGGAGCAATTCCTGGGCATACTAAACAGTGACCCCTGGGGACGGCCTTACAGGGTAATTAGGGGGAAGCTATCTGCTGCAGCTCCCCCTACATCTTGTATGGAGCCAGGGCTGCTGCGGAGGGTCTTAGGGACTCTGTTTCCGAGTCCCGGACCCTTTACACCCCCACGCATGATGGCCCCCGGATCTTCGCTGGAGGAGCGGCCCGACGGTCCTCCTGTGACCCAGGCGGAATTCGACACGGCCAGGATACGTCTCCGACGCAAGAAGAAAACGCCGGGGCCGGACGGGGTCCCGGCCAAAGTTCTGGCCATTGCCCTGGGTCCCTTGGAGGATCGTTTCCGCGCGGTGCTGGACACCTGCATCGCGACGGTCCGTTTCCCTAAGCGCTGGAGGGTTGGGCGGCTATGCCTGCTCCGAAAGGAAAGTCGTCCTGCGGATTCCCCGGCGGGTTATAGGCCAATCGTATTGCTCGATGAGGCGGCGAAGGCCTTTGAAAAGATCCTCGCTTCCCGCATCATTGAGCATCTGGAGGGCACTGGGCCGGACCTGGCGGAATGCCAGTACGGCTTCCGCACGGGCCGGTCAACTATGGACGCGCTCGGGCACCTCAGGAGGTGGACGGTGCTCGCCACGGCTAGGGGGGAGGTGGCGATCGTGGTGTCCTTGGACATCGCGAACGCATTTAACACCATCCCCCACGAATGCATTGAGGAGGCCCTCAAATTCCACCGAGTGCCTCCGTACCTCTGCGCTCTCGTCAGGGACTATCTACGGGACCGGGTGGTCCTGTATGAGAGTGCGGAGGGCCGTGTCGAGCCGTGGCGGGTGGAGGCGGGAGTGCCCCAGGGTTCCGTACTAGGCCCCCTACTATGGAACCTGGGGTACAACTGGGTCCTCCGTGGACAGTCTCTGCCGCGGATGGAGGTCGTCTGCTTCGCGGACGACACTCTAGTCGCGGCGGCAGCAGGAGACTGGGAGGATGCGGTCCGCCGTGCGTCGGTCGGCACCTCCATGGTCGTCCGGCGCATTCGCCTCCTGGGGCTGGAAGTGGCCCTCGGTAAAACGAGGGCCATGGCGTTTCACGCCCCTCGGCGCAGAACCCCACCGGGGCTCCATGTCCGAGTGGATGGGGTCCGGATTCCGGTCGAGGTGCACATGAAGTACCTCGGCCTCATTCTGGACCCTCGCTGGAGTTTCGAGGAGCACTTCAGGCTCCTCGCTCCCCGGCTGTGCTCCGCCGCAGCCGCACTCGGACGGCTTCTCCCAAATGTGGGAGGACCAGGAGCAGCGTGCCGTCGGCTGTACCACGGGGTGATACGGTCGATGGCACTATACGGGGCCCCGGTGTGGGCCGAGAGCCTCACGCCCCGCATCCGAGCCCTCTTGCGCCGGCCGCAGAGGGTTATTGCTACCCGCGCTGTGCGGGCCTACCGCACGGTGAGTCACGGGGCGGCATGCGTTCTCGCAGGAACGCCGCCCTGGGACATTGAGGCCTCTGTGCTGGCGCGGGTGTACCAGCACAGATTGGGGGCGCGGATGCGGGGCGAACGGCCCGTTCCAGCAGAAGTGGAGCGGGTCAGGACTGTGGCGCGAGAAGAGGCCTTGAGCTGGTGGACGGAGGCGCTCGCCGACCCGACCGCTGGCCACCGGACGATCGAGGCGATTCGTCCGGTTCTGGAGGAGTGGCTTGGGCGCCGGGACGGCAGCCTCACCTTCCGCCTGGTGCAGGTTTTGACCGGACATGGTTGTTTCGGTCACTACCTGCACCGTGTTGCCCGTCGGGAGGAGACACCGCGGTGTCACCACTGCGACTCCTTAGACGACACGGCTGAGCACACACTCTCCGTGTGCCCAGCCTGGCAGGACGAGCGCCGCGAACTCATGGCGGCGCTCGGCGGAAGCATCCCCGAGTTGCCGAGTATGGTTGTAGCCATGCTTGGCAGCTCGGAGGTCTGGGAGGCTGCCGTTTCCTTCGCCGAGGCAGTTATCTCGGCGAAGGAGGCAGCGGAGAGGGAGCGGGAGGAGGATGCTCAAGCCGCTCCCATCCGGCGCAGGCGTAGGGGCGGGAGAAGGCGGGTAGCCTCTACTAGCCTTCTTCAGCCCTGAAGTAGGACTGCACACGCCAGTGGCACTGGCGTGTGCATTGCACTAGTCCTGACGTCTGGGGATTGCCTCATCTTCCTGAGGTAATCCTCCATTGGCGCCAGCCCGGCCAAAAAGCCGGGCAGCCCGGGGTTGGTTTGGTGCATTACACTTAGGTCCCAAACCGCCCCCCAACAAGGGCATGAAAGGAAGACGGGGAGTTTTAGTGGGTATTCCCAGTGCCAAATTGGTACTGGGCGAGTCCCACACAAGCCCACTGCCTCGCCAGCAGTGGGTAGTCCGTAAATGGATTTCTCCTCGAAAAAAAAAAAAAAAAAAAAAAAAAAAAAAAAAAAGGTTAGGTTAGGTTAGGTTAGGTTAGGTTAGGTTAGGTTAGGTTAGGTTAGGTTAGGTTAGGTTAGGTTAGGTTAGGTTAGGTTAGGTTAGGTTAGGTTAGGTTAGGTTAGGTTAGGTTAGGTTAGGTTAGGTTAGGTTAGGTTAGGTTAGGTTAGGTTAGGTTAGGTTAGGTTAGGTTAGGTTAGGTTAGGTTAGGTTAGGTTAGGTTAGGTTAGGTTAGGTTAGGTTAGGTTAGGTTAGGTTAGGTTAGGTTAGGTTAGGTTAGGTTAGGTTAGGTTAGGTTAGGTTAGGTTAGGTTAGGTTAGGTTAGGTTAGGTTAGGTTAGGTTAGGTTAGGTTAGGTTAGGTTAGGTTAGGTTAGGTTAGGTTAGGTTAGGTTAGGTTAGGTTAGGTTAGGTTAGGTTAGGTTAGGTTAGGTTAGGTTAGGTTAGGTTAGGTTAGGTTAGGTTAGGTTAGGTTAGGTTAGGTTAGGTTAGGTTAGGTTAGGTTAGGTTAGGTTAGGTTAGGTTAGGTTAGGTTAGGTTAGGTTAGGTTAGGTTAGGTTAGGTTAGGTTAGGTTAGGTTAGGTTAGGTTAGGTTAGGTTAGGTTAGGTTAGGTTAGGTTAGGTTAGGTTAGGTTAGGTTAGGTTAGGTTAGGTTAGGTTAGGTTAGGTTAGGTTAGGTTAGGTTAGGTTAGGTTAGGTTAGGTTAGGTTAGGTTAGGTTAGGTTAGGTTAGGTTAGGTTAGGTTAGGTTAGGTTAGGTTAGGTTAGGTTAGGTTAGGTTAGGTTAGGTTAGGTTAGGTTAGGTTAGGTTAGGTTAGGTTAGGTTAGGTTAGGTTAGGTTGGGGTGCGATGCCAGATTACCTTCCCGTGTGCCCTTCCGCTTCCGTTCCTGCTGATTCATCTTGAACCAGTAGGAAGGGTAAGTGGCAAGGGCCGGTGCACCCTGGGCGCTGGTCAGTAACTTCTCTTTATGGGATCTTGCTGGCCAGCGGCGAAAAATCTGGAATCCGGTGGCGTCGCCTGGTCCCTGCTTCACACTGTGGAGTGGGGCCCAGGTGACTAAGAGGAGGAGGTCCGGCTGGGGGGGGCGCTTTCGGGCGCCTCGTACCAGTCGGACCGGAGGTACCGCTCTTCGGAGTGGTACGTGGTGTCGTCGCCTGGTCCCTGCTTCACACTGTGGAGTGGGGCCCAGGCGACCAAGAGGAGGAGGTCCGGCTGGGGGGGGCGCTTTCGGGCGCCTCGTACCAGTCGGACCGGAGGTACCGCTCTTCGGAGTGGTACGTGGTGTCGTCGCCTGGTCCCTGCTTCACACTGTGGAGTGGGGCCCAGGCGACCAAGAGAAGGAAGTCCGGCTGGGGGGGGCGCTTTCGGGCGCCTCGTACCAGTCGGACCGGATGGCCGGGGCGGAGGGTATCCCGCTCCTCCGCCTCTGACACGGAGAGGGCCCACGCGGTCGCTCTCCACCTTCTCTGCCTCGGCAGAGAAGCGCTGGTGAGCGACGTGATGGGCCTCGCATCGATGCGCCGCCCTCTTCTTGTCCCATTGCAGGGGCAGTGGGGCGGGGGGGGAGGGCGGCGCATTGGTGCGTATGGTGGACTGCGGGGGTGGAGCGGAGGGAGGAGAAGCCTCCAGCCGCTCCACTCCGGCGCAGATGTGAGGGCGGGAGAGGGCTGGTAGTTTCTGCTGGACCTCTTCCGCCCTTAAGTTCGTTTGCACGTGCCACTTCTGGCGCGTGCATTCATCCAGATGTCAAGGGGATTGCCTTATCTTCCGAGGCAGTCCCCTATTGGTGCCAGCCCAGCTCGCAAGCTGGGCAGCCCGGGGGTGGACTGGTGAATTATATAGGTCCCAGGCCACCCCCAAGCAAGGGCATGAATGGAAGACGGGGAGTTTTAGTGGGTATTCCCAGCGCCCTAGTGGTGCTGGGCGAGTCCCACACGCGCCCGCCGCTTGCTAGCGGCGGGTAGTCCGTAAATGGATTTCTCCTCGATAAAAAAAAAAAAAAAAAAAAAAAAAAAAAGGTTAGGTTAGGTTAGGTTAGGTTAGGTTAGGTTAGGTTAGGTTAGGTTAGGTTAGGTTAGGTTAGGTTAGGTTAGGTTAGGTTAGGTTAGGTTAGGTTAGGTTAGGTTAGGTTAGGTTAGGTTAGGTTAGGTTAGGTTAGGTTAGGTTAGGTTAGGTTAGGTTAGGTTGGGGTGCGATGCCAGATTACCTTCCCGTGTGCCCTTCCGCTTCCGTTCCTGCTGATTCATCTTGAACCAGTAGGAAGGGTAAGTGGCAAGGGCCGGTGCACCCTGGGCGCTGGTCAGTAACTTCTCTTTATGGGATCTTGCTGGCCAGCGGCGAAAAATCTGGAATCCGGTGGCGTCGCCTGGTCCCTGCTTCACACTGTGGAGTGGGGCCCAGGTGACTAAGAGGAGGAGGTCCGGCTGGGGGGGGCGCTTTCGGGCGCCTCGTACCAGTCGGACCGGAGGTACCGCTCTTCGGAGTGGTAGGTGGTGTCGTCGCCTGGTCCCTGCTTCACACTGTGGAGTGGGGCCCAGGCGACCAAGAGGAGGAGGTCCGGCTGGGGGGGGCGCTTTCGGGCGCCTCGTACCAGTCGGACCGGAGGTACCGCTCTTCGGAGTGGTACGTGGTGTCGTCGCCTGGTCCCTGCTTCACACTGTGGAGTGGGGCCCAGGCGACCAAGAGGAGGAGGTCCGGCTGGGGGGGGCGCTTTTGGGCGCCTCGTACCAGTCGGACCGGAGGAACCGCTCTTCGGAGCGGTCGGTGGTGTCGTCGCCTGGTCCCTGCTTCACACTGTGGAGTGGGGCCCAGGCGACCAAGAGGAGGAGATCCGGCTGGGGGGGGCGCTTTCGGGCGCCTCGTACCAGTCGGACCGGATGGCCGGAGGCGGAGGGAACCCCGTTCCTCCGCCTCTGACACGGAGAGGGCCCACGCGCTCGCTCTCCACCTTCTCTGCCTCGGCAGAGAAGCGCTGGTGAGCGACGTGATGGGCCTCGCATCGATGCGCCGCCCTCTTCTTGTCCCATTGCAGGGGCAGTGGGGCGGGGGGGGGGCGGCGCGTTGGTGCGTATGGTGGTCTGCGGGGATGGGGCGGAAGGAGGAGGAGCCTCCAGCCGCTCTAATCCGGAGCAGAGGTGGGGGCGGGAGAGGGAGGTAGTTTTCTGCTGGCCCTCTTCTGCCCTTAAGTTGGTCTGCACGCGCCAGCCGCACTGGCGCGTGCATTCATCCTGGAGTCAAGGGGATTGCCTCATCTTCCGAGGCAGTCCCCTATTGGTGCCAGCCCGGCTCGCAAGCTGGGCAGCCCGGGGGTGGACTGGTGAATGATTTCGGTCCCAGGCCAACCCCCAGCAAGGGCATGAATGGAAGACGGGGAGTTTTAGTGGGTATTCTCAGCACTCTGCTGGGCGAGTCCCACACACGCCCACCTAGTAATGGTGGGTAGTCCGTAAATGGATTTCTCCTCGATAAAAAAAAAAAAAAAAAAAAAAAAAAAAAAAAGGTTAGGTTAGGTTAGGTTAGGTTAGGTTAGGTTAGGTTAGGTTAGGTTAGGTTAGGTTAGGTTAGGTTAGGTTAGGTTTCCGTGTGGAGTTTCTGGTCTCCCATCGGACGCGTCCCCAGGTGGCGGATAGGGGAACGCCCTCCAGATATGGGGGGTACCGGCTTCGGCCGGCGCGGACCAAAACCAGGCGGGGGGGAAGTCCAGTGGCAATCTGCTGCTGGACGTCCGGCGGAGTCCAACTTGGGCTCCGCACCTGTCGGCGGGCTCGGTGGTCGCGCCTGCGCAGCTACCGGGCAGGCTTCTGCCACCGTCGGCAAAACCCGTAATCTCACATTGAGTGGGACCGGGGGTCTTCGGGCTGCGAGGAGAAAACCTCTATAAAAATCCCCAATCCCAAGCTTAGACGCCCGGCGATGGGATGCATGGCTGGTGGGTGACCAGTCGTGAGGGCGTCTTTATCCGTCCGCCGTAGAGCGGGCGTGTTCTGACGGGTTTGCGCTCCACCCTAAGGAGCGCAAAGCATTATGTCAAATACAGATAAGGATACTGCTTCCCGGGTGGGTCCCCGAAAGGGGGAATCCCACCTCTCCGCTGCGGCGGAGAGCTGCCCCGTAGTATACGGGAGGGGCACCAAGTGCTTTCTACAACAAGACGAGTCCGATGCTGCCCTTGTCAGGGCGGCTTCGGATGGGTCTGGGGTTGCCCTTGTTGGGGCGGCTCCGGACGGCCCTGACGCTGCCCTTTTCAGGGCGGATCCGGGCGGGTCTGGGGCTGCCCTTGTCAGGGCGGCTCCGGACGGTGGACGGCTTCATCCGGAGGATAGGGGGGAAAGGAGCGGTAGGAGTTCCGCTGCGAGTGACGTATTGCCTTGTGGGACAGCCAGGGAGGAGGAGGAAGTGCCGGAGGGGCCCAAGGTGGGGGCCAAGAGGGCGAACCCCTACTTCAGGCTCGAAATTCCCGAGCCAAAGATCACTCCGGCGAGGAGAGGACGAAGGGCGAAGGGAGATGGGACCGCGAGGGCGGCTGCGGGCCATTGCACTGGCATGTCTGCCGCTGTAAGCAGCCTGCGCGAGGCCGATCGGCAGTACTCCGAGGAGGAGGAGAGCTGCCCGGAGGAGCGCTGCGGCGTGCGGGCCCCGTCTGTAATGGCCGACGCGGATCCAGTGGACGTCGTGCGCCGGGCTGCGGAGGTCGTGCTGGCGCAGACGGCCAAATCCACCAACCTGAAGGGGGGCGTTCGGGGTGCCATCAACTCCGCCTGCCATGAAATCGTGGCGGCGATCGCTAGCCTCCGGCCGCAAGAAGAGGGGGAGGTCATCCGCACCCTGCGGGCGGACAACAAGCGCATGAGGGAGGAACTCGCCCTCATGCGCTCCGAATTGAGTGCCGTCCGCAGGGCCTTCTCACAGAGGGAAAAGGAGCCGCCTGCTGAGAGGGAAAAGGAGCCGCCTGCTCCGGGCCCGAGTGCGCCGGGGGCTGGCGACGTGATGGCGCTCCTCGCCGACTTTAAGGAGGAGCTCTCCCGCGAGCTTTTCACCTCTCTGGGCGGGATGGTGAACGTCAGATTGGAGGCAATCTGTCGTCGCCTCCCCCCAGAGCCTGTCGTCCGCCCGCCGCTTGCGGCGGACAGAAGGAGGGTGGAACAGCAGCAAGGGGTGGAGGGGGCGCGGGAGAATAGCGGTTCTCAACTGCGCCAGCGGCGGGGGCCAAAAACCCCATCCGGGGGCACCAGCCGGGAGGTAACAGGGGCCACCCTGATGCCGCCAGCAAATCCGGCGCCGAGGCCGCGGCCCGGCGGTAGGGCCCCCGCACGAACCTCGGTGGCCCCTGCCCCCACTCCTGATCCGCCGGCGCAGGCACCGCAGCAGGCGTGGACGGAGGTAGTCAGGCGGGGTGGGGGGAGGAGGCCCGATCCGCCTGCTCCCCGGGCAGGCCAGCCTTCGGGTCGGGCCCCTGCACCTGTGAGGAAGCTGGCGGTGCCCAAAACGGCGGCCGTGGTGGTGGCCCTTAAACCAGAGGCCGAGGCGTCCTACGCCGACGTGATGAAGAGGGCCACCCAAGCCTTCCGACTCCAGGATGTGGGCCTGGAAAGTGTCAAGATCCGCAAGACTGCGGACGGGGCCCGCATCCTGGAAATCCCGGGCGCCAACATGGGTCGCACGGCCGACGAGTTGAGGACGCGCCTGGAGGCAGCCATCGGGGACACCGCGAGGGTGTACAGGCCCGTTAAGATGGCGCGCCTCCGGGTGTCGGGACTCGATGAGGCGGCCACGCCGGAGGCTCTGGCCGGGGCAATGGCGGCCCTGGGGCGCTGCGAGCCTGCGGACATCAACGTCGGCCAGATCCGGCATGGATTCGGTGGCGCAGGCTCGGCACTTGTGCAGTGCCCCATCGAAGTGGCCAACACCGCGATCGAGGCGGGACGCATCGCGGTGGGATGGTCGGCCGCCAGAGTCGTGGCCCTGGAACCGGCAGCACTCCGGTGTTATAAGTGCTTGGGAGTGGGGCATACCAGGGCGACGTGCCCATCACCGGTGGAGCGGGGAAACCTGTGCTTCCGCTGCAGCAAGCCGGGTCACAAAGGGGCGGACTGCAGAGACGAGGCATTCTGCGCAGTCTGCCACCACGCCGGGCTGCCGGCGGGGCACAGGATGGGCGGCTTGAGTTGCAAGCCACCCAAAACTAGGGGCGTGGAATCCCCAAATCGCAGGGCTCCACCGGAAGCCTCCGCAGCCGCCGGACCCCCAATGAATGGGGCGAGTGAGGGACAGCCCATGGACCAGTGATGCCTGCACACCCACAGCTCACTGGTACCCGTGAGGTGCTGCAGGGAAACCTGAACCACTCCGCCCGTGCTCAGGATCTCCTGATGCAGAACATGGCGGAGTGGGGCATTGCCCTAGCGGCTGTGGCGGAGCCGTACGCTGTCCCTCAGCGCCCCAACTGGGTGGGTTCCACCGACGGCCAGGTGGCTCTGGTGGTCCCGACCATGGGGGCGGCCCTCTCAGGCATCGAGAGGGGGGCGGGCTATGCGGCTGTAAAGTGGGGGGATACACTCGTGGTGGGGGTGTATTTCTCCCCCAACCGGCCGTTGGACGCCTTCCAAGAGTTCTTGGGGAGGCTTGAGAGGGTCATCGGGAGAGCCGGTGGGGCGCCCGTCCTAGTTCTTGGCGATTTTAACGCCAGGAGCCGGGCATGGGGGAGCCCTAACACGGACCTCAGGGGGGCCGAAGTAATGGACTGGGCGACCGCGGCGGGCCTCGTCGTCCTCAACCAGGGCGGCGCGCAGACATGCGTACGCCGGCAGGGGGGGTCGATCATCGACCTCTCTTTCGCGACCCCTGCCCTGGCTGCGCGCGTTGCCGGGTGGAGGGTGATGGACGACGAGGAGACCCTCTCGGATCATTTGTACATCCGCATGAGGGTCTCCTCGCTGCGAGTTGCCGTGCCATCGGCCTCCCACGGCCAGGGAGCTGGAAGGGGCTTCCCCAGATGGGCGGTCACCCGGCTCGACCGCGAGATGGCGAAGGAGGCTGCCATAATAGAGGCGTGGGGCGACCCCCCAACCGCCCTGAGGGGGGTCGATGAAAAGGCAGCCCACCTTAGGACTTCCCTCACGGCGGTGTGCGACGCGGCCATGCCTCGGGCAAAACCGTTCCGAGGGCGGCGACGGGTGTACTGGTGGAGCCCCGAAATTGCCGCCCTCCGCGAGGAGTGCAATGGGGCCCGACGGGCATACACCCGATGCCGCAGGAGGAGGCACACCGCCGGGGAGGAGGACCTCCTCCACTCTGCGTGGGCCTTAAAAAAGGCGGCGCTCCGGGCAGCCATTGGCAAGGCCAGGGATGAGGGCTGGGAGGAGTCCCTGGCTACCCTCAACAGGGACCCGTGGGGGCGCCCCTACAAGATGGTTCGCAATAAGATGAGGGGCGCCCCCCCCATGGATTCCATGGAGCCGGAACTCCTCCGCGGTGTGGTCGAGGGCCTTTTTCCGGCGGCCCACAGCTTCACCCCGCCCAGAATGGCGCCCCCGTCAGCGGTCCCGGAGCGGCCACTCGTCGTCCCCCCCGTCACGGACGACGAGCTCACCGGGGCGATCCTGCGGCTCAGACGCGCCCGGAAGGCTCCGGGTCCGGACGGGGGTGCCGGGAGGGGTCCTCTTCCTGGCGCTCCAGCGGCTTGGGGACCGCCTCAGATCCCTCATGGAGGAGTGTCTTGGGGAGGGGCGCTTCCCGAGCTGCTGGAAGGAGGGAAGGCTGTGCCTGCTGAGGAAGGAGGAGCGCCCAGCAGATTCCCCGTCTG
>CAKOGX010000010.1:0-82500 GCA_934045075.1 Yponomeuta sedellus
GGCGGTAAAGTGCGGTGAGGTGCGCCCTGGCGCGACCGGCGCTTGCGCAGCTTGGGTGCGCTGCCCCGTGTCTGCGGCGAAGAAGGTCCTCGCGGCGGGCCGCCTCTCAGTCGGATGGGGCATGGCCCGAGTAGAGCTGCTGACGGCGCGCCCACTGCGCTGCTACAGGTGCTTGGAGCCTGGCCACACGCGTGCGCTATGCCCGTCGACGGAGGACCGCAGTGATCTGTGTTATCGCTGCGGTGAGCCCGGCCACAAGGCCGGCGCCTGCCACGCCACGCCGCGCTGCACCCTGTGCGCGGCGGCGGGTAGGCCTTCTGAGCACACGTGCGGCAGCAAAGCCTGCCCTGCACCGAGGAGAGCGCCGGCGGCGAGTCTGGGCCCACAGGCCCCTCCCCAGCCACAGCGCCAGCCGACCCCCGGTGCAGGGGCGGCTACTGCGGAGGCTGACATGGACACTGCCGCGTAAATGGCCACGTGCAGATTCCTGCAGGCCAATCTGAACCATTGCGCGAGAGCACAGGACTTGCTGATCCAGAGCCTTGCGCAGTGGCAGATACACGTGGCGGTTGTCGCTGAGCCTTACCGGGTTCCGGCGCACGCCGGCTGGGCGGGTGACGACGACGGCACTGTCGCATTGGTCGTGAGGACGGGCGCTGGGGCACCACCGTTGGAGCGGCTGTCGAAGGGGCGCGGGTGGGTCGCGGGGGAGGTCGATGGCACGATGATCGTCGCCGTGTACTTCTCTCCGAACGGCTCACTTGCGCAGTTCGAGCGATACCTCCGCCAGCTCGAAGTGTTGGTGGCCGGGCGCCGTCCTCGCCACGTACTCGTCGTTGGGGACCTCAACGCCAAGTCACCGATGTGGGAGTCCACGGTGACAAACGCGCGAGGCAGGGAGGCGGAGGACTGGGCCGTTGCGGGAGGATACACGGCACTGAACAGGGGAGGGGTGCACACTTGTGTACGACACGAGGGAGGATCGGTCGTGGACGTCACGTTTGCGACACACTCCCTTGCGCGCCGCGTCACGGGTTGGGAAGTCTTGGAGGAGGTAGAAACTCTGTCGGACCACCGATACATTCGGTTCGATGTGACGGCCCTCTCTACGGCTCCGACCGACCTGTGGCACCCTCTGCCGGGAGAGCCCCCGCGCTGGGCTGTCAAACAGCTGGACAGGGAGCTGCTGCACGAGGCTGCCGAGGTTGAGGCCTGGGTCAAGGGCTCCGCCGCCAGCCCCGAGGATATAGACGTTTCGGCCGAGGTTGAGTGGCTTCGTGGGGCGCTAACGCGAGCCTGTGACGTCGCGATGCCCCGTCTTCGGCCTGGTGCCCCCTTTCGCCGCGTGCACTGGTGGTCATTGGAGATCGCGGAACTGCGGCTCGCCTGCGTGCGCGCTAGGCGTGCACACGCCCGCATCCGCCGGCGGCGACTCCGCGATCCCGAGGAGGAGGACCGCCTGCTTGCGGCATACAGGGAGAGCAAGACTGCTCTGTCGACAGCCATTGCGGCGGCAAAGGACGCCGGATTTGCAGAAATGCTGGCCTCCCTTGACGCAGACCCGTGGGGCCGTCCGTACCGAATGGTGCGAGACAAGCTCCGCCCGTTTGCGCCGCCGCTCACCCGGAGCATGAGGCCGGAGACGGTGGACACTGTGGTCGCCGGCCTATTTCCACCCGCGAATGGACTTACGCCTCCCCCGATGGGACTACCGGATGGGACGGCCGAAACCGAAGCGCCGGAAGTGACGGCGGCAGAGCTCGGTGCCGCTATGCAGCGCCTTCGCGGCCGCAGAAAGGCCCCGGGCTTGGACGGGATCCCGGGGCGCGCGTTGATCATCGCCCTGGACCCTCTGGAGGAGAGGTTCAGGGCCTTGCTCACCGCGTGCCTCGTGCGGGGCCAGTTTCCCCAGCCGTGGAAGGTGGGTAAACTTGTCCTGCTGAGGAAGGAGGGCCGACCGGCGGACTTGCCATCAGGCTACCGCCCGCTCGTTCTCTTGGATGAGGTGGGGAAGCTGTTCGAGCGCATCCTGGTGGCCCGACTCGTGCGGCACATGGAGACGGTGGGGCCGGACCTTTCCGAGGCCCAATTTGGATTCCGGCACTTCCGGTCCACCGTCGACGCGATCCGCAGAGTGAAGGGGATGGCGGAGGAGGCGCTGGCGGGACGCGATATGTTACTCGCTGTTTCGCTCGACATAGCGAACGCGTTTAACACCCTCCCCTGGGCCTGCATTGAGGAGGCGCTCCAGTACCACGGCTTCCCGGAGCACATGCGCCGCATCATCGGAGCTTACCTCTCCGAGAGGGAGATCCGGTATCCGGCGCGGGACGAGTGGGCGGCGAAACCCATGTCACGCGGCGTTCCGCAGGGTTCGGCCCTTGGCCCTACGCTGTGGAACATCGGCTTCGACTGGGTGCTGCGGGGTGCGCTACCGGAGGGGGCCGGCGTGACCTGCTATGCGGATGACACGCTGGTCACCTCCCGCGGCGCTAACTTTAGCGAAGCGGCCGCGCTCGCTACCGCGAGTGTAGAGGAGGTGCTTCAGCGCATCCGAGGACTGGGGCTGGAGGTGGCGCTCCACAAATGCGAGGCCCTGTGCATTCATGGGCCGCGGAGGGGGCCGCCGAATGGGGCTCGAGTGACGGTGGATGGGGTGGGGATCGATGTCGGGTCGGCCATGCGCTACCTCGGCATCGTTCTGGACTCGCGTCTGACGTTTTGCGAGCACTTCCGACGGCTCGCGCCGCGACTCATGGCCGCGTGCAGTGCCCTCGGCCGCCTGCTGCCGAACGTCGGTGGGCCGAATGCGGCTTGCCGGCGGCTTTACGCGCTGGTGGTGCGGTCGATGGCGCTGTACGGAGCACCCGTGTGGGAGGACTCCCTGGGGCGGGCGAACAGGGCCCTGCTGCACCGTCCGCAGAGGGCTATTTGCCTGCGAATGGTGCACGGCTACCGCACCGTCTCTTACGAGGCGGCGTGTGTGCTGGCTGCTTGCCTGCCCTGGGAGATGGATGCACGTGTGCTCACGCTGGTGTACGACCGCGTCGCCGAGTGCCGGGCCGCGGGGGAGCCCCCGTCGAGGGAGGAGATGCTGCGTTGGCGCATGCGAGCTCGCAGACGTCTGCTCATCAGATGGCTGCGCGCACTCGAGGAGCCTACGGCGGGCCACGACACTATCGCCGCGGTGAGGCCGGTTCTCGAGCGTTGGCTGACGAGGAGGCACGGAGTCCTCTCCTTCCACCTTACGCAGCTCCTCTCGGGGCACGGTTGCTTCGGGAGATATCTGTGGAGGGTGGCGGGAGCGGAACCCACACCCGAGTGCCACCACTGCGGTCACGACGAGGACACGGCACATCACACGTTGGTGGAGTGCCCGGCGTGGGCGGACGAGAGGGCGGCGCTGACTGTCGTGATAGGGGTGGACCTGTCGCTGCCGGCCGTCGTGCGCTCGATGGTCGACAGCGAGGTAGCTTGGCGGGCCGTCCAGGACTTCGCTGAGGCAGTCATGACTGCTAAAGAGGAGGCTGAGAGGCAGCGCGAGCGTGACCCCGAGGCACGGCGCGGAAGGCGGGAGCGCAGAAGGCGCAGAGCGGGTGTCGGTCAGAGGGTGCAAGACCCGGGGTAGGTCTTGCGCCTGAATGACGAAGTGTCGGTCGGCGCCGTGTCTAGTGTCCCTGACACGGCGGTCGGCAAGATAGAGGGATGAAAGTGATTTCATGAATGAGGATTAATTTATGGGGCGGCGGGCACCAGCCGCGCCGCCCGCGCACGCGAGGAGTGCGTGAGTAAATGTGATGGATGAACGGTGCAGAGGTCGTGCTGAATCTGGAGTTGTGATCTGGGTAGCATGACCGGCACATAAGACGAGGAGAGGGATGGCGCTCAGGTCGTGCCTGCTGGCTGGCGCGGAGCGCTCGTCACTGACCTGCGACCCGCGTCTAGTACGGTACGATCAGCGACAGAAGAAGAATGAATGGCTCGTTATACATGCCGGACCGCGGGCCGGGCGTTACCACGCGCTTGCCCCGCGATCCGAATGGTGTGCCGAGCAGATATACCAGGTGATGGATGAGTGGTGCTCGGATCGTGCTAGATCGACGTGGAGCGGGCGCCACCACACGTGCGACCCACGATCGTAACTGGTGCGACCGTCACATAAGACGAGGAGAGGGATGGCGCTCAGATCGTGCCTTCCGGCTGGCGCGGAGCGCTCGTCACTGACCTGCGACCCGCGTCTAGTACGGTACGATCAGTGACAGAAGATGAATGAATGGCTCGTTATACATGCCAGACCGCAGGCCGGGCGTCACCACGCGCTTGCCCCGCGATCGGAATGGTGTGCCGAGCAGAAACACAAGGTGATGGAAGAGTGGTGCTAGGTACGTGCTAGATCGACGTGGAGCGGGCGCCACCACACGTGCGACCCACGATCGTAACTGGTGCGACCAGCACAACAAACAAGATATGATGGATGCTATGATGAAGAGAATGGGGGTAGCGGAGCGCCTATGGCTCCTCCACCGCTACCCTATGCGGAAACGCAAAAGGTGGGGACGGGGTCGCCAGCCGAGTTGCGGAGGTGTCTTTGCGAATCACGTAGCTGGGTGTGAATGGCGAGAGACGGAACACCGGAGGGGTTTTAGTGGGTGCGAGCCCCACATAACTCGGCGTTTTCCCCGAGACGCCGGGTATCTGTCAGAGATTTCCCCTCCGAAAAAAAAAAAAAAAAAAAAAAAAAAAAAAAAAAAAAAAAAAAAAAAAAAAAAAAAAAAAGGTTAGGTTTTTTTTTTTTTTTTTGGTAACGCGGGGGAATGCATTTACGCACTTCACCACTCTGCTGTCAGGGGACAACAGAGTGGCTTCGTGTGGGACTCCCAGCCCGAGGGCTGGACTACCCACTAAACCCCCGCGGTGATCCTCCTCTCCTCTACCGGGTCGCGGGGTAGGCCAGAGGTTAAGTCACCGCGACCCGGCAAGAGGTCGCCCCTCCACATGAGGGGCTCGACTGGTGGGGGAGCCAAAGTGGCTCCCCAGCGGCGCCCCCTGCCCCATCGTTACGACGGGGCAAGGAAACGCCGCGTCTCCTCAGGGGGGCCATATAGGCCCCCATACGCTCCAATGCGCCGCCACCCCTCATCCCCCGAGTAGAGGGGAGGCGGCGCATCGCTGCGAGGCCCGTCGCGTCGCTCACCAGCGCTTCTCTGAGAGCAGAGAAGGTGGAGAGCGAGCGCGCGGGCCCTCTCTGTGACGGAAGGCAACCCCGGATCACGCAGGGGCGCCTTCCGGCCCGCCGTGTTAGAGGCGGAGAGTCCCCTGACCCTCCGCCCACGGCCCTGGTCCGACTGGTACGAGGCGCACAAGGCGCCCCCCCCAGCCGGACCTCCTCCTCTTGGTCGCCCGGGTCCCGCTCCACAGTGTGAAACAGGGCCCAGGCGACTAGACGGTCGCAGGGGATAGGGAGAGAGGCGCACCGTAATACCAGCACTCCTCTTCCCCTGCGACCCCACCGCGTCCGCCATCAACCGGTGGCGGCCCCGGTAAGGCCGCGGCAGGCAGGGAGAGCGGCGCACCGTAATACCGGCACTCCTCTCCCGCCGCGGCCTCCTCCTTACGGCTGCGATGCCGCCCATACGGCATCGCAGCCCGCCTCAGTGGCGGTGCTGCCCATACAGCACCGCCACCTACTGACCGCTCGACTCGCAAGCGAGGAGCGGTCCCTCCGCGGTTGCTCTTGGTTTCACCGTGGGTGTGTTCCCGCCCGTAGGCCCCCACGGCTACTTAGCCCCCTCGCCACGACAAGGCGGCAACCGTCGAGGGGGAGGTTAGGTTAGGTTAGGTTAGGTTAGGTTTTTTTTTTTTTTTTTTTGGTAACGCGGGGGAATGCATTTACGCACTTCACCACTCTGCTGTCAGGGGACAACAGAGCGGCTTCGTGTGGGACTCCCAGCCCGAGGGCTGGACTACCCACTAAACCCCCGCGGTGATCCTCCTCTCCTCTACCGGGTCGCGGGGTAGGCCAAAGGTTAAATCACCGCGACCCGGCAAGAGGTCGCCCCTCCACGTGAGGGGCTCGACTGGTGGGGGAGCCAGAGTGGCTCCCCAGCGGCGTCCCCTGCCCCATCGCAACGCCTCATACGATGGGGCAAGGAAACGCCGCGTCTCCTCAGGGGGGCCCTATAGGCCCCCATACGCTCCAACGCGCCGCCCCCCCCCGACCCATTGCCCATACAATAGGACAAGAGGAGGGCGGCGCATCGCTGCGAGGCCCGTCGCGTCGCTCACCAGCGCTTCTCTGATGAAGCAGAGAAGGTGGAGAGCGAGCGCGCGGGCCCTCTCTGTGCTGGAAGGCACCCCCGGATCACGCAGGGGCGCCTTCCGGCCCGCCGTGTTAGAGGCGGAGGGTCCCCTGACCCTCCGCCCACGGCCCTCTGGTCCGACTGGTACGAGGCGCACGAGGCGCCCCCCCCAGCCGGACCTCCTACTCTTGGTCGCCTGGGTCCCGCTCCACGGTGTGAAGCAGGGCCCAGGCGACTAGACGGTCGCAGGGGATAGGGAGAGAGGCGCACCGCTATACCAACACTCCTCCTCCCCTGCGACCCCACCGCGTCCGCCATCAGCCGGTGGCGGCCCCGGTAAGGCCGCGGCAGGTAGGGAGAGCGGCGCACCGTAATACCGGCACTCCTCTCCCGCCGCGGCCTCCTCCTTACGGCTGCGATGCCGCCCATACGGCATCGCAGCCCGCCTCAGTGGCGGTGCTGCCCATACAGCACCGCCACCTACTGACCGCTCGACTCGCAAGCGAGGAGCGGTCCCTCCGCGGTTGCTCTTGGTTTCACCGTGGCGGTCCTGAACCACGGCTACTTAGCCCCCTCGCCACGACAAGGCGGCAACCGTCGAGGGGGAGGTTAGGTTAGGTTAGGTTAGGTTAGGTTAGGTTAGGTTTTTTTTTTTTTTGGTAACGCGGGGGAATGCATTTACGCACTTCACCACTCTGCTGTCAGGGGACAACAGAGCGGCTTCGTGTGGGACTCCCAGCCCGAGGGCTGGACTACCCACTAAACCCCCGCGGTGATCCTCCTCTCCTCTACCGGGTCGCGGGGTAGGCCAAAGGTTAAATCACCGCGACCCGGCAAGAGGTCGCCCCTCCACGTGAGGGGCTCGACTAGTGGGGGAGCCAAAGTGGCTCCCCAGCGGCGCCCCCTGCCCCATCACTACGACGGGGCAAGGAAACGCCGCGTCTCCTCGGGGGGGCCATATAGGCCCCCATACGCTCCAATGCGCCGCCCCCCCCCATCCCATTGCTAAAACAATGGGACTAGAGGGGGCTGCGCATCGCTGCGAGGCCCGTCGCGTCGCTCACCAGCGCTTCTCTGAGAACAGAGAAGGTGGAGAGCGAGCGCGCGGGCCCTCTCTGTGCCGGAAGGCGCCCCCGGATCACGCAGGGGCGCCTTCCGGCCCGCCGTGTTAGAGGCGGAGAGTCCCCTGACCCCCCGCCCACGGCACTGATCCGACTGGTACGAGGCGCCCGGAGGCGCCCCCCCCCAGCCGGACCTCCTCCTCTTGGTCGCTTGGGTCCCACTCCACGGTGTGAAGCAGGGCCCAAGCGACTAAACGGTCGCAGGGGACAGGGAGAGAGGCGCACCGCAATACCAGCACTCCTCTTCCCCTGCGACCCCACCGCGTCCGCCATCAACCGGTGGCGGCCCCGGCAAGGCCGCGGCAGGCAGGGAGAGCGGCGCACCGTAATACCGGCACTCCTCTCCCGCCGCGGCCTCCTCCCTTCGGCTGCGATGCCGCCCATACGACATCGCAGCCCGCCTCAGTGGCGGTGCTGCCCATACAGCACCGCCACCTACTGACCGCTCGACTCACGAAGAGGAGCGGTCCCTCCGGGGTTGCTCTTGGTTTCACCGTGGGTGTGTTCCCGCCCGTAGGCCCCCACGGCTACTTAGCCCCCTCGCCACGACAAGGCGGCAACCGTCGAGGGGGAGGTTTTTTTTTTTTTTTTTGGTAACGCGGGGGAATGCATTTACGCACTTCACCACTCTGCTGTCAGGGGACAACAGAGCGGCTTCGTGTGGGACTCCCAGCCCGAGGGCTGGACTACCCACTAAACCCCCGCGGTGATCCTCCTCTCCTCTACCGGGTCGCGGGGTAGGCCAAAGGTTAAATCACCGCGACCCGGCAAGAGGTCGCCCCTCCACGTGAGGGGCTCGACTGGTGGGGGAGCCAGAGTGGCTCCCCAGCGGCGCCCCCTGCCCCATCGCTACGACGGGGCAAGGAAACGCCGCGTCTCCTCAGGGGGGCCATATAGGCCCCCATACGCTCCAACGCGCCGCCCTCCCCCGACCCATTGCCCATACAATAGGACAAGAGGAGGGCGGCGCATCGCTGCGAGGCCCGTCGCGTCGCTCACCAGCGCTTCTCTGATGAAGCAGAGAAGGTGGAGAGCGAGCGCGCGGGCCCTCTCTGTGCCGGAAGGCACCCCCGGATCACGCAGGGGCGCCTTCCGGCCCGCCGTGTTAGAGGCGGAGAGTCCCCTGACCCTCCGCCCACGGCCCTGGTCCGACTGGTACGAGGCGCACAAGGCGCCCCCCCTAGCCGGACCTCCTCCTCTTGGTCGCCCGGGTCCCGCTCCACAGTGTGAAACAGGGCCCAGGCGACTAAACGGTCGCAGGGGATAGGGAGAGAGGCGCACCGCAATACCAGCACTCCTCTTCCCCTGCGACCCCACCGCGTCCGCCATCAACCGGTGGCGGCCCCGGTAAGGCCGCGGCAGGCAGGGAGAGCGGCGCACCGTAATACCGGCACTCCTCTCCCGCCGCGGCCTCCTCCCTTCGGCTGCGATGCCGCCCATACGACATCGCAGCCCGCCTCAGTGGCGGTGCTGCCCATACAGCACCGCCACCTACTGACCGCTCAACTCGCGAGCGAGGAGCGGTCCCTCCTGGGTTGCTCTTGGTTTCACCGTGGCGGTCCTGAACCACGGCTACTTAGCCCCCTCGCCACGACAAGGCGGCAACCGTCGAGGGGGTCGAGGGGGAGGTTAGGTTAGGTTAGGTTAGGTTAGGTTTTTTTTTTTTTTTTTGGTAACGCGGGGGAATGCATTTACGCACTTCACCACTCTGCTGTCAGGGGACAACAGAGCGGCTTCGTGTGGGACTCCCAGCCCGAGGGCTGGACTACCCACTAAACCCCCGCGGTGATCCTCCTCTCCTCTACCGGGTCGCGGGGTAGGCCAAAGGTTAAGTCACCGCGACCCGGCAAGAGGTCGCCCCTCCACGTGAGGGGCTCGACTGGTGGGGGAGCCAGAGTGGCTCCCCAGCGGCGCCCCCTGCCCCATCGCAACGCCTCATACGATGGGGCAAGGAAACGCCGCGTCTCCTCGGGGGGGCCATAAAGGCCCCTATACGCTCCAATGCGCCGCCCCCCCACATCACATTGCTAAAACAATGGGACTAGAGGGGGCGGCGCATCGCTGCGAGGCCCGTCGCGTCGCTCACCAGCGCTTCTCTGAGAACAGAGAAGGTGGAGAGCGAGCGCGCGGGCCCTCTCTGTGCCGGAAGGCACCCCCGGATCACGCAGGGGCGCCCTCCGGCCCGCCGTGTTAGAGGCGGAGAGTCCCCTGACCCCCCGCCCACGGCACTGATCCGACTGGTACGAGGCGCCCGGAGGCGCCCCCCCCAGCCGGACCTCTTCCTCTTGGTCGCTTGGGTCCCACTCCACGGTGTGAAGCAGGGCCCAAGCGACTGAACGGTCGCGGTGCTGCCCGTACAGCACCGCCACCTACTGACCGCTCGACTCACGAAGAGGAGCGGTCCCTCCGCGGTTGCTCTTTGTTTCACCGTGGTCCCGCAACCACGGCTACTAAAGCCCCCTCGCCACGACAAGGCGGCAACCGTCGAGGGGGAGGTTAGGTTAGGTTAGGTTAGGTTAGGTTAGGTTAGGTTAGGTTAGGTTAGGTTAGGTTAGGTTAGGTTAGGTTAGGTTAGGTTAGGTTAGGTTAGGTTAGGTTAGGTTAGGTTTTTTTTTTTTTTTTTTTTTTTTTTTTTTTTTTTTTTTTTTTTTTTTTTTGCGTTGGAGGAGGGGAATACTCATGTATACCACCGAACCCGTGCTCGGTGGCATGCCCGACTCTACTGGGAATTTCTCCCAGCAGCCTACGGACTAAACCCCTCCCCCTGTTAGTTCCTGTCGCTATTTATTATGCGACAACTTTTGTCACTGCAATGTTAAAATGCTGATACACAATTTTCCCTTTCATATTTCTTATCCTATATTACATAATTACACAGCAATTACACAGCAAGAATACATTTATCCTTACACAATTTTCCTTGCACATAATTATAATCTTTTGCACTTAATAATAATTTTTTTTTTTTTTTTTTTTTTTTTTTTTTTTTTTTTTTTTTTTTTTTTTTTTTTTTTTTTTTTTTAGTCTATTCTTATACTAGGTTAGATACTATTTACAGTCTTGTCTTAATCTGACTTAAAATAAACATGTATGACATAATCTGACTTAAAATAAACATGTGGATATGGGTGTGGACGTGGAGCGGTCGCTTCCTTTTTAGTCAAAGCAGATACTACCGTTATTTTTGTTAGCCCGCATCGCGATTTGTTCCGCGTAATCGAGGAATGTCTCCCTATATTTGTCGTTATTGACTAATATAGCGTAATTATCATTGCAAATCTTTATCCCTAATTTCTGTTCAATGTCCAATCTTTGTTTACCGTAAACCACGCATTCGTTTAATAAGTGGGGTACATCCTGGGGGCTGCTTCCGTCACAATCACAATATGGATGGTCTTTAATTTTAAATCTGTACAAGTATGCGCCAAAACCACCATGCCCGGTAAGTATTTGTGATCTTAGATTGTACATTTCCATTTTTGTGAGCGCTTTGTAGGCCTGTCTCACGTCCGGGAAGAATAATTTGGTTACAGCTCCTGTGCTTCCGCTGCTGTACTCTTGTTGCCAATCGCAGATTGTGCTTGTTCTGAGGCTGTACTTTAAGTATGATATAGGGACCCCGTCGTAGACAGCTCTCTGCTTATTTTTTAACGCTGCTTGCTTAGCAAGTTCGTCTGCTCTCTCATTTCCTGGGATTCCGGCGTGGGCTTTAATCCAGTACAACTTGATGTGGCCTCCGTTACTCTCTAGTGAGCTCAAGTCCTCGTGTACTTTTACCACGAGCGGGTGGGTACTAGTGGGGTCTTTTATAGCCTCAAGCGCCGATCTGGAATCGCTGATGATGTTGGCTTTCTTGCCTCTGTCTTCCCGTGCCATTTTTATTGCGCAGATGATTGCAGTCAGTTCAGCCTGGTACACTGTGCAATAATTTTCAAGCCTGCAACCTCGCTTTTTGACTTCGTTGCCGTCTTCCCACCAAGATACAGCTGCACCGACCCTGCCTTCAATTTTGCTCCCGTCCGTGTAGATCTGCGGCCAGCCGTTGCTGATCTTGTCAACGTCACTGGCATGGTTGATGATGTCGAACCCTGGCCCCCTACGTTCGGCTGGATGCGGAAGGTGGAAGACACTCACTCTCTTCTCGATGGTTCGCCCCGGAAGCTCCTCAATTGGTTTCCCTCGTTTCATCCCGTATAGTGCTGCTGCCTCTTTCAGTCTGAGGTCTAGGGGAATTATTCTTGCAAGTGTGGAGCTTGACGCGAGAGAAGCGGTCTTGTGTGTCTTTGCAGACCTTATAGCAAACATACGTGTTAGCTTATCTAACCATCGTTTGACGTTCTTATTATCTATAGCTGGAGCCCAAACGCTAGCGGCGTAGAGAACAATCGGTTCGATGACTGCTGTATATATTGTTCTCACAATGTCCGCGTTTAGGCCCCAGGTTGCTCTTGCAGCTTTGGATACTGCTCTGTAAATGTTGGTAACCTTTACTGCTATTTTCTTGAGGTGCGGTATGAAGTTCAAGTGTTTGTCAATAGTTAATCCTAGCAACATTATTTCGTCGGACAACATGATGTCGGTACCGTTCATTTTAAAAGCTGGTTCATCGTATTTCAGCTTCTTTGTCACTATCATGGCTTGTGTTTTGTGGGCCGCAAAATTCAGCTTGTTTTCGCCGCCAAAAGCTGATATGTCGTTCAGCGTTTTGTTTACTATGGCCGTAAGATCTCGAGTATTGTCGGAGTACGCTATCAGCAGCAGATCATCGGCAAAAGCCTGAATGTGAGCCTCCATGTGGTCAGCTTTCCTAAGCAGCGGGTCGAGTAGGATGTTCCACATCAGGGGGCCACAAGTTGATCCCTGTACGCAACCTTTATTGGTTGCTCTCTCGATGAAGTTACCCCCATAACTTACTCCCACCGAACGCTCCTCCAGATAGCTGTATACAAGAGCGAGTATGTAAGGGTCACACTTCTTTTTAATCAGTTGTTCCTTTATGGCTGGCCACCATGCGTTGTCAAATGCGCCTTCAATGTCAAGGGATATTACCGCTACGATCTTTTTATTGCGTACTTGATCCCTCACTAAGGTGACGGCGTCGTATAGGGCATCCTCGGTGCTGCGTTGGGGCATGAAGCCATACTGACGAAAGCTCAGTTGATTGCTCCGTCCCAGTGACCACAGCAATCTGTTGGTGAACATTTTCTCCATAATTTTGCCAAGTACAGGCAGGAGGCCAATTGGTCTGTAGGATTTAGGTATTGAGTAATCATCCTTCCCTGGCTTCCTCAAAATCCTTACAAAGGCGACCTTCCAGATTCTAGGGAAACAACCGAGAGACAGACACTTATTCAGTATGGCCAGGAATATGTTCGGTGCGGCCAGGATTGCCCGGAGGCATATGTCTGCCGTAAAGCCGTCTCTCCCTGGGGCCTTCTTAGGGCTGATGTTGGTTGTGACTCTCATCATCTCGTCCCTAGTAAATGGAATGAAAGTGGTTCGTTCCTTAAGGGATCCGAGTTCGCTCCTAAAGTCGTCCGTGCCAGTCCTGATCGTCGTCTGTGCCATCGAGTCTGAGTTGGGGTCATCGTTAGGGTAAAAGGTTGTCGCGATAAGTTCAGCCGACTCCTTTGGGTCAAGCTCAACTCCGTTGCAGTCCCTCAGCATGCACTCGTCGGATCTTCCCACGGATCTTATTATCCTATAGATTTTGTCCCAAAGGGTTTCGCGTGATTGTCCCGTGCAGAAGTTCTTCCAAGAAGTAGTTCGGGTATTTAAGAGGGCCTTTTTATAATCTTCCAGGTGTTCTTTATACTCGGCTATGACCAGAGGTTTCCTTCTCGGGTTCGCTTTTCGTATCTTCTTGCACAACCTTATTACTTCCCTCTTTTTGTCTCTCAGCTCATTGGTCCACCAACTGTTGGTTTTTATTTGGCGGGGCTTTAGTTTGGGTATGGATGATTCGCACGCTTGCTGTATGCATTGTGTATATTTGCAGACCAGATCTTCCATCTCCTCATTCTCCGCTATTGTTTCGATGGAAGCTTCGCGTATGGCCGCATCCTCAAAGTTGGCTACAAGATTTTCGGCGAACGAAGCCCATTTAGCCTTTTTCAGATCGTAGAGCCTTGTAGATGTCACCTGTTCTGGGTGAATTTGCGTTCGATCTCCCACATTAACGTCGAAGGATATGGCCCTGTGATCCGAAGTGACTACTAGGTCAGGATCGACTTTCCAGTTGGCCACTCTTGTCAGTAGCGTTTGCGAGCAAGCGGTGACATCTACAATGCTCCGACAAACGCGCCCCTGTCGCAAGGCATAATAGGTAGCCTCGGAGCCCTCGTTGAGGACATACATATCCTTTCTAGATAGGAAGCTAGAGTATGCCTCCCCTCTGCGGTCCTCCGTCTCACAGCCCCACCAATGGCTTAACGCGTTACAGTCGCCTCCCACCATTACATGGGGTGTATTTAGGGCAGACATGATAAGCTCTAGTTTCTGAATGTATCCATCTATGTCCTCGTAGTCCTCCCAGTAAATTGATATTAAACCCATTTTGAAGCCGTTCTTGATCGCTGTTACCGCTACTATATTTTCGGTTATCAGGCTATCTTTCTCGATAATGGCGATGTTAGGGTCTACAATGACAATCGAGGCTTTGACCGGTTTGACGCGTCCTGCCATTTTTTGTACTACCCTGTGGGTCAGCGTTAGCTGTCCGGCGGCTCCAACATATGGCTCCTGCAGAAGGAGCACCGAAAACCCTTTCATGGTAGCCACCTGGATGCATTCTTGCGTGGCCGCCAGGCCCCTACCCAGATTGGCTTGAATTATCCTGAAGTTGCCTTGCCCTCTTTGTTCTCTTTGGATCTCGGCAGTCACCACTTCAGCAATATGCGACTGCAGAGCGAGCTATTCTGTCCCATTTCTGCCACTCTGGGCAGCTAGAGCTGAATGCTGGATGTGCATGGTTGCCGTCGGGTTGGATTTTTGCGCAGTTTGTGCACTTCGATGGTGTTGTCTGGTTACAGTCGCGTGTATCGTGATTCCCAGTGCAATAAGCGCAGGTCGGTTCCTCGGTCCTACACTCTCTCGCCCTGTGACCGAAACCCAGGCAGCGATAGCATTGGATCAGTGGAGACTGGTCCAGTGTCGCCACTATCTGGTAGCCTATGTGGATTTTGTTGTCCTTAAGAGCACTCCAGATTTGCGGGCTGACCTGCATTATAATGTTGCTCATTTCCTTAGTGCGTCCTTTGGTTCGTCGGATTACCTTTGCCGTGGCACCAGCTCGGTTTACGCCTTTGAGTAGATGATTGTTTTGGCACCACAGGCCCTCCTCCACTTCCTTATCAGTCAGGTAGTTCGCTACTCCAACCAGTTTGAGCAGAGGGTTCTTGTTGGTCGTTCTCTGGACTATTATTTTTTCAGCTTTGGATCTTATGGCTTGTTCCAATTTGCCGCGATCCTCTTCGGTTCGGCAGGTTATCACGACTTTCTGTTGTCTAACCTTTTTCACCCTGGTTACTCCCACGCCAAGCTCTATCACGTCCACCTTGGACTTCAGTGCACCAGCTACATCGTCACTGGTATGGTGGGGATCCATGGATTCCAGTATGAGGCCATATTGCGGTGATGTCAGGCTGTCGGCGTATGTTTTAGCGGTGCGGGTGTTGGCTTCCCTTGGCAAATTTGGTTCTAATTGGCCAAGGGTCTCGGCTTTTTTCGTGTTTAGCTGGCCCTGTATCTCGTTCAGCCTAGCCTCGATTCCTGCTACAGCCATCTCGGTTCCCACTCCTGGGTCCGGCAGCGGCCGCTGCAGGCCAGCGATAGTCTCCTCATGGAGCTCCGCCACCTCACGCCTTATTGTTCTTAGCAAGCCGTCCATTGGTTCCATAACTCTGGTTACCGCTTCCTCCATGGCTTCGGCTGGAGGAATAGAGCTGCCAGCAGGTCTCTCGATAAGATGTCCCACCGCGTCATGGATTTCGACCACCGCCTTCAAAATGGCATCCATCTGTGGGTCCTGTGCCGCAGTCGAGGGTACGGGTGAGGGTGCCCTTTCTCTCTCACGACGGCTCTCCTCGGAGGCCATCATGCGCTGTGCCGATCTTTCGCATACTTTGAGCAGATCGTCAATCCGGCTCCCCATAGCTGCGACACGGTGGGATATGTTGTCCATTTGTGATGTCAGTGCTGCTACCAGGCGTTCGTGAGCACTCCAGTCCTTGCTTACCACTGCTGAGGGCGTTAGGTCCGTTCCAACCGCTCCCTCTATCATCCGCGCATTAATGGCCTTTATGGTTCGGATAGGCTCATCCAGCTCATAGTTCAGCCACCCCGCAATGTCTGAGACTCCCTTACGGATCAGCTTGACCTCCCCTGAGATGTCCAGGGTGCGTTCTCCCGCTACGTCGCTTAGCTCCTTGATTCGTTTGGCGTGGGCGCGCTCGACATTCAGCAGTTCCCGCGCCGCCCTGGCACGTTCGGTCTCTACCGTGGCTCTATGGCGTGATCTTGAGTCCGAGAGAGACAGCGCCAACTGGTAGAGGCCTTGCAGGCATTCCAGGGCCTCGACCTTGCACTCTCTTTTCATGTTGCCCGCTTTTTCAAGGGCATCTTTGCCGGAGAGGAAGTATTCGTTCGCTGTTCTGGTAGCCAGGTCCATTGATACCCCGGTCCTGCCTCTCATAGGGGGCAGCATGCTAGCTCTACCCCTAGACACAAAGCTGGCCTCGCTATCAGCATCGGAATGTTCGGGAATTGGTTCCGGTCTGGCTATACCCAATTCGTCCAGGTCAGAGTCCACATCGGTGTCAACGCGAGTTCCGGTGCTGAGATCGTCGGAGTCTAATGGTTCAGCCTCACGCAGAGCTATGGTCTGTTCTTCGGCCCCCGCAGCCCCGATCTCCGTTGGCGCTGGAGTTTCCGCCTGTGCGGAGGCAGCAACCGCCACCAGTGCTATTTTCCTAAGCGATGCACCCTTTTCCCCGCGTGATTGTGCTTTCCTGGGTTGAACTGGACCTCCCGTGGATACAGGGTTTGGCTTAACCCTGGTGTTCGGAGCTTTGCTCATGTTTTCGGTCTTGTTACAAGAAACTCGATGGTGTCGCGTTTTTAGCGGGTCAGTACAACGTCCCAACTCGAATAGCTTATAAATTACGAGATTTTTACAGATAGCTCGAGTCTTGTCTGTCTAGCTTACAAACTTATCAAGACTCGCTGTGCCCGAGGGACGTCGGCTGGTGTAATGTGGCACTCAGTAACTTATCAAGACTCGCTGTGCCCGAGGGACGTCGGCTGGTGTAATGTGGCACTCAGTAACTGCACAACAAAGAAAGGAAACTGCTCGGTTAGGTTAGGTTAGGTTAGGTTAGGTTAGGTTAGGTTAGGTTAGGTTAGGTTAGGTTAGGTTAGGTTAGGTTAGGTTAGGTTAGGTTAGGTTAGGTTAGGACCGACTGGGGGGGGCGCCGCTGCGCGAAAGCGCGCGCGCCTCGTACCAGTCGGACCAGAGTGGCCGCCGGGACGCGGAGGGTCGGGGGGGTGCGATGCCAGATAACCTTCACGTGTACCCCTCCGCTTTCCGTTCCATCTGATTCTATGAACCAGGTGGAGGGGCAAGTGGTGGGGTCGGTGCACCCTGAGCGTTAGTCAGTAAGTTGTTAACGGAACTTACTGGCTAACGGCGAATAATCTGGCGGGAGGGGTCGCGTGGGCCCTGTTTCACTTTGTGGAGCGGGACCCAGGCGACCAACCGATTGAAGGACCGACTGGGGGGGGCGCCGCTGCGCGAAAGCGCGCGCGCCTCGTACCAGTCGGACCAGAGTGGCCGTGGGCGGAGGGTCGGGGGACCCTCTGCCTCCATCACGGCGGGAGGGGTCGCGTGGGCCCTGTTTCACTTTGTGGAGCGGGACCCAGGCGACCAACCGAATGAAGGACCGACTGGGGGGGGCGCCGCTGCGCGAAAGCGCGCGCGCCTCGTACCAGTCGGACCAGAGTGGCCGCCGGGACGCGGAGGGTCGGGGGACCCTCTGCCTCCATCACGGCGGGCCGGAAGGCGCCCTTGCGTGTTCCGAGGGTGCCTTCTGGCACGGAGGGGGCCCGCGCGGTCGCTCACCGCCTTCTCTGCTTTCAGAGAAGTGCTGGTGGGCGACGTGACGGGCCTCGAGTGTGGGGCGTGTGGGGGCCAACAGTTGACATTGGCCCCCATGCGCCCCAACGAGGAGGTGCGCCGCCCTCCTCTAATCCCATTGGACCACACAACAATGGGATGGAGGGGGCGGCGCGTTGGGGCGTGTGGTGGCCAAGGGGTTCGCACTTGGCCACTATGCGCTCCAACGAAGAGATGCGGCGTTCCCTCGCCCCGTCGTTCGGTCCGATGCGATGGGGCAGGGGCGCCGCCGAAGGAGTGCCCGAAAGGGCGCCCGCAGACGGGGTCGCGGAAGTGTGCGTAAGCGTCCCCGTGGCCCCGTCCTTTGCGGTGCGGAGGAACACCCCAGGAGTTTTAGTCGGTATACCGCCCTTTTCAGGGCGGGGAGTCCGACATAACCACTGTGCTCCCCCGAGCCGGTGGTACCCGTAATTGGGGTTTCTCCTGGGTGAAAAAAAAAAAAAAAAAAAAAAAAAAAAAAAAAAAAAAAAAAAAAAAAAAAAAAAAAGGTTAGGTTAGGTTAGGTTAGGTTAGGTTAGGTTAGGTTAGGTTAGGTTGGGGTGCGATGCCAGATTACCTCCCCGTGTGCCCTTCCGCTTCCGTTCCTACTGATTCATCTTGAATCAGTGGGAAGGGTAAGTGGCAAGGGCCGGTGCACCCTGGGCGCTGGTCAGTAACTTCTCTTTATGGGATCTTGCTGGCCAGCGGCGAAAAATCTGGCAGACGAGGGCGCCTGGACCCTGTTCTCACAGAGTCCGGGTGGGGGCAGCCCATCTGGGTTTGCGTGAGCAGATCGGAACCCCGACTCACTGGGACCGAGGGCCCTGCCGCTAGCGGTCGGGCTGCGAGGAGTTAACCTCTATAAAAAATCCTGGAAGTGGTACGTGCGCGGCGCTTTCCAGTACTGGGCTTAAGCCGATAAGGCCGACGTGGAGCCGAAAGGGTTAAGCTCAGGCATCGGCTGTCTGGTTCACCCAGGCAGGCGTACCGCAAACTATATCTTTGATATATCGAGATAAAAAAAATGGACGCAGCACAGTTTAAAAAGAAACTACCCCAGGAGGGTACCGGCACCACCGGTGTCGGAGAATCCCTCTCCGAGCTTCTTAGCTCGGGCAGTCCCACGTATTCTGGGGGGGACAAAATTATGCTGGACGTTGATAGGGAGAAAGAGTCGGAGAAGGAGAAGGAGGAAGAGGAGGATGAGGGAAAGAAGGAGATAGGAGAGGAGAAGGAGAGGGAGAAGGACGAGGTGGAAAAGGAAAAGCAGCGAATTATCGCGAACTGCTTTGCCATTCCGGCTGTCGTCGAGTTAGAAAGAATGTCGGAGGCCGATTATGAGTCCGACTGTTCGCAAGCCTCACAGTGGTCAACCGGCTCTGCGAGGAAGAGAAAGCGGGACATTGCAGTGCCTGCTCGCGGTGGTGCGAAGAGGGCCAGGGGCAAGCGGCCGCCACTCGACGAAACTGTTGACCTGACACAGCCTCCCCCGGTCACACGTACGTCACTGAGCCTTCCGTCACCGGAAGATCTCAGTGAGCATATGAGGCAACAGCCCACTGCTGACCTGGGTGCTCATATAAGTGAGAAAATGACGGTTGTTGAATCCATCGCGGCCAAGTCGACAAACCTTCAAGGTTTCCTTGTGCGGGAGCTGCGAGTTGCGGCGAGAACCGCTAGGGCCGCGATGGAGGAGATAGTACAGCGAGCATCGGGTCCGGAAAGGATGCAGCAGCTTGAGAGCGAGAACGCCTCCTTGCGCTCTCAACTAACTGCCCTCGAGACGCAGGTGTCCACACTTGCTGCTGAAGTCCAGACCATGCGGCGGAAAGAGGTCGGAAGAACTTATACCTCTACCGTCACGCCTCAAGCTGCTCAGTCACATCAGCCCCAGGGCTCTTTCCTAGAGCAGGTCGGGGCACTGATAGAGTCGAAGCTTGTAGCTTTTAAGGCAGAGCTTTTTCCTGAACGGGCCATCCGCCCCCCGCTGGGGCAGAAGCAGGCGGTTCCTCCCAAAGCTGCCGACCGCCTGCTGACAGGAGAAAAAGCCGCCCCTGTGCCGAGTGCTAAGGGGAAGCCGGAAAAAAAGCGGAAGAAGAAGACGGTGGGTAAGACACCTCTGGCAGTGGAGCCTCTGCCTCCGGTACCCGCGGCCCCCGTTGCACCAACGGAGCGACGAGACCCGTCATCTTGGGCTGAAGTGGTAGCCAAGAAGGCAAAGCCTGGCAAAGGGGCGGGGAAGAAGACAGCACCGAAGCCTGCTAAGCAGAAGGCAAACCACAAGGCGAAGCCTCCGCGACCTCCGAAGTCGGCGGCAATTATGCTCACGATTGCGGAGGGCTCGGAGGCCACGTATGCGCAAGTAATGGCCACTGCCAAGACAAAGGTTAAACTTAGCGAGTGTGGGATTGCTGACATACGGCAGAGGAGGAGTCGAGGCGGGGGCATCTTGCTGGAAATAAACGGTCCTGAAAGTGCTGGCAATGCCGATAGACTGGCGGGGCGCCTCAGGGAGGCCCTAGCGGACCTGCCTGTCAAAGTGGCTCGTCCCGTAAAAACGGGCGAACTAAGAATCATGGATCTCGACGACTCGGTCACCCCAATAGACGTGGCAGCTGCAGTCGCAGCTGTGGGTGGCTGCAGCGTCGACGAGGTTAAAGTGGGTGTGATTCGAGGAAGCGGGCGCCAATTGGGCACAGTGTGGGTCCGTTGCCCTCTCACGGCAGTAAAGAAGGTGACAGCAGAACCCCGAATTCGGATAGGTGATTGGACGGCTGCCCGTGTAAGGTACTTGCCCGAGAAGCCAGCCCGTTGCTTTCGATGCCTTGAGACCGGTCACGTAAGGGATGGGTGCAAAAGCGCAGTGGACCGAGGCAACGTCTGCTTCCGCTGTGGGCAACCAGGTCACAAAGCGGCAACTTGTTCTGCCCCACCTAATTGCCCAATCTGCTCCGACCGTGGTTTGCGCGCTGACCACGAGATGGGACAGAAGTGCGCCGTCCCTGAGAAGAGAAACAAGAAGAGGGGAAAGCAGGCCCCTCCCGTCTCTAAGACTGCACAGGGAGCCTCGTCATCGCCGAGTCAGCCGGGCCCTAGCTCGCAGCAGGAGGGAACGAAAGCCTAACGTTCAATGCCCAATTTAAGATCCTCCAGGGCAACCTTAACCACTGCCGCAGGGCGCAGGACCTGCTATTGCAGACCCTCGCGGAGCATAAGGTTGCCCTGGCCATTGTGGCGGAACCCTATAGGGTGGCTGCTCATCCCCGCTGGTTCGGCGATGACAACAACTCGGTCGCTGTGTACTGGGGAGGAGGCGATGGAACTCCACCATGTTCCCTTCTGGAGAAAGGGCCGGGCTTCGTGGCAGTGCTGTGGGGCTCGGTAGCAATCGTTGGCTGCTACATATCGCCCAACGTTAGTCTGGCAGCTTTCAAGGTCTATATGGACCAGCTCGCAGCATGCGTCCGGCGCTGCCAGCCTCGCCCGGTTCTAATACTAGGCGATTTTAACGCCCACGCACGTGCATGGGGTGGGCCCCGGGACGAGCCCAGGGGGGAGGCCGTCCTAGATTGGGCGGCGGGCCTAAACCTTGGGCTCTTAAACCAGGGGTCGGTCAGCACCTGCGTGCGCTGGCAGGGCGAGTCAATTGTAGACTTGTCGTGGGCATCCCCAGCGGCGAGCGCCCTAGTCTCGGGATGGCGGGTTGCCGAGGAACTGCTGACCCTATCGGACCACAACTACATCCTTATGGATGTAGCGGTGCGCTCCAGCCACGGAGCTCAGAGCCGACACATCGCACGGCCTAGACGATGGGCACTGAAGAAACTTAACCGGGACCTGCTCGTGGCCGCCGCGAACACTGCAGCATGGGTGGAATCACCGAACACTGCCGACGCGGAGGCGGAGACAGCATGGTTCCGGGAGCGGATGATTCAGGTGTGCGATGCCGCGATGCCTCGAACACGCCCGATCGAGTGCACCGCCACCTATTGGTGGTCCGACAGCCTGGCAGAGATGCGGGCGACGTGCATGAGGGCCAGACGAGCATATCTGCGAAGCCGTAGGCGACGACAGGCTTCCCCCGAGGAGCGGACGGCGGCCTACGCCGTTTACCGTGAGGCTACCACGAGCTTCCAAGCGGCTGTAGCAGACGCGAAGGAGAAGGCGCACCACGAGCTCGTCGAGAGCCTCAACGAGGACCCATGGGGGCGTCCATACAAAATGGTTATGGCCAGGCTCAGACCGTGGGTTCCTCCGTTGACTGAGACGCTTGAGCCGGGCCTTGTGGTGAACGTGGTGGACACTCTATTCCCACGAGCTACCGACAGTCCGCCAAGCGCTCCACACTCGGCGTCGACGACCCCACCCTCGGATGAAAATGTGGAAGTTGGAAAGGAGGAGCTGTTGCGAGCCGTGAGGCGCCTAGCAGTGCGGAATACCGCCCCAGGTCCTGACGGAATTCCAGGTCGCGCCTGGGTGCTTGCACTCGGCGCCCTCGGCGAGCGGTTTCAGTTCCACCTGACCAACTGCCTGAGGTCTGGACGCTTCCCTTCGGACTGGAAGCGAGCGCGGCTGGTCTTGCTGAAGAAGGAGGGCAGACCGGCGGACTCGCCGTCGGCGTACCGGCCTATCTGCTTGCTGGACGAGGCGGGCAAGCTCCTCGAGCGAGTGATAGCGGAGCGTATAAACCTCCATCTGTGGAGCGTCGGTCCGGACCTATCGGACTGCCAATTTGGCTTCCGACACGGACGCTCCACGGTGGATGCCATTCTCCGCGTCCGTTCCATCGCACAAGAGGCGGTGTCCCAGGGCAGGGTGGTGCTAGCGATAAGCCTAGACATCGTAAACGCGTTCAACTCCCTGCCCTGGAGGGCGATAAGAGAGGCACTCGCCTACCATGGTTTGCCCGAACATCTGCGGACCGTTGTCGGCGATTACTTTCAAGAGCGCGGCATTGAGTACACTGGCCGGGACGGTGCTTCACACAGCCGGGAGATGTACTGCGGGGTTCCGCAGGGATCGGTCCTGGGGCCTCTCCTGTGGAACCTCGCGTACGACGTGGTTCTGCGGATAGCTCTCCCCGTTGGTGTCCAGGTTGTGTGTTACGCCGACGACACGCTCGTGCTGGCCGAGGGAGAGGACTTCGACCGAACGACTCGTGTTGCAGAGTGTGGAGTTGCGTGTGTGATACGCAAAATTCGAGCCCTGGGACTACAGATCGCCCCACAGAAGACCGAAGCCTTATGGTTTCACGGCCTCCCCAGGGGCGCTGAGCCACCAAACTCTGTCGTTCGCGTCGGTGACGCCGTCGTTCAGGTGGGGAGATACCTGAAGTATCTCGGCGTTGTCCTTGACGGTCGCTGGGAGTTCGTCGAGCACTTCGACCGTCTGGTCCCCCGGATCGAGAGGGTAGCGGGTGCCCTTCACCGAATCCTGCCCAATCTTGGGGGGCCGCGGGAGAGTGTTCGGCGGCTCTACTCGGGAGTCGTGCGGTCCATGGCCCTATACGGTGCGCCAATCTGGGCGGATGAGCTGGCCGGCAATCGCGCATGCAAGGCAAAACTGCTAAGCGTGCAGCGCCGGCTAGCCATAAGGGTGGCGCGCGGATACCGCACGATCTCCCACGAGGCGGCGGGTCTATTAGCCAGGTTTCCCCCCCTGGACATTCTGGCGTCAATGGACGCTATCGTGTATGGAGAGCTTCGTCGCAAGCGGGATGGTGGAGAAGATCTACCCCCCAGAGCTGTCACTCTGCTGCGCCAAGCAGCGCATGACGACGCGCTCGAAAAATGGCGTGTGCGACTGCAGGAGCCGGCAAGCCAACGGCAACGAGTCGTGGGGGCAATTCTCCCTGTTTTCCATGAGTGGATGAGCCGAGGGGAAGGCCAAATAGGATACCGGCTGACGCAGGTGCTTACCGGACACGGGTGCTTCGGTGAGTACCTGCACAGGATTGGCAGAGAGCAATCGGCAACATGCCATCACTGCAACGCCAGCAGCGACGACGCCCAGCACACTTTGGAGATCTGCCCCGCGTGGCAATCGCAGCGGCAAGACCTCGTCGCTGCGATCGGGGGAGATCTCCGGCTGCCCTCCGTGGTTGCGGCAATGGTGCAGGGCAAGCCTCAATGGGATGCGATGGCTGCCTTTTGTGAGTCAGTGATGACCCTCAAAGAGGAGGCTGAAAGAGAGAGGGAGAGGGCCGACCCCGCAAGGAGGCGGAGTCGCAGACGTGGCGCTGCCCAGCCCCGTCCTGGCCCGACCGCCCTGTAGTCATGGGCTTAGAATAAGACTACGGTATCCCCTGCCTGTCGTAGGAGCCGACTAAAAGGGGGACCAGCCCTGTAGTCCCGGGCTTAGAATAGGGCTACGGTATCTCCTGCCTGTCGTAAGAGGCGACTAAAAGGAGACTGGGGTCGCGGGTGGCGAGAGTGGGGGCTCGAGCCACCGTTCTAGGCGATCCCGTGGAGGCGGCGGTGTGTGGTGGCCGCACACTGCCGTTTGGTGAGGCTGCCCCGGCATTAGCCGGTAGCGAAGACGGGCGCGTAAAGCGAAGTGCGCGAGGGCTCCGGTGCGTTCATTGAGATCCCGGAGCCCTCCTCCACACGCACGGAGAGGGCCACCGGGGGGGTTTTAGTTGGTAAAAATCCAACATAACCCGGCTTTCCCCCCAGAAAGTCGGGTATCTTTGGAAGATTTCCCCCCCGTCAACAAAAAAAAAAAAAAAAAAGGTTAGGTTAGGTTAGGTTAGGTTAGGTTAGGTTAGGTTAGGTTAGGTTAGGTTAGGTTAGGTTAGGTTAGGTTAGGTTAGGTTAGGTTAGGTTCGGCTGGTGGGTCCTGGGCCACAGTTGCTGCCACGAAGAAGGCGAAACCAACTTCGAAACCGGCTGGAAAAGTGACTCGACTGAAGCCTGCCACAAAACCAAAACTGGCACGACTGCCCTCGTCAGCGGCTATTACGCTGACGGTGCCCGAAGGGTCCGATGTTACCTACGCCCAGGTGATGTCCACCGCCAGGACCCAGGTGAAGTTGACGGACTTCGGCATCAGCGAGATTCGCCAGAAGAAGGCGATGACGGGAGGACTCGTCCTCGAGATCAGCGGGCCCGAGTGTTCTACAAAGGCCGACCAGCTGGCTGAACGTTTGACCACGGTTCTCGCGGACCTCGGGGTAAAGGTCGTGCGTCCGGTCAAAACCGGTGAGCTGAGGGTAATGGGGCTCGACGAGTCCATTACGCCGGAGGAGGTCGCGGCTGCGGTCGCTGAAGCGGGGGCCTGCAGCGCTGACCAGATCAAGGTTGGCGCGATACGCCACTCCACCCGCCAGCTAGGGACGGTATGGGTTCGATGCCCGCTCGCGGCTGTTCGCAAAGTCGTGGCATCATCCCGGCTGCTCGTTGGAGGATGGATTTCCGCGCGGGTCGAGGCTCTGGCAACGCGGACATTGCAATGCTTCCGGTGTCTTGAGGCCGGGCACGTCCGCAGCCAATGCCCAAACACGGAGGACCGAAGCATGCGCTGCTACGCGTGCGGGGAACCAGGCCACACTGCAAGGATTTGCACCGCCCAGAACCTTAAGTGTCCGCTGTGTGCCGACCTCGGCCGGCCCTCGGACCATCGGCTGGGCGGCAAACAGTGCGCTCCCCCCAAAAAGAGCAAAGGCAGGAAGAGAGGGGTGCAGGACCCTCTCCCCCAAAGACCCAAAGAGGCAGAGACGGCTATGCAGAGCCAACCGGGCAATAGCCCGCCGGAGGCCATGGAAGCCTCATTTTTAGATCCCTAAAAGTACTTCAGGGCAATCTGAACCACTGCCGCGGGGCGCAGGACCTGCTACTGCAGACCCTCGCGGAGTGGCGGATTGCTCTGGCGGTAGTCGCGGAGCCGTACACCGTTCCAAACCATCCTCGTTGGTTTGGTGATAACGGGGGCTCCGTGGCAATATATTGGGGAGGCGATGAGCTGGCTCCGGCATGCTCCTTGCTCCATAAGGGCCAGGGCATCGTAGCTGTCCAGTGGGGACCGCTAGCGATTGTTGGTGCCTACGTGTCGCCCAACATATCCCTGGCCCAGTACGAGACGTACCTGGAGGAGCTTGCTGCGTGCGTTCGAAGGTGCCAGCCCCGCCCGGTGATTGTCGCAGGGGACTTCAATGCTCACGCCCGAGCGTGGGGCGGGCCACGGGACGACGCGCGAGGCGAGACGGTCCTTGAGTGGGCGGCTGCTCTCGACCTCGGTCTCCTGAACCGGGGCTCCGTCAGCACCTGTGTGCGATGGCAGGGGGAGTCTATCGTCGATTTAACCTGGGGAAGTGCCGCAGCCATCAGACTGGTGTCCGACTGGCACGTGGCGGAGGATCTGGTGACCCTTTCGGACCATCGCCACATCCTCCTTGAAGTAACACTGGGCCCCGCCGAAGGTGTCCGAAGACCAACCGCGGAGGCTCCGAAGCGCTGGGCCTTGAACCGCATGGACCGGGACGCTCTCCTTGCCGCCGCAAACACGGCAGCTTGGTCAGAGGTGCCGGACGAAGCGGAGCCGGAGGCTGAGGCAGCCTGGTTTGGGCAGTGTATGGCGGACATATGCGACGCTGCAATGCCCCGATCCAAGCGCTCGAGCCGAAGAACCGTGCACTGGTGGTCGGAGGAGCTGGTGCTACTGCGGGAGGCATGTCTGCGCGCTCGGCGCACCTTCACCAGGGTCCGAAGACGTCGCCAAGCCACGGCTGAGGAGAAAGCCGCAGCGTACACTCCGTATCGGGATGCCGTGAAGGCGTTCCAGATCGCGGTTGTAAACGCCAAGGTCAGGGCCTGGGAAGAGCTTCTCGAAACGCTCAATGGAGACCCATGGGGGCGCCCGTACAAAATTGTACTGGGCAAGCTCAGACCGTGGGTCCCTCCTCTGACGGAGACGCTCGACCCAGAATTAGTGACGGAAGTGGTAGATACCCTCTTTCCTCGGGTCGAGGATACCTCACAGGTCGCGGCCGCGATAACGGCAGACTGGTCCGGGGATCTGGACGTAACCCAAGGAGAGCTGGACAGGGCCGTAAAACGGCTGGCAGCGCGCAATACCGCCCCGGGCCCAGACGGCATACCAGGCCGCGCCTGGGTTTTAGGCCTGGCCGCTTTGGGGGACCGGTTTAGGGCGCTGCTCTCCAACTGCCTACGCACCGGGTTTTTTCCCTCCGGTTGGAAACGGGCGAGACTCGTCCTCCTAAGGAAGGAGAACCGGGTCGCAGACTCTCCCTCTGCGTACCGGCCCGTATGTCTTCTGGACGAAGCGGGTAAGCTCTTCGAGCGGGTGGTGGCTGAGCGCATCACGCTTCACCTATGGCAGGTCGGTCCGGATCTGTCGGACTTCCAGTTTGGATTCCGGCGTGGCCGCTCCACGGTGGACGCTATTTTCATGGTGCGTTCAGTCGCCGAGCAGGCGGTGTCCCAGGGCAGGGTGGTACTGGCTGTGAGCCTAGACATTGTTAACGCTTTCAACTCCCTGCCCTGGAGGGCAATCAGGGCGGCACTGGCTTACCACCAGTTGCCTCCGTACCTGCGGTCCGTTGTGGCAGCTTACCTGCGGGACAGAAGCATCGAGTACCTGGGTCAGGACGGGACTGTCCACCGGAGGGAGGTCTTCTGCGGCGTTCCTCAGGGGTCCGTTCTGGGGCCCCTCTTGTGGAATCTGGCGTACGACGCGGTCCTTAGAATCCTCCTCCCCAACGACGTGCGTGTGGTCTGCTATGCGGACGACACGCTGGTGTTGGCGGAGGGCGCTGACTTCGGGGAGACCACGCGGCTGGCCGAGCTTGGAGTGGCGTGCGTCGTACGCAAGATCAGGGAGCTTGGACTCGAGGTGGCCCCGCACAAGACCGAGGCTATGTGGTTCCACAACCTTCCGCGAGGTGTGGAGCCACCAAGCTTGTCGGTGAGCGTGGGCAGTACGAGGGTACAGATCGGTCGGTACCTAAAGTACCTGGGCGTCATCCTAGATGGCCGGTGGGATTTCGTCGAGCATTTCGACCGTTTGGTTCCCCGGATCGATAGGGTAGCGGGTGCTCTGCACCGTATCCTGCCCAATCTCGGGGGACCAAATGAGAGCGTTCGCCGCCTTTATGCAGGGGTCGTGCGGTCCATAGCCCTTTACGGAGCGCCCCTGTGGGCTGAAAGACTGTTCAGCGATCCACGCTGCAGAGGGAAGCTAAAGAGTGTGCAGCGCCGAATGGCAATCAGGGTTGCGCGCGGGTATCGCACGATATCCTTTGAGGCGGCGACGATCTTGGCGCGGTTTACGCCCCTTGACTTACTGGCGAATATGGACGCGAGGGTGTACCACCGACTACGCGACATTCGCCAGGGGGGCGAAAACCCGCCGCCCAGGGAGGTCGGAATGCTCCGACTCCACGAACATCGCCAGGCGTGGCGCGAGTGGCAGGAGCGGCTCAGAGAGCCAAGAAGTACTCGTCAGAGGGTGGTCAGGGCAATTCTGCCGAACTTCGACGGCTGGCTCAACCGGGGGTATGGCACCGTAACGTACAGGCTTACTCAGGTGCTCACTGGACATGGCTGTTTCAGTGAGTACCTGAATAGGATCGGACGTGAGGAGTCGGCGCGGTGCCATCACTGCGGCGGTGAATGCGATGACGCGCAGCACACCCTCGAGGTGTGCCCGGCGTGGCGGGCCGAGCGGAGCGAGCTGACCGCTCACATAGGACAAAACCTCTCCCTGCATAGCGTGGTAGCTGCTATGGTTCAGGGAGAGGTAGAATGGAGGGCTGTGACCACCTTCTGCGAGGCCGTGATGAGCCGGAAGGAGGAAGCCGAGCGGGAGCGGGAGAGGGCAGACCCCGCTCGGAGACGGAGCCGCAGAGGCGGCGGTGGCGGTGGGCGCCGCCGTCCAGGCCCCTAAGCCCAAAGACGTCGGGCTGCCACAACCCTGTAGTTTCGGGTTTAGAATAGGACTACGGTATCCCCTGCCTGTCGTAAGAGGCGACTAAGTGGGGACCTTGGAGTCGCGGACGGTGAGAGTGGGGACTCGATCCGTCCGTACATGCGTCTCCGGGACGTCGGCAACGTAGGGTGGCCCTGCGGCGCCGAGGGTTGCGCAGCACCCGTGGAAGACTACGGTTTTAACCAGGGCGAGGTGCACCACGCACCATGTGCCAGGGGGGCTCCGGATGAGTTCGTCAGAGTGCCCGGAGCCCTCTTACCATGCACGAGGTAGGCCACCGGGGGGGTTTTAGTAGGTGGAAATCCTACATAACCCGACTCTGTCCCCGAAGAGTCGGGTATCTTTAAAAGATTTCCCCCCCGACAACAAAAAAAAAAAAAAAAAGGTTAGGTTAGGTTAGGTTAGGTTAGGTTAGGTTAGGTTAGGTTAGGTTAGGTTAGGTTAGGTTAGGTTAGGTTAGGTTAGGTTAGGTTAGGTTAGGTTAGGTTAGGTTAGGTTAGGTTAGGTTAGGTTGGGGTGCGATGCCAGATTACCTCCCCGTGTGCCCTTCCGCTTCCGTTCCCACTGATTCATTTTGAACCAGTGGGAGGGGTAAGTGGCAAGGGCCGGTGCACCCTGGGCGCTGGTCAGTAACTTCTCTTTATGGGATCTTGCTGGCCAGCGGCGAAAAATCTGGCAGACGAGGGCGCCTGGGCTCTGTTCTTACAGGGGTCGGGCGGGGCTGCCCATCTGGGTATGCGTGAGCACATCGTAATCCCGACTCACCGGGACCGAGGGCCTTGCCGCTAGCGGGAAGGCTGCGAGGAGTAAACCTCTATAAAAAATCCTGGAAGTGGTACGTGCGCGGCGCTTTCCAGTACTGGGCTTAAGCCGATAAGGCCGACGTGGAGCCGAAAGGGTTAAGTCCAGGCATCGGCTGTCTGGTTCATCCAGGCAGGCGTACCGCAAACTATATCTATGATATACCGAGAAACGACGAACAATGGAATCAGCACAATTTAAACAGAAACTACCCCAGGAGGGTACCGGCACCTCCGGTGTCGGAGAATCCCTCTCCGAGCTTCTTAGCTCGGGCAGTCCCACGTATTCTGGGGGGGACAAAATTATGCTGGATGTCGATAGGGAGAGACACGTGGAGAAGGAGAAAGATAAGGATGAGGAGAAGAAGGAGAAGGATGAGGAGAAGGAGAAGGAGATGGATGACGTGGAAAGGGAGAAGCAGCGGATTATCGCTAGCTGTTTCGCTGTTCCCGCCGTTGTAGAGCTGGAGCGGATGTCGGAGGCGGACTATGAGTCTGACTGCTCTCAGGCTTCACAATGGTCGACGGGTTCCGCCAGAAAGAGAAAACGGGAGAGTGGTGTGACTGTTACGGCCACCAGGGGTGCGAAGAGGCCGAGGGGTAAGCGTCCTCCACTGGATGAAAGTGTGGACCTCACGAAGCCCCCGCCGGTTACACGGACGTCTCTTAGCCTCCCCGCTCCAGAAGAACTTGCGGAGCACATGAGGCACCAACCAACAGCTGATCTCGGGGCTCAAGTTAGCGAGAAAATGACAGTGGTTGAGTCGATCGCGGCGAAGTCGACGAATCTCAAAGGATTCTTAGTGAGGGAGCTGCGAGTTGCGGCAAGAACCACCAGGGCAGCCATGGAAGAAATGGCGCAGAGGACAAGCTCAGAGAGAGAGCAGCGGCTTGAAAGCGAAAACGCCTGTCTGCGCGCTCAACTGGCTGCTCTCAAGACACAGGTGTCCGACCTTGCCGCCGAGGTGCAAAGCATGCGCCGGCAAGACGCCAGGAAGGTTGCCAGCCCACCCCGAGTCGCACAGCCTCAGCCCCAGGGCTCATTTTTGGAGCAGGTCGGGGAAATCATCGATGCGAAACTGGCAGCCTTCAAGGCGGAAGTTTTCCATGACCGGGTTAGCCTCTCTGCGCTGAGACTTAATGAGGCAGTTGCACCCATAACTGCTGGCAGCGAACCACTTGCAACTGAAGCGGCCCCCGCATCTGGCGTTAAGCGGAAACCTGTGAAACGGAAGAAGAAAAAGACAGCCGATCAGAAGCCTCTTCCGGTGGAACCTCTGCCTCCAATACCCGCGGCTTCCGCTGCATCGGCAAAGGCGCCGAACCCGAAGTCATGGGCCGAAGTGGCAGGCAAGAAAGCCAAACTCAGGAAGGCGGTGGCCAAACAGGCGGCTCCAAAGCCTGCAAAGAAGAAGGCTAAGCAGAAGCCGAAACCGCCAAGGCCACCAAAGTCGTCGGCGGTTATGCTGACGCTTTCCAAGGATGCTGAGGTCACCTTTGCGCAGGTGATGGCCACCGCCAAAGCCAAGGTGAAGCTCACCGAATGCGGAATTGCTGACATACGGCAGAGGAAAGGCCGAAACGGAGGTATCCTGCTAGAGGTGACCGGCGCGGAAAGCGTCAGCAACGCCGATAAGCTGGCAGGACGCCTTAAAGAGGCCCTCTCGGATATGCCTGTAAAGGTGGTGCGTCCCATGAAAACTGGCGAAATCCGAGTCATGGACCTGGACGAGTCAGTAACCATAGAGGAAATTGCGGCTGCAGTCGCTGCCAAGGGCGGCTGTAGTGCCGACGATGTTAAAGTCGGCACTATACGGGCAAATGGTTACCGACTTGGTACAGCATGGGTACGCTGCCCTCTGACGGCGGTGAGAAAGGTCCTGGAGGAACCTCGACTTCGCATCGGCGACTGGGCGACTGTCCGGGTGGCGTATCTGCCAGAAAAGCCCGTCAGATGCTACCGATGCCTAGAGACCGGGCACGTAAGGGACGGGTGCAAGAGCACAATCGACAGAAGCAGCGTCTGCTTCAAGTGCGGAGAACCAGGCCACAAAGCCGCAACGTGCCTTGCCCCACCTAAGTGCCCCCTCTGCGCAGATCGCGGACAGCGCGCCGACCATAAGATGGGTCAGAGCTGCGCCGCCCCTCCAAGAAAAGGCAATAAGAAAAGAGGAAAGCAGGCCTCTCGTATTTCCAAAGCCGCAGTGGGAGACTTGGTGTCGCCGAGTCAGCCGGGCCCAAGCTCGGAGCCGGAGGGAAGTCAGGCTTTAAATTCGTAGCCCCACTTAAAATCCTCCAGGGCAACCTTAATCACTGCCGCAGGGCACAGGACCTGCTACTGCAGACCCTCGCGGAGCATAAGGTTGCCCTGGCGATTGTCGCGGAGCCCTACAGGGTAGCTGTTCATCCCCGCTGGTTCGGGGATGACAAAAACTCGGTAGCGGCGTATTGGGGAGGAGGAGAAGGGTCTCCGCCATGCTCCCTGCTAGAGAGGGGATCGGGCTTCGTTGCTATTCTATGGGGCTCAATAGCAGTCATCGGCTGCTACATCTCACCCAACGTCAGCCTGGCGGTGTTCGAGGCGTACTTGGACCGGCTCGCAGCATGTGTCCGCCGCTGCCAGCCTCGCCCGGTTCTTGTTCTCGGGGACCTCAACGCTCACGCACGTGCGTGGGGTGGGCCCCGGGACGAGCCCAAGGGGGAGGCCGTCCTAGATTGGGCGGCGTGCCTGAACCTTGGGCTCCTAAACCGGGGGAATACCAGTACCTGTGTGCGCTGGCAGGGAGAGTCGATAGTAGACCTGTCCTGGGCATCCCCGTCGGCGGGCGCCATGGTGTCGGACTGGCGGGTAGCGGAGGAGCTGCTGACGCTGTCGGACCACCACTATATTTTTATGAACGTGGCGGTGCGTTCCGGCCAAGGAGCGCAGAGCAGCGATATCACACGATCCAGACGCTGGGCACTACGGAAGCTCAACCGGGACCTGCTTGTGGCCGCCGCGAACTCCGCAGCGTGGGTGGAGCCACCGGTCACTGCCGACGCGGAGGCAGAGACAGCATGGTTCCGGGAGAGGATGGTGCAGATCTGTGATGCTGCAATGCCTCGGACACGGCCAGTCGAGCGCACCGCTACCTACTGGTGGTCTGACAGTCTGGCAGAAACGCGGGCATCGTGCATCGCAGCCAGAAGAGCCTACCTGCGAAGCCGGAGGCGGCGACAAGCTTCCTCTGAGGAGAGGCAGGCAGCGTATGCCGCGTATCGGGAGGCCACCACGACCTTCCAAGCGGCTGTCGCGGACGCGAAGGAGAGGGCGCACCGCGAACTTGTCGACAGCCTAAACGAGGACCCATGGGGGCGTCCGTACAAAATGGTACTGGACAAGCTCAGACCGTGGGTCCCTCCGTTAACGGAGACCCTGGAGCCTGGTCTCGTGGTCAAGGTGATAGACACTCTGTTCCCGCGAAATGTCGACAGCCCGCCGGGCCTTCCGTGCACGAGAACAACGCCGCCTCCCTGGCCGGAGAACGCGGACGTCGGTAAGGAGGAACTGGGGCGAGCCGTGAGACGCCTGGCAGTGCGGAACACCGCCCCAGGCCCCGATGGAATACCAGGTCGCGCCTGGGTGCTCGCGCTGGGCGTCCTCGGTGAGCGGTTCCAGGACCACCTCAGCAACTGCCTGAAGACTGGGTGCTTTCCGTCGGAGTGGAAGCGGGCGCGGCTGGTTCTACTTAGAAAAGAGGGCAGACCGGCGGACTCACCATCGGCATACCGGCCTATCTGCCTGCTCGAAGAGGCGGGCAAGTTGTTTGAGCGAGTGGTGGCGGAGCGTATAAACCTCCATCTGTGGAGCGTCGGTCCAGGCTTATCGGACTGCCAGTTTGGCTTTCGACACGGGCGCTCCACAGTGGACGCAATCCTTCGTGTCCGCTCTATTGCGCAGGAGGCGGTGTCCCAGGGCAGGGTGGTGCTTGCAGTTAGTTTGGACATTGTGAACGCATTTAACTCCCTGCCCTGGAAGGCGATCAGAGAGGCTCTCATCCACCACAACTTGCCCGTCTATCTGCGGAGCGTCATCGACGACTATTTCCGGGACCGCAGCATAGAGTACACTGGCCGTGACAGGGCTTCGCACAGCCGGGACATGTACTGCGGGGTCCCACAGGGGTCGGTCCTGGGGCCACTCCTGTGGAACCTCGCGTACGATGTGGTTCTGCGAATCACTCTCCCCGTCGGTGTACGGCTGGTTTGCTACGCCGACGACACGCTTGTCCTGGCCGAGGGCGACGACTTCAGCCGCACATCTCGCGTCGCTGAGTGTGGTGTCGCATGCGTGATCCGCAAAATCCGAGCCCTAGGGCTACAGGTAGCCCCGCAGAAGACCGAAGCCTTATGGTTTCATGACCTCCCTAGGGGCTCGGAACCGCCTAGCTCTACGATTCGCGTCGGAGACACTGCGGTCCAGGTGGGGAAATATATGAAATACCTCGGCATCGTTCTGGACGGCCGTTGGGAGTTCGTCGAGCACTTCGACCGTCTGGTCCCCCGGATCGAGAAGGTAGCGGGTGCCCTTCACCGTATCCTGCCTAATCTTGGGGGGCCGCGGGAGAGTGTTCGGCGACTCTACTCGGGGGTCGTGCGGTCCATGGCCCTATATGGAGCGCCAATATGGGCGGATGAGCTGGCCGGCAATCGCGCATGCAGAGCTAAACTGCTTAGCGTGCAGCGCCGGCTAGCCATATGGGTGGCGCGCGGGTACCGCACGATCTCCCACGAAGCGGCAGGTCTACTAGCGAGACTTCCCCCCCTGGATATCCTGGCGTCAATGGACGCGAAAGTGTACAGGGAGCTTCATCACATACGTGAGGACGGACAGGATTTGCCTCCCAGAGCGGTAGCCCTGATGCGCCAATCGGCACATGTCGAAGCGCTCGAAGAGTGGCGAGCCCGACTGCAGGAGCCGGCTAGTCAACGGCAGAGAGTCGTGGGGGCGGTCCTGCCCGTCTTCCATGAGTGGATGAGTCGCGCCGACGGCCAGATAACCTACCGGTTGACGCAGATGCTCACCGGACACGGGTGTTTTGGCGAGTACCTGCACAGGATTGGAAAGGAGGAGTCACCCAGATGCCACCACTGTAACTCCACCACTGATGACGCCCAACACACCTTGGAGGTCTGCCCCGCGTGGCAATCGCAGCGACTCGACCTAGTTGCTGCGATCGGAGCAGACCTCCAGCTGCCTGCCGTAGTAGCGGCCATGATACAAGGCAAGTCACAGTGGGACGCAATGGCCGCCTTTTGCGAGTCAGTTATGACTCAAAAGGAGGCGGCAGAAAGAGAGAGGGAAAAGGCCGACCCCGCAAGGAGGCGGAGGCGCAGAGGCGGCGCAAATCAACCCCGCCCTGGCCAAAATGCCCTGTAGTCATGGGCTTAGAATAAGACTACGGTATCCCCTGCCTGTCGTAGGAGCCGACTAAAAGGGGGACCAGCCCTGTAGTCCCGGGCTTAGAATAGGGCTACGGTATCTCCTGCCTGTCGTAAGAGGCGACTAAAAGGAGACTCCGGGGTCGTAGGTGGTGAGAGTGGGGGCTCGAGCCACCGGTCCAAGCGACCCCGTGGAGGCGGCGGTGTGTGGTGGCCGCACACTGCCGTTCGGTGAGGCTGCCCCGGCATAGCCGGTTTCGAGGACGGGTGCATAAAGCACAGTGCGCGAGGGCTCCGGTGTGTTCATTGAGATCCCGGAGCCCTCCTCCACACGCACTGAGGGGGCCACCGGGGGGGTTTTAGTTGGTAAAAATCCAACATAACCCGGCTTTCCCCCCAGAAAGTCGGGTATCTTTCTGAAGATTTCCCCCCCGTCAACAAAAAAAAAAAAAAAAAAGGTTAGGTTAGGTTTCCGTGTGGAGTTTCTGGTCTCCCATCGGACGCGTCCCCAGGTGGCGGATAGGGGAACGCCCTCCAGATATGGGGGGTACCGGCTTCGGCCGGCGCGGACCAAAACCAGGTGGGGGGACATCCAGTGGCAATCTGCTGCTGGATGTCCGGCGGGGCCCAATTTGGGCTTCGCACTTGGCGGCGGGCCCGGTATGTGCGCTTGCGTAGCTACCGGGCAGGCTTCGGCCACCGTCGGCAAACCCGGAGTCCCACACTGAGTGGGACCGGGGGCTTTCGGGCTGCGAGGAGACAACCTCTATAAAAAACCTCAATCCTCGGCGCTGGGGCACGTGGCGTCGGGGTGCTCGCAAGAGCGGCTGGGGAGGTCATCAGCCACTAGCGGCCAAACCTGCAGGCTTAGTGCTGGCCCTGGGTTCTAGCCCCAAAAAGAGCACCCGCGTCGTGTTGGGAAAGCGGCGCGTGTAACCTCCCACGAAAAACATGAAGTCGACCGGAAAAAAGTTATTACCCCAGGAGGGTACCTGCTCAGCAGGAGAATCCCTCCCCGGCGCCACATCGGCGCCGGGCTGCCCCTCGTACTCTGGGGGGGGCAACCTCGACTCTTACTCCTTGAGGCCGGGCGCCTCAAGTGAGTCTCCTACTGCCACGGGTAGTTTTGCCGCTCCTTGCGCCACAAGTGGCGTTGGAAGCGGCAAGGTCGTGGCAGACCGTGCGGACATACGTCCGCGAAGCCCCATCGTATCGGGGGCGGGGGGCGTTTACCGCTCTACCCGGTCCCGGTCGATGGCAGACCTGGCGCGCCTTACGGACGCCGATCTGCGCGCGGAGGGGAGCCGACCTGGCTCCTGTAAGGGCTCGACGTCGAGCGTGGAGGCGATGGACTCTACCAGCGTCTCCGCACTCGACGGGCGAGTGTGGAGAAAGAGAAAGCCCGAGAGCGCGGCTCTCGGCTCCGACTCGGGGTCAGGGGGGGAGGAGCACCCTCCCAAAGTCGCGGCCAAGGAGCCGCGACTATCCCAGGGACGGCCCTTCACGGCGAGGAGCGCCTTCGTGAGGGGCCAGAGGGCCGAGAAGGAGCAGAGAGCCGAGCAAAGGCTCGAGGAGCTGGACGCGGAACTCCGGGAGGTCCGCGCCCGCAACTTCGGAGCTGATGGGGTCTCCGAGTCCGAGGCGTCTCAGCCTGTCCGCGCCGACAAGACCGCTTCTGACCTGATGCTTCAGGTCAGAAGCAGCGTGGACATGGTGGAATCGGTGTCCAAGGGTTCAAAGAACCTGAAGGGCACCTTCCAGAGGCGCCTCAACGACGCTGCGGCCTCAATCCGGGAGGCGGCGGAGGCTTTTTATAGCCGCACCGCCTCCGAGGAAACGAGGGTCCTGCAGGCGAGCAACGCCCGCCTCCAGAAGGAGGTAGAGGAGCTCCGTAAAGAGCTCACCGAGCTGCGGGCGGAGCTTGGGAGACCCCGGCAGGCAGTGGCCTCAGCCCCTGCCAATACCCCCGAAACGGGCGCGGGATCCCCCTCGAGGGAGGAGGCTCTTGGTCGCAGCCTGGTGTCGCAGATCGGGGCGATGCTTAATGCTCGCCTCGCCTCGATTGAGGACCGGCTCCTCCCGGAGCCTCGCTTGCGGCCGCCTCTCGCCGCAGACAGAAGGGCAGGCCGGACCTCGACCGAGGCTGTGACACCGGTGCCGGCCCCCCCTGTTAAACCGCCCGCAGCCTCGGATGGGAAACAGGGTAAAACCCAAAAGGCCGGGGCCCACCAGCGTGGGCCAACCGTAGCCCCTAGGCCTGCCGTAGGGGGCACGCCGATGCCGGCACCAGGGGCGGCCCCCAGGAAGCCGTGCCCACTGCCGCCGCCGCCACGATCCATGGAGGAGCCATGGAACGTGGTGGCCCGGCGCGGCCGGAGAAAGAAGAAGGGCGCTACGGTGCCACTGCCGGCGGCGACTCCTGCGCCTAGAGCTGCGCCTCGAGCTGCGCCTGATGCGCCTAAGTTGCGCCCGCCTCGCTCGTCAGCCGTCGTGCTGACCTTGCAGCCGAGCGCTGGGGAGCGGGGGGTGACGTACGCCTCGGTGCTGGCCGAGGCCAAAGCGCGGGTGGATCTGGCGGCTTTGGGGATCGAGGGCCTCAAATTCCGCACTGGGGCTACTGGTGCCCGCATCTTGGAGGTGCCGGGCACCACCAGTGCGGACAAAGCGGACTCCCTAGCCGCAAAGCTGCGGGAGGCCCTCAGGGACGAAGACGTTCGGGTCTCCAGGCCGACGAAGTGCGCGGAGATGCGCATCGTTGGTCTGGACGACTCGACATCCAAGGCGGAGGCGGTCGCGGCGGTGGCAAAGGCCGGAGGCTGCACCCCGGACGCAATAAGGTCCGGAGAGATCAGTCGGGGCCCATCCGGGATGGGCTCCATGTGGCTGAGCTGCCCCGTCGCGGCCGCCAAGAAGGTGCTGGGCGGGGGTCGCCTCCTCGTGGGTTGGACCTCTGTGCAGGTGAAACTGCTCGAGGCCCGACCCATGAGGTGCTTCCGGTGCCTGGAGCACGGGCACGTGGGAGCCAAGTGCCCCGGCACAGACCGCAGCGGGTTGTGTTTTCGCTGCGGGAAGCCGGGGCACAAGGCGGCCCAATGCACCGCCGCCGAGCCGCACTGCATTTTGTGCGCCGCGGCCGGCGGTTCGCCGGTGGACCACCCCTTGGGGAGCAAGGCGTGTCCAGCCTCGCTCCCCAAGAGGCGGGGTCGAAAAAGGGGGGGGCGGAAGCGCAGCGATGGCCTGAGGGTCCCCTCGCAGCCTTCTCGGCGGCCAGCGCCGCAACGGGAGGATTCCATGGACACTGCGTAGTAGATGGCTGCTCCATATCTGCAGGCGAATATCAACCACTGTGCCAGAGCTCAGGATCTGTTGGTCCAGAGCATGGCAGAGTGGTTGATTCAAGTAGCCGTGGTCTCTGAGCCCTACCTGGTTCCCGCTCGGGATAACTGGGTGTCGGACCGGGAGGACTTGGTGGCCATCGTCGCCCGTCCGGCGGCGGGCTCCTGTCCCTTCGACGTCATTGCGAAGGGCAAGGGATGCGTGTTGGCCGTTACGGGCGGCGTTGCAGTTATTGGGGTGTACTTTTCGCCCAGCAGGAGCCTCGCTGACTTCGAGCAAATGCTCGTGGAAGTCGGGGCTCTGATGGGACAAGCACACCCCAACCCCGTGCTGGTCGCGGGGGATTTCAACGCCAAGTCAACGGCGTGGGGATCCTCAGCGACTGATGCGCGGGGGGAGGAGCTAGAAGATTGGGCAGTGTCGATGGGGTTGGTCCTCCTCAACAGGGGATCGGTGGACACTTGCGTGCGGCAACAGGGCGGGTCAATCGTGGACATCACGTTCGCGAGCCCCGCCCTCGCCCACCGAGTGACGGGCTGGTGCGTCAGGGAGGATGTGGAGACATTATCAGACCACCGGTACATACGGTTTGATGTCTCCGCACTGCCTGACGCTCCGGCTGCGGATCGCCGATCCCCGGTTGGTGGGGGTCCGCGCTGGCAGCTGAGGCGGCTGGACCCTGAGGTCGCCAGGGAGGCGGCCCTGGTGGAGGCCTGGGTGGCTGGGCCTGATCCCGGGTCAGATGTGGACGGCGGAGCGGAGCGGCTCGTCGGTGCCCTCGGCCGCATCTGCGATGCAGCTATGCCGAGGGCAAAGCCGGCGGCTTCGCCGAGTCGCCGGGTGTATTGGTGGCGTGACGAGATTGGCAATCTGCGTCGAGAGTGTGTGGCGGCACGCCGCCAATACACCCGGTGCAGAAGAAGGAGAGCTCGGGATCGGGCCGAGCAGGACACCCTGTATGCCACATACAGGGCCGCCTGCAAGAGGCTACAGGCCACCATCGCCCAGGCGAAGGCGGCGGCTTGGGAGGAGTGGCTCGAGACTCTGAACGCGGATCCGTGGGGGCGCCCCTACAAGGTGGTCAGGCGGAAACTTCGCCCCTGGGCTCCCCCACTGACCAGGAGTCTCGAGCCAGACTTCGTCGCGAGGGTCACTTCGACGCTGTTTCCGCGGAGGGCGGAGTTTAACCCTCCGCAAATGGTACCCTTGCCTCCCTCTGCGGAAGCAGAGCCGGAGGAAGTGCCGCCGGTCTCAGCGGCAGAGCTCGGGGCGGCGATTCTGAAGCTTCGGTCGAAGAACACCGCCCCGGGCCCAGATGGTGTGCCGGGACGCGCCGTGGTGCTGGCGATGACGCAGCTGGGAGACCTGGCGGTGTCCTTGTTTTCCGCGTGCCTCGTCGAGGGTCGATTCCCGCGACCCTGGAAGACGGGTAGGCTCGTCCTTCTGCGGAAGGACGGCCGTCCGGCCGAATCGCCGTCGGGCTATCGGCCCATCGTGCTGCTCGACGAGGCGGGCAAGCTCTTTGAGCGAGTGCTCGCTGCACGTCTCGTCGAGCATATGACATCGGTGGGCCCCGATTTGAACGACGCGCAGTTCGGCTTCCGTCGCGGGCGATCGACAATCGACGCAGTTGCGCGGGTGCGAGACATCGCCGAGGGAACGGTCTCACGGGGTGGGGTGGTGTTGGCGGTTTCGCTTGATATCGCGAACGCCTTCAACACCCTGCCCTGGGAGACCGTGAAGGAGGCCCTAAGATACCACGGCGTGCCCCGGTACTTGAGGAGGGTGATGGCGGACTACTTCGTCGACCGGACCATAGTATATCCGGCCCGGGACGAGTGGTCCGCCTTCGCGATGTCGTGCGGTGTTCCGCAGGGGTCGGTCCTCGGACCGCTCCTGTGGAACATCGGCTACGACTGGGTGCTGCGTGGGGCCAATTTGCGGGGGGTCGGCGTGACATGTTACGCCGACGATACCCTCGTGACGGCCCAGGGCAGCACCCACAGGGAGGCGGCTCTCCTCGGCACGGCGGGTGTCGCCCATGCCGTGCGGAGGATTCGCAGCCTCGGCCTGGAGGTGGCGCTCAATAAGTCCGAGGCTGTGGTCTTTCACGGCCCTCGGAACGCGCCGCCTCCAGGAATGAGCATTGTGGTGGGTGGGACCTCCATCGCCGTCGCACCGCACATGCGCTACTTGGGCATCGTGCTCGACGGTCGATGGAGGTTCACGGAGCACTTCCGGCGCTTGGCCACCAGGCTGGTGGCCTCGGCCGGAGCGCTCTCGGGGCTGCTCCCTAATATCGGGGGGCCTGGAGAGAGCTGTCGCCGCCTGTACGATGGTGTGGTGCGCTCTATGGCGCTCTACGGGGCGCCAATATGGGTGGACGCCCTAGGGTCCGTGAACCGGACCCTCCTGCGGCGCCCGCAGCGGGTCATGGCGACCCGGCTGGCCCGAGCGTACCGCACCACCTCGTATGAGGCGGCGACGGTGCTGGCTGGTAGCCCTCCGTGGGACCTCGAAGCCGAGGTACTCGCGGAGGTCTACTGGCGCAGCGCGGAGGTTCGCGCCAACGGCGGGATGCCTCTTCCGGAGCAGATCGTGCGGTGGAGAGAGGGAGCCCGCGACGGTCTGTTCCGGGAGTGGGGGGAGAGGTTGGCGCGACCTACCGCCGGCCTCGAGGTGGTGGCCGCCGTTCGGCCCGTCCTTCGGGACTGGGCCGACCGCAGGCACGGCGCCCTGACCTACCGTCTGGCGCAGGTCCTCACCGGGCATGGATGCTTTGGTGTGTACCTGTGCCGGATAGCGGGTCGGGAGCCGTCGACGGCGTGCCACCACTGCGACGCGGCGGAGGACACGGCGCAGCACACGCGCGCCGTGTGCCCCGCATGGGCGGAGCCGCGTGCCCAGCTGGCCGCGGCTATTGGGGCGGACCTCTCGCTGCCGGCGATCGTCAGTGCGATGGTCGGCAGCGAGGAGGCCTGGGGGGCGGTCCTCGCGTTCTGCGAGGCCGTCATGGCGAGGAAGGAGGCGGCGGAGAGGGCGCGAGAGGATGATCCTCTTGCGCTCCCTCTCCGCCGTCGGAGAACCGGGCGCAGACGGCGGGCGTATGCCGACCGTCTGCCGCCATAACGGGGGCCTTCGGGCGGTGGGTCGGGGGGCCCGCCGCTCGACTAAGAGGTCCCGTGCTGGAAGGCGCTCTGCGTGTTCCGGAGTGCCTTCAGCGGAGTAGGGGGGACAAAGATCCCCCCGGAGGAGTGCCCGCAAGGGCGCCCGCAGACGGGGTCGCGGAAGTGTGCGCAAGCGTCCCCGTGGCCCCGTCCTTTGCGGTGCGGAGGAACACCCCAGGAGTTTTAGTCGGTATACCGCCCTTTTCAGGGCGGGGAGTCCGACATAACCACTGTGCTCCCCCGAGCCGGTGGTACCCGTAATTGGGGTTTCTCCTGGGTGGAAAAAAAAAAAAAAAAAAAAAAAAAAAAAAAAAAAAAAAAAAAAAAAAAAAAAAAAAAAAAAAGGTTAGGTTAGGTTAGGTTAGGTTAGGTTAGGTTAGGTTTTTTTTTTTTTTTTTTATATATAGTAGTCTTTTACCCTCTTGCGTAACAAGAGACTTTGTTTTTCGTTACAATTATTTCCAAATATAAATATTTTCTGCCCCATTTCCAACTTGTTAAAGGTTAATAATGTTTGTGATAGGGAAAAACAGACAGGTTTATGCCTCTTTGTTTCTCTCTATCACCGTTTTACATATTTTTTCGGCATAATCGAGGAACTGCCATCTTGTATTTTTGTTCGCAATTATGTTGTGCGCTTCCTTTTCCACGATATTCACTCCTATTTTCTGTTCCAGTTCATGCCTAAGGATGCAGAATACTGGGCACTCAAATATTATGTGCTGCACCCCCTCCTCTACCGCTGGATCGCAGGTACATGAAGGACTCTCCCGACACCTGAATCGATTCAAGTATTGGGAGAATCCCCCATGGCCCGTAAAAATTTGTGTTATTACGCCCTGCGGTTGGATCTTTCGCACCAATTTATGCGCCGCTATCGCATCTGGGAAGAACACCTTCGTGACGGAGGCCGTCTCCCCAGACCTGTATCTCCGGTTCCATTCGTCAAGTGCACGATTTCTCAGATCCTGCCTGACGAATGAGATGGGACACAGGTCATAGTCAGGCTTTTTCCGGCTCGAAAGTGCTGCTTCTTTTGCTAGGTCATCGGCGCGCTCATTGCCATCAATGCCAGCGTGGGCTTTGATCCAAAACAAAGTTATATCTTTGCCCCGGGTCAAAGCCTCGCTAAGGTTGCGGCGCGCTTCCAGCGCGAGTGGATGCAGGGACCCCGGGTTAGTTACTGTCTGCAGTGCCGCTCTAGAGTCGCTGTAGATGCCGCAGCTCTTGAGGCCGCGCTTGAGGATTTCGCTTGAAGCTCTGCATATGGCCAGGAGTTCAGCCTGGTAGACAGTGCAGTACGCCGGCAAGCTGAGTTTACGGCACCCAATTTCGGCTCGGCTGTCCCACAGAGACAGCGCGGCGCCGACTTTGCCCTGTATCTTGCTACCATCGGTAAAGATGCGAAGCTCCTGCACATTATGTTGGTCTACCTGGCCTTGGTCTTCGAGATTCGTGATTCTCATGTCCATACGCAGAGCTGGATGTGGAAGCTCCGCAAACCTCACCACACGCTCTACCTCCCGATCCCCTAGCACTAGCCGGGCTTGCCCCTTACGCGCTTCGTATAGCGCCGCCATTTCTTTAATGCGGAGGTCCAGGGGCAACAAACCGGCCAGTAACAGGGCCGAGTTTAGGGAGACAGTGCGGTACGATTTGCAGATCTTCTGGGCGAATCCTCTTTGCACGGCGTTCAAGAGCTTGCGAATACCGAGCTTCTCCACAGCAGGTGCCCATGCTGCTGCAGCGTAGGTTATGATGGGCTCCACAGTCGCAGTGTATATGACGCGAACGACGTCCGGGTGCAAACCCCAGCCTATCCTCGCCGCTCTTGTGAGCTGCTTTGCGATGTTTAGGGCCTTCCTACAGACGTTGCTGACGTGGGTGTTAAAAGTCAGCTTATCGTCTATAGTAAGGCCCAGGATCTTCATCTCGCGGGACATGCCAATGTCGACCCCAGCCATGCTCAGCAGGGGGATGTCATGCTTCAGCTTGTTCGTCAAAAGCATTGCACAGGTCTTTTGAGGGGCAAATCTGAGTTTATTTAGGACACCCCACCCGTGAACAAAGCCGAGCGCGGCATTGGCACTCCGCTGCAACTCCAGCGCTGTGCTCCCGGCGAAAAATAGGACGACGTCATCCGCAAACGCCTGGCAGCTGACACCACGCTGCTTTAAACCCGCTAGGAGCGGATCCAGGAGGACGTTCCAGAGGATTGGCCCACCTATTGACCCCTGGACACATCCCTTCTGGGTTTCTCTGCGGTGCTCTGCTCCGTCGTACCTCAACCTGACACATCTGCCGTCTAGGTAACTATCCAGTAGCCGCCTCGTGTTTACCGGGCACTTTTCCTCAGCCAGTCTGACCCTGATGGCCGGCCACCATGCATTATCAAAGGCTCCCTCTATATCCAGCGAGACGAGCAACACCATCTTTTTTAGCTTTAATTCCGCTCTGATTTGGTTCACTAGGGTATAGAGGGAGTCTTCGGTACTCCTTTGGGGCATAAAGCCATACTGACGAGTACTCAGCCTCGGCACCAGATGCCACTGGAGCCTCGCTACTACCATTTTCTCCAAGACCTTGCCGAGAACAGGTAGAAGACCGATTGGCCTGTAAGATTTCGGGTTCTTGTAGTCATCCTTGCCTGGCTTCCTTAGCACCACGACTGTGGCCTCTTTCCACTTCTTGGGGAAGTGGCCGAGGCTGAGACACTTGTTGGCTAAGGCAAGGAATGAGTCGGGGTCCTGGTAAACGGTTTGACGGCAGATATCAGCTGTGAAACCGTCCACACCCGGCGCCTTCTTCGGGTTGAAGCTTGACACTGCGGTCGTCAGCTCGAGCGCTGTAAAAGGCGGGTCATGAATCTCAGCATGGACTCGGTCATTTACGCCCCGGGCCAGTTGCCGAGTGTCCTTGTGGTGTCCGTTGTCCGACAACTCTGAGTCCTCTGGATAGAAGGTTTGCGCCAGGTAGGACGCAGACCCAGCGGAGTCAAGGGGTACTCCATCCCTTTCCAGTGTCAAGTCCTCATGTCTTGTTGCAGTCCTCCCAATCACCCTATAGATCCCCTCCCATACTCCCTCTCTGTCTTGCTTGGTGCAGAAGTCTTTCCAGCTTTGTATCTGGGCGCATTTGGCCTTTAATTCGTACTCTTGCTTTTTCTCCAGGTACGCAGCAACGACACCCTCCCTACGAACTGGTGCAGCACAGCGGATCCTTCTCTTCCTGGTGGCGACTTCTTTTTTCAGGATGGCTAGGTCCTCGGACCACCACGGCAATGTAAATTTTGGTTGTTTTTTCTTTTTTGGTATACTAATTTCGCATGATTTTTGGATAATGTCTAAATATAATTCTGTTTTTATTTCTAATTCTTTGATATTGTTAATTTTTTCTATTGCGTTTTTATTTATTTGGTGTTCTATTTTTAATTGTTCCAATTTCTCACGAAATTGGCTCCAATTAGCCTTTTTTGTATTATATAATCTGGTGGTGGTTTCTATTTTAATGCCTGTGGATTTCTTTAATCTAATATTAAAAGTTATGCCATTGTGGTCCGAGGAGGTCATTCCTACTTCGACTTTCCAATCTGCCACCAAGCTGAGAAGGTCCGCCGAGCAAGCGGTGACATCCACATGACTGCTATAAATTTTTCCACCCCTGATAGTGTCAAAGGTGGGTGTGGTGCCGCCGTTGAGCACATGCATGTCCATTTCATCTAGTGTGCTAGACAGTTCTTCACCCCTATGGTCTTCGATTGTGCTCCCCCACCAAGGGCTTTTGGCATTAAAATCACCTCCAATTAGCAGTCTGTTTGGCCCTAGCTTCCGCCGAACTGCTCCGAGGTGCTCCAAATACGGCCCAATGGGCTGATCCGGCTCAAAATAAGTCGATACGACTGCGATTTCCCAGGCGCGGGTTCGGATCCTTACAACTGTCATATTGTGTGTGGTGAGATCCGGACACTGTATAACATCTAGGTCGTTGTCGAAAACCACAATCGCTGCCTTTACGGTTCCACTTCCTTCCTCCGACGCCTGGAAAATTCTTGTGCCACGATACTGTCGCATTCTCCTGATTCCGCCCACATACGGCTCCTGTACTAAGGCAAGAGCCGCATTCTTTGCTGTGGCATCCCGGAACAATTCGGCAGTCGCCAGTTCCTTCCGTTGGAGGTTGGCCTGAACAAATCTGTACGCCCTAGTTTCCGCGGCGGTGCCCTCAGCAATACGCTATTTTTGCTCGAGCCAGTGCATCCCACCTTCGGCGAACCGGGCAGTCTGTGCTAAATGCGTTATGCCTCGGTGACTCCATGTTTGCTTTTACACAGTTGCAACACGTGGGGGATGCACCGGCGAGCGCTTCCGGACAGTCTTTGCGCTGGTGAGGGCCACCGCAGTAACCACATAGCTCGTCATTTTCATTGCAGAGACGTCTGCTGTGCCCATACCCCAGGCACTTGGAGCATTGAACCAGGGGAGACTGGTCCTCTACTTTAATACGCTGTATGTCAATGTATACAGCGGACGCCTCCACTAGCCGGCTCCAGAGCGCAGGTGACGCCCTCGCGACCACATGGCACATTAATGTGTTTCTTGCCGGTTTTCTGAACCTTATCTCGAGCCTGTCATCGCCCTCTCCCAGGCCGGAGAAAAGCGAATTGTTTTGATTTCGCAGAGCCTTCACGATATCCTCGTCATTATTTATCTTTAAGACATCTCTGAAAATTACGAGAGGGTCCTGGTTTCGGACATCTTGAACCTCAAGCTGATGTTCCTCTTTTTCCAGTTTGTTCCGGACCCTGCTCCGCTCTTCCTCACTTCTACAGCTGATAATTATTTTGCTGTTTTTTATTTTCCTAACTTTATCTATGCATATGCCTTCTTGATTCGCGTTAATCGCCTGCCTAATCTTTCCGATTACCTCCTCTCCTGTGTTTTGGGTGTCTTTGGAAGCGACCACTACCGAGTGCAGCGTTGTCTGCACCTGGCGCGGCGCAGCTCCGATAGGTTTAGTGCCCGCCGTCACACTCGCGTAGGTGATCGCTTCCATGGCCTTGCATTGCCTCGAGAGAGCCCCTTTTAACTCCTCTATTTTCTCGTTGCTATCTCTTATTAGCTTCTCGTGATCAGCCAGGGAGGTAAGCAGCCTTGAGATCCCCTCACTATCTGCTCTGGTTTCATCTTGTTGGGTTTGAAGTTCTTCAACCCAAGCCTCCTTTTCTTTCTCCCTCTCTTTTCCTTTCAATGCCTCCTTAACCAGCTGGAATAGTTTGTCAATGACCTGGGTAACATCCGCTTTTATATCGGTTTTTAGATTGCGGGAGTTCTTTAGGGCGATTTTGCCCTTGGTTACCCAGTTTCTTGCCTCTTGTAATTTTTTAGATGTTGGCGTGCTGGCTGCTGTAGGACTATCCACCGCACTCGAAGAAGCCATGGGATGGGAACCCATGGTTAGGTTAGGTTAGGTTAGGTTAGGTTAGGTTAGGTTAGGTTAGGTTAGGTTAGGTTAGGTTAGGTTAGGTTAGGTTAGGTTAGGTTAGGTTAGGTTAGGTTAGGTTAGGTTAGGTTAGGTTAGGTTAGGTTAGGTTAGGTTAGGTTAGGTTAGGTTAGGTTAGGTTAGGTTAGGTTAGGTTAGGTTAGGTTAGGTTAGGTTAGGTTAGGTTAGGTTAGGTTAGGTTAGGTTAGGTTAGGTTAGGTTAGGTTAGGTTAGGTTAGGTTAGGTTAGGTTAGGTTAGGTTAGGTTAGGTTAGGTTAGGTTAGGTTAGGTTAGGTTAGGTTAGGTTAGGTTAGGTTAGGTTAGGTTAGGTTAGGTTAGGTTAGGTTAGGTTAGGTTAGGTTAGGTTAGGTTAGGTTAGGTTAGGTTAGGTTAGGTTAGGTTAGGTTAGGTTAGGTTAGGTTAGGTTAGGTTAGGTTAGGTTAGGTTAGGTTAGGTTAGGTTAGGTTAGGTTAGGTTTTTTTTTTTTTTTTTTTTTTTTTTTTTTTTTTTTTTTTTTTTTTTTTTTTGTGATACTTCTGTTTCCACAGACTCTGGGTCCGTGCCTTTTTTCTGTGCGTTACATTATTTATTTTTCCCATGGTACTCTATCTCTCTGAGCTACATTATCTTGCGTACTGTTGTTGTCGTACTACACACACACTTATTCTAGCCTATAGTAACTTAAGTAACTTATATATATATATTTTTTTTTGTTTTTTTTTTTTTTTTTTTTTTTTTTTTTTTTTTTTTTTTTTTTTTTTTTTTTTTTTTTTTTATTTTATTTTTTACTTTTTTTTTTTTTTACTTTTTTTTTTTTTTTTTTTTTTAATTTTTTTTTTTTTTTTTTTATTATTATTTTTTTTTTTTTTTATATACAATCATGCTCTTTTTTTTTTTTTTTTTTTATAACTCTTTTATAAAATCCTGCAATTTTTCTATTCCCTTATTTTCATTGTTTTTTTTTTTTTTTTTTGCCATTTAACCTTATCTTTACCTGTGATTACATTATTACATTACTTGTTTTTAGATTACCTATATGTGTTCCGTGATTGTGTTTGAGCAGGTCGGCCGCGGCGCGTCTACTTCGTTCAGGTGGTTTTGGACGATCGACATGTCTCGGGATTTCAGTGCCATTTTGAGGTTGTAGTCCGTTATTTTCTTCGAGGCTGTTTCCGCCGCTTGCTTTGCAAAACTGCCGACCGCGTCCATTCTGCTGTCGGTGTAATAAGTGCAGCTATCGGTGTGCCGTGATATTGCCACTACTGCATGTGGGACGCTCTCGAACAGCTTGTGCGATTTGGTCTGCGTTCGGACGATTATCACCGACTCGTAGGTTAGACCCTGAGCTTCGTGGATTGTTAGTACGCACGACCCGTAGCCTATACCGTATCCCTGGCTGGTTAGGGATTTCTTTTCCTCCTGTGTATGGGTGAGGAAAAGGGTTTTTGGTTGGCTTTTTGGTATTTGTGCGCCGCTAAATTTTTTCAGCTCGATGGAATGTACCCGAGTTCTTGACGAGTACATTCCTGGGTAAACTTCTCTGAGAGCGTACGCCACGTCCATCGGGTTTCGGTGCGTGCATAGCAGCTCCTGATCGATGGTCGCCATCAGGCTAGGGCGGCTGTAGCGCATCTCGAACAGATTTTCACGGTCGATGTATGGTAGTTGGTTGACATCTCCAACGAGGACGATCTCGCCCGCCTTTGACAGTCGGGCGGCCATTACTATAGCCCCAAAGTGGTTCATGAGAGCCTCGTCGACCAACAAGCGTTTGATCTTAACGGGCTCCCTGAATCCATTTGCTAATATTGAGGCCATAGTTCGCACCTTTGAGTTTGCTTCTTCGCCCAGACGGTGCGAAAGCTTCTCTCTCAGGTTTTTGACCGCTTCGGCTGTCGTGGCTACCGCCATGTCCCCCTCGCTGAAAAGGTCCACCAACCACGTCGTCTTCCCGCATCCCGGTACTCCGTTTGTCCATCGAATCTTTGGAACCTCCCACGAGTCTGACTGCTGGTCGACCGACTTTGCCTTGTTGAGGATTTTGTCCTCCAGCATGATTTTGGTGCATCGGGCGACGACCACCACCGGGTGCTTTCCTGTGTCTCGGAATCTCAGCTTGCCTGTACGCCTCGTCTCCTCCTCGTTCAGGACCACGAAAACTCCCGACTCGGTGTATGCAGCCATGTATTGACCTGACATTGTTCCTCTGAGGGTCTGACTGGTGTCGTTGTCATAGATGGCTGCCTCGGCCTCCTCGAGTCTCACCTTCAGCAGCCTCTCATTTCCGAGCTGGAAGGACTGCAGTATCTTTTTGCATGTAGCTAGACTTACTTCTTTGTAGGCTTTTGTCATAGCTTGAAACTCGAGGAAAGCGTTTCTCAGGTGGTCCTCCGGCCTCCTCACTGTTACGAGACTTGGCGGGCTGACTTGCCCCTTGTCGGCTCTCGTTCGGTTGCCCTGCACCGGTTCTCGCTGTTTCGCTGGTGTTTTTAGGTATTTAGACGCGGCGGCCTCCTGCCTTTCTGCTGCCTTGGATGTGCTTGGCTGTTTTCTGTAGATGGCTGTTCCAAGGGCGTCCATGAACGCTTTGATAAGGCCTCTCGCCCCCGCGTCTCCTGCGGGACTAGCTTTGTCTCTTTTTTTTGCTTCTTTTTCCGCCGCACGCTTTTTTTGTAGTCTCTCTGACCCGCTTTGCGCGTCCGAGTCGGCAGGCTGTGTCGCTTTTGCCTTGTGGTGTCTAAGGAAGTCCAGGCTTTGTCCTCGGTCCTCGTACACCACCACCTCGTGGTTTTTAGAGGCTTTTAGGCAACCTACGTAGTCTGCGACCTCCCCCGCGTCGATCCCGGTGCGCATTACGTCCACGCTGATTTTTTTGGCGGTGATGGGCTCGCCCACTTTTGGTTCTCCCATTTTTGAGAGCACTGAGCATACCTGAGCAAACGGCGACTCCGTGCCCCAGCCGAATAGTGCAATCGTTTTGTTTCGTAGTTGCACTAGTCGGCACGGGCAACCTCCCGCCTGTGACTCAGGCAACGCGTCGAATGTTCTTCGTTTCATCTTTGTACTGGCGGTGTTCCCGTTCAGCATGGACGCGAGGCCTGGTGATACTGACACTTGCTTTCCTGTCGCGCGGCAGAAGCTTATCCCTAGGGTTTCGTCATCGCCGTCCATGAAGAGAGCCACTCCCCGCACTCTCATTCCCGGTTCACCGCTCTCTCCGCTCTCCAAGATGTTTGCGGTTGCGTTTCCGGTGCCCGTGGCCTGCGTTGCTGGTGGAGTCCCCGTGTCCTGCACGGCGGCGGCGCTCGTGTCGTTCGTGGAGGCATCTGTGACAATGGCTGCGGGTGCTTTGGCAGTCGTGCTGTTTCCCTGAGCGGCGATTCGTGCGGCTTTGCTCGCAAAATCGAGGAACGGTGTTTTCATGGCCTGATTTGTCATGATGGTGGGGAGCGCAGCCTGTTCCAGTTTTATCTGGAGCCTCTGTTCCAGCTGTAGCCTTTCCCGGCCGAATCTCGGACAGTCGAGCAAAACATGCCATATAGTTTCATCGCAGTTTGGGTCACAGGGGCAAGAGGGGCTGTCCTTTAGGTGGAAGCGGTGGAGATACGCGGCGAATCCTCCGTGTCCGGTCAGAATCTGCACATGCACCGGTGTTATAACTGTGTCTTTTAGCACTTGTCTTGCTGTATGGACCGTTGGTAGAAACGTTTTTGTGACCGAACCTGTCTCGGAGGACCCGTATCGCTGCTGCCACTTCCTTACAGTGTCCTCCCGTATCTGCCTCCTCACGAACGACAAGGGAACTTTATCGTAATCCGGGGCCGTCTTCTTTGTAAGGGCTGCTTTTTTGGCCAGGGCGTCTGCTCTTTCGTTGCCGGGGGTGCCCACATGAGCTCTTAGCCAGAAGAACCTCACGCTCCTGTTTTCGGCTCGGATTTCTTGTACGAGTCTCTTAATCTCTAGAGCTAGTGGGTGGGTTACTGACGGACAACTCAGGAGATCGAGCGATGATCTTGAGTCGCTCAGTATGTTGGCTGTGTCCGTCTTTTTGTCTCTCACCATTTTCACTGCTCTGTAGAGAGCGTACATTTCCGATTGGAACACGGTATTGTGGGGCTCCAGGCGGAAGGTCGAGTATTTGGACTCTTTTCCATTGGACCACCATGTTAGGGCAGCCCCTACTTTGCCTTCGATTTTACTGCCGTCTGTGTATATCTGCGGGCCGACCATCTGTAGGTCCTCCAGTGTTTTGGGCTCCATATCTTCGAGGCGCTCGTACTCCGTTGTTGTCAGTTGGGATGGGTGGGGATGGTCAAAGTATCCGACCTTGCGCTCTAGCTCTCTGCCCGGTGGCATGAACTCCTTAGAGTGACCTTTCTTTACTTTAAAGAGCGCGGCAGCCTCCATGACACGGAGGTCCAGTGGCAGTTGGCCCGACAGTATCAGTGCCGATGTTAGAGACACCGTGCGGTACGCTTTGATGGATTTCTGCGCAAAGCCCCTTTGCAGCGAGTCTAGCTGATTACGTATCATCAACTTCTCCGCCGCCGGGTGCCAGGCGCTGGCCGCGTATAGCACGATTGGCTCTATCACCGACACATATATGGTTTTGATGATGTCCGTGTTCAGTCCCCAGCTCACCTTTGCTGCGCACGCTAGCTGTTTGTATATGTCCGCAGCCTTTTTGCAAGTTGCGGCCACGTGCGCATTGAAAGTGAGCTTTCGGTCGATGATAAGGCCCAGTAGCTTGATTTCCTCAACGAGTTTTACCTGGGTGCCTGCCATTTGGATTTCTGGGTTGTCGTACTTAAGTTTTTTCGTTATGACCATTGCGTTTGTTTTGTGCGGGGCGAAGTTGAGCTTGTTTTCGTCTCCCCAGTCTGACACTATTTTTAGAGTCTCGTTGGCTCTTTGCTGGAGGGCATCGACGCTGTGGTCTGAGAACACGAGGACAACGTCGTCGGCGTAGGCTTGGCAGAAGATCTTGTTGCTCGCCATTTTCAGTAGCAGTGGGTCCAGGATGAGGTTCCAAAAGGTTGGTCCGGCTATACTGCCCTGTACGCAGCCCTTCGTGGTTTCTTTTTCGCTCGTTCTTCTGGCGTAGTTGACTAGGACTTTTCTGTCTTGAAGGTAAGAGGCCACCAGCTTGTACAGATTCTTAGGGCACTTATTTTTCCTCATTTGTAGCTTTAGGGCGGGCCACCACGCATTGTCGAAGGCCCCCTCGATGTCCAGCGAGACAACGAGTACGAGTTTTTTCGATTTTACCTCTGCTCGTATATGGTCTAGCAGGTCATAGAGGGCGTCCTCGGTTCCGCGCTGAGGCTTGAACCCGTACTGGCTGAGGCTTTGGGTGGGAAGGAAGTGCCACTGAAGCCTGCACACCAATAGCTTCTCCACGATTTTTCCGAGGACCGAGAGTAGCCCGATTGGTCTGTAAGATTTTGGGTGGGTGTAATCTTCTTTGTTGGGCTTCCGGAGGATGCACACGTGGGCGATCTTCCATTGCTTAGGGAAGTGCGGCAGCTCTAGGCATTTGTTTGCCATTGCCAGGAACACATCACTGTTGCATCGGATTGCTGCTGCGCAAATGTCGGCCGTTAGTCCGTCCGGGCCGGGAGCTTTTTTCGGGTTGACGTCCTTGAGTACCATTTCCAGCTCCGCGGCCGTAAAGGGGGGGTCGTCACTTGTTAGGCATTGCGACTCCGTTTCGGTGCCCTCCTCCGTGAGCCTTCTCAGGTTTGTGTGGTGTTCATTGTCGGTTTCTACAGAGTCGTCAGGATAGAACGTTTTTGCCAGAAGCTCCGCCGACTGTTCTGGGCTCAGTGTTTCGCCCGCGGGGCTTCTTAGCAACATGTCGTCGTATCTCCTGGACGTTCTCCTCAAAACTCTGTAGATGCCGTCCCACATACTCTCTCGGTCCTGGGTCGAGCAAAACTCCTTCCAGCTTTGCGTGGCGGCGTCGGCGGCGCGGAGTTTGTAGTTTTCTTTGGATTCGAGGTATTGGTCGATCGTGAGTTGTCTTCGAGTTGGGGCTGCGTTTCTGATTCTCCTTTTTCTCTTGAGCACCTCTCTCTTTAGTGCGTCAAGAGCGTGGGACCACCATGGGGGCCTTGCATCGCCCTTCCGTGGGCTGATTTTCGGAATTGCTTCCTCGCATGCATCGCGGATGGTGTCTGTATATGTTGTCAACATGTTTTCCAAATCCTCCGGGTTACGCACGTACGAGACTGTTCTTGGTGTTATGCTGTTTTCGGTTAGGCCAGCAGTGAAGAGTGCTTTGAAGTCGGACCACTTAGCTTTTTTGGTGTTGTACTTTCGAGTTGAGACTGTTCCTAAAGGTTCCAAGGCCTTTCCCAATCTCAGCGAGAATGTTATAGCGTTGTGGTCGGAAGTGGTGAGATTTTTGTTCACTCTCCACCCTGCGATCTTACCCAGCAAAGGGAGGCTGCATACAGTCACGTCTACGATGCTTTTGTACTCTCTGCCTCCCCGGTAGTCTTCGTAGGTTGGTGTTTGGCCCGTGTTGAGGATCTGGAAATCCATTTCGTTGAAGAAGGCGGTACACGCCGCTCCGCGGTGGTCCTCGGAGTTGCTACCCCACCATACACTCCATGCGTTTAGGTCCCCGCCCACCAGAATGTTGTTTGTTCCCAGTTTGTCGCATGCTGCTTTGGTTTTTGCCAGGTATGGCTCGACGTTCTCTGTTCCTTTGTGGTTCCCGTAGTAGACGGATACTACTCCAAGTTTTAGTTGATCTGCCTTGATAAGGACGGCTGCGACGTCTTCGGTGACTAGTTGAGGGTCGTGAATGACCTCCAGACTGTCTCCGAATATAACAATCGCCGCCCTTACCGGCTTCTCGCGGTGCAGTGTGCATTGGATGACACGGGTACCAGGGCTTTGTTTCAGTACGCCTGCACTTCCCACGTAGGGTTCCTGTACAAGTGCAATCGTAACTCCCTTTTCACGTGCTAGTGCCATTAACTCAGCTGTTGCTAGCTTAGAACGCTGGAGGTTCGCTTGGATGAAGAGCAGTTTACTTGTTGATCCGTCCACTTGAGTTCCACAGTCGTCGGTTGTTCCGTTTTGTGCCATGGCGCCCTTAGCAATACGACACTCTGGATCGGGCTATGTGGTCCCACTTTTGTCGTTCGCCGCATGCGTCGCTGAAGGCCACGTGTGCCAGGTCAGTTCCCTCCTTCTTTGCTGTCTTGCAGTTAACGCATACCGGAGCCTTGCCGTCGTTCTTCAGGGTACAGTCCCGACCAGTGTGTGTCTCTGCACAGTAACTGCACGTGTCGTGCGCTGCCCTGCACACAGATTTTGTGTGTCCGTAGCCTAGGCACTTCATACACTGCACCAGAGGGGACTGGTCCTCTATTCGGCATCTTTGCATTCCTATATGCACCTTTTCTGCCTCCATAAAACGCTTCCATACGCACGGCGAAAGCTCCACGACTGGGTGGCATTCGTGCGGGTTTCTTGCGCGTCTTCTGTAGCGCATTCTGACTATCTGTTCGTCAGCTTTGATGTTTTGCAAAAGGTGTTGGTTCTGCGCCTTCAGTAGCTCTACGATCTCCTCGTCAGTGTTGACAGACAGAACTCCTCGAATGCACGCCAGGGGGTTGGCCGGCTTTGGCTCCTGCACCGTTAGACCTCCGCTGGCCTGAACTTTGTCACGTACGAGCTTCAGGTCTTCCTTGCTCGCACAGCTGACAACAATCTTCCTGTTCCGGGCCTTCCTGACCTTGTTGACTTTGGCACCGGTCTTTTTGAGCTCTAGTGCCTTGGTTACGTCGTCGATAACATTTTGCCCTGTGTGGTCTGGGTTTTTCGACGCTATGATCAGCGTATGGTTGGGTTGTTTAGGCGGCGGCGGCCTCGTCAGCGCCTGGGCGAAGGTTTTTGGTCCTTGCGTAGGTTTTTCTGCAGTATTCAGGACGGATACGCCTTTTTCGATTTTTTCCAGTTTTTCTTTGACCTCGGCCATGGCAATTTCCGCTTCCAGGTTCGGCGCGGGAGGCGCCGGCGCCTGCGGTTTCGCGTCGCGCAAAGTGCGGATGTCTGACGACACTATCTGCAGGCGTTCGGAGAGCGGTTCAAGTTCTTTTGCCAAGTCGGGGTGAGGAGGGGGCGGTGGAGGGGGGGAGCAGGGTGGCCTTGCGAGGATCTGCAGTGCGATGGCTTTGACCGCAGTCACTTCTTCCTCTACTCTTGCGATGGCGGGGGCGTCGTCGTGCCAGCCGCCCGCAGACACTTTTCCATCTGGGGAGGCCGGGTCTCGGTGTTGATGTTCGGCTTCCGCGGTCCTTCTCATAGCGTCCAGTTGGTTCGAGAGGCTTTTGATACTGGACCCGACTTTGGAGAGGCTCGCCTCTATGTTCGCCAGTTTTTGGCATTCGGCAGTCTTTGAACCGTCTCCGCCGTCGGTTTTTAGGCTGCCTTCGAGTTTGGTTCCCAAGGCCTCTATCGCTTTTCTTGCTTCGCCAACTTCCCGGAATGAGGTCGCCGTTTCCAGACCCAGCCAGTCTCTCACGGACTTCGCCTCCTTTAGAGTTTCGGCAATGTTCGTGTTTGCCTGGAGAAGTTCCGCCGTGAGATTTTGGCGCACTAGAGCTTGTTCCTTTGCGTGCGCCCTCTCAACCCTCACTAGTTCTTGTGCGTGGCGGGAGCGTTCCTTCTCCAGGTTGAACTTGTGCCTGGCCCGCGAGTCCGACAAGGAGAGGCAGATTTCGTAGAGAGCTTGCAGGCAGTCGAGGGCGGTCGTTTTGTACTCCTTCTTTATGTTTCCGGACGCTTCGAGAGCGTCCTTGCCCTTCTGGAGCATCTGGTTGGCCTCCCTGGTTGCGCAGTCCATCTCTACGCCCGTACCTCTCCTCGGCGTTGAGTATAGAATGCTTGGTCGCGACCGGCCGCCCGCCGACGATGCCACGGAGGACGTCATAGAACTCTCGTCGTCCGTCGGAAGTGGCTTGGGGGGAGATATGCCGCATTGCTCCCAGTTGGTGATGCGGTCGACGGCGTATCCGACAACATTCTGGGCCTCAGGTTCCGCCGTCGGTGTTGTCTGCTGGTTGTTTGTGGGAGGTCCAGCTTCCCCGTCGGCGACCCCCGATGTCGTGGCGATCGTTTCGATCGTTGTGGCTTCGCAGGTCGCCGCAGGGGGCTCAATATTCTTCACGGGTGTCTCGGTGCTTGCGCGGTTTTTTGCCTTGCTGTTTCTCTTTTGGTCGTCCGCCGCGGTCCTGGACGCTGCTGACTGTCGCGTCTGCGTTGCTGGCTTTGCCGGCCTCTCCGATTTAACGGACCTGGCAACTGCTGCTTTTGTTAGTACTTTTTCCCTTAGCGATCTACCCGACTTGGTTGACGCTCCCGCGGACGGTCTGCTCTGGGTTGACATTGTTTTCTGAGAGCTAGAATTCTACTTACTTAGCTTACAACTAATAGTCGATATCCGCAGGAAAACCTGTCTCTCTGCGGCGATCCAAACTTACTTAGATGCGCCTTTGCTATACGGTTTTCTACAGGCGTTTTTTTTTTTTCGGCTTAATGCTGTTAAGTTTGGCCGTTCCCACTGAGATATTAGTGGCGATTTAGGGTTTTCCGAGGAGATCAACTGTTTAAATCCAAATAACCAAATCCCTATAGGTCTGTGCCGCTGCGTTTGTTTGTTGTTTGCACTTTTGTTCTGGCGGGGTGAGCCGGGCCGTGAGCGAGGTTTGCGAGGCTTAAGGGCTGTTTTCAAACGGGGTTTTACCTATTTACTGACAAGATGTTTAGTTTTAGGCCGCGACCTACTTTTTGTCTCTAGGGCTTTGGTTATTGCTAAAACTAACTTATAACTACTTAATTACTATGTTTATACTAAGGCTATGGGGCGTGTGTTGTGTGGTTTTGTAGCCTCGCTGATGGAATGCGGATGAGCTTAGAGTACTTGCGCCGTTCGAGCCTATTGTTGGTGAAGGCTCTAGGTGGTGGTGTTAAGTGATTTTGAACGAAACAAGTTGGTAGCGGTTGGAGGGGAGGGGGGGGGGGGGGCAAATTTGTGTGAGTGCGGGTCCTCAGGGCTTGACCTTAGGGAGCGGATGTTCACTGTGTCCCCGGAGACTCTTCGGGCGCGAGTCAACTCCAAAGCGGGCCTGGCTTGACCTGCCTCTTTGTCTGCTTCGCGCTCGTCGGAATTCGGTCACAATCGCTTCCGTATGAAACGCACTCGATGTAATGTTTTTGGTGAGCTCTACTTTGTAGCAATCTCCTTTATAGCGGAGCGCACCGCCTTCGACGCTCGAAACCGCTGAGCGCGCACGTTCGCTCGCTGTTCTTGAAAACTAGGTCGGCGTATTTTAGCCGCTGCAGCTGGCTGTGGATCTTCTGGTGACCTCTCGTTTCATTCGTAGCCAGTGGGGAGCGAGATAACCAAAAATTACACTGACCTTTGTTTGGGAGCTGAATTTTGAAACTTTAGGCGACTGTTTCTCGGCCCAGGGTGGTCCGATCGGGCTGCGGTTTTCAGCGTTAGCTTCGTTGTTGTCTGCTGCGTGTAGGGGTGTCAATTGCGATGGTGCGATCAAGGCGGGTCACCCCGAAAAGACGGAGGGGGGGTTTTTTGGCTGTAGGGGGTGACTGAGTGCTCCGATCAAGGTGGGGTTTTCTATTCCGTGTTTAATGGGTCCGGTGTGGTGTCACTGGGCACTCGCGGTCGTCGCGTTCACAGATTCACTGCGTGAAAACAGGTAGTTGGGTTTTATCTTTTGCTGTGATCCTGGAACCCGATGGGATAGGGTGCCACCTCCAATGTCACTTGTAACTTGCACTATTATCTTCACTTTGAAACACTGTTAGGGCGCGTAGCTCCTTTTTTGCGGGAGTTATGATTTTTTTTCCGCGGAGCGTTTTGTAATGTTTTGGTCTCTTGACTGGTTAGGTTAGGTTGGTTAGGTTAGGTTAGGTTAGGTTAGGTTAGGTTAGGTTAGGTTAGGTTAGGTTAGGTTAGGTTAGGTTAGGTTAGGTTAGGTTAGGTTAGGTTAGGTTAGGTTAGGTTAGGTTAGGTTAGGTTAGGTTAGGTTAGGTTAGGTTAGGTTAGGTTAGGTTAGGTTAGGTTAGGTTAGGTTAGGTTAGGTTAGGTTAGGTTAGGTTAGGTTAGGTTAGGTTTTTTTTTTTTTTTTTTTTTTTTTTATTAAGGTTTCCTGCCACTATTTATTGTGTGGCATCCTTGAGTCTATAATTGATAGATGCTAATTTTAATAATGTTAAATATTTCAACTATGCTTAATCTAATGGGTTCGTTGTTGTGGTGTCTGACAGGGTGTCCTTTTTTTTTTTTTTGTTGTCCTTTTTGTTTCATTGTCGTTTTATCATCTTTTTTTTTTTTTTTTTTTTTTTTTATATATATATGTTTTTTTTTTTTTTTTTTTTTTTTTTTTTTCCCTGTTTTTTTTTTTTTTTTGCAAAGCCCATTTACATAATAAGACCTAAGGTGACCTTTTGTTATATTCAAATTACAAAATTAATTATTTGTATTCGAAGATGCCTGCATTCCCCGGCGCCTTATCTCTGTTTACTCCATAGAGTAGTCACAAGCAAGGCGCCGGGGCATTACATAATTGAATTGTCTAATGTTTAAAAATAAGTATTAATAAAATTTAATTTAATTAAAATAAAATACAGTGAATTGAGGTTACATTAAAATAGGAATTACAATAAGTTAAAATAGATGTCATTAAAATTATAATAAAATATCAGTACATTCAATTTCTTAAATTTAAAATTCAAGTCGCATTATATTAATATAAAATAAAGTACGACTGTCTAATTATACTATTGTTACATAAGGTGTGTTCCCCGGCGCCTTATCTCTGTCTACTCCATCGAGTAGTCACAAGCAAGGCGCCGGGGTCCTTTAACAGTTGTCAACTCTATATCTTGCTCTCTCCCTCGGCTTAAAAATGGGCATCAGGGTCGCCCGGGCTAGAACCGGCCCCCATTCGCCCTTGAGGCCGCACGCACGACCCCCAAGGCGAAGGCAAGGAAGGCTTCTCGACTATCGGAGTCAGCCATAAAGGCGGCGAAAGCCTCGCACCTCACCGCCCTTCCCAGGCGTATCTCGCAGTCGGCCCTAGCAGCTCCGAAACGGGGACACTCCTCCAGCAGGTGCTCCAGCGTTTCGGGAGTCACGTCATCGCAAATGCATGACGGACTCCCCGCGAGCTTAAACCTGTGGAGGTACGCTCGAAAGCCGCCGTGCCCCGTAAGGAGCTGCGCCTTGGCATTGCACATTGTGAATTTGCCAAGGACTTTGTGGGCCGATGCGACGTCCGGGAAGAACAGCGAGGTGACGCGGCCTGTGGCAGACTCGCTGTAGCGAGCCTGCCACTTTGCCACTGTCTCCCGTCTCACCTGCAGTTTTGCGTGTGAGACGGGATACAGGTCGTAGGCTGCCGCGTCCTTGCGAGACAACGCCGCCCTCTTTGCCAACTCGTCCGCGCGTTCGTTGCCGGGGATCCCGACGTGGGCCTTGATCCAGTAGAACCGGATCAGGCCCCCGTTTTGTTGGATGTGCGCCAGCTGGCCGTGAATCTTCACGGCCAGCGGGTGTGTGGGCGAGGTACTCCTGAGCAACTCCAGAGCGGATCTGGAGTCGCTCAGAACACTCGCCCTGATGGGAGCGGGACCCCCGGCAACGAGGTCGAGAGCCTTAGAGATCGCCACCATCTCCGCTTGGAAGACGGAGGCGAATCCCTCCAGCCTAAACCCCCTGGTGCGGACCTCAGCGCCGCCCTTCCACAGTGTGACCGCTCCCCCCACCTTGCCCTCGATCTTACTGCCGTCCGTGTAGGCCCTGGGCCAGTCGTCGGGCACCTTACTGAGCTCCTCCACGCTGGCCACCTCCTCAAACTCCACCGGAGTTCTGAGAGCGGGGTGTGCCAGCGTGAACGGGCTGCATCGGTGCTCGACTTCCCGGCCCGGGAGCGGGGCGAAGGGCCTCCCCCTCTTCAGCTCGTAGAGTTGAAGGGCCTCCTCGGCCCTTAGGTCGAGGGGGAGGATCCTCGCCAGGAGGACGGCAGCAGTGAGGGAGGTGGTGCGATGGGCCTTAGCGATGCGGATCGCGAAGGCCCTGGTCACCCTGTCGAGCACGGCCCTGGGGCCCGCACGTTGCGCGACAGGCGCCCAGACGTTGGCCGCATAGAGGATGGTAGGCTCGATGACGGTAGTGTAGAGCAGCCGGACGATATCGGCATTTAAGCCCCAAGTCGCCCTGGCCGCTCTAGACACCATCTGGAACCTAGCCATAGCTTTGCCGCAGACCCTGTTGAGGTGGCCAAGAAAATTGAGGTTCTTGTCGATCGTCAGACCCAGTACGGTGATCTCATCCGAGAACGCGATGTCCTCCCCCCCAAGACTCAGTTTGGGCGGGATTACATCGCGCTTCTTGGTGACCACCATAGCTTGGGTCTTTCGAGCGGCGAACCTCATCTTAGCCGCCTCTCCCCACTCAGACACGGCTTCCAGCGCGGCGTTGAGGATCCCCTCAAGCTCACCCGCAGTCTGCGCCGCGGCGATAATCAAAATATCGTCCGCGAACGCCTGCAGGTGAGCTCTCAGGTCCTCGCCGCGCCGGAGCAAAGGGTCGAGTAGCAGGTTCCACAGCAGGGGACCGCACGTCGAGCCTTGGATGCAACCTTTCGAAGTAGGTCTGTCTACTTGTGCTCCAGCGTACCTGACTGTGACCTGTCTTTCGCTCAGGTAGCTGCACAGAAGTTGGTAGACAGACTGGTCGCATCCAGTGGCCAGGATCTGGTGTTTTATTCCGGGCCACCACGCATTGTCGAAGGCCCCCTCGATGTCGAGGGAGACTACTCCGACAATGCGTTTCTGCCCGACGTGATCTCTTATGAGCTGAACAGCATCATACAAAGCGTCCTCCGTGCTGCGCTGCGGCATGAAGCCATATTGGCGCGGGCTCAGTCCTCCGCCCAACCCGAGCTGCCAGAGCAGCCTCCCGGCCATCATCTTCTCCAAGATCTTCCCCAGGACGGACAGGAGCCCGATTGGCCTGTATGACTTAGGCCGCGTGTAGTCATCTCTGCTGGGCTTAGGCAGGATTTTGACTACAGCGGCCTTCCAATCCTTGGGGAAGTATCCCAGAGAGAGGCAGGCGTTCATCAGGGCAACAAATACATCATTTCTTGCCCTGATGGCCGCACTGCAGATGTCGGCCGTGAGGCCGTCCCCCCCGGGCGCCTTTTTAGGGTGGATGCCCTTCAAGACGCCCGAGAGCTCGTGCTGGGAGAAGGGAATAAACTCCCGCGGCTTGGCACTGGCTTCATCCTCCATGCGGGCAACTGCCTGCCTGACGCGGGCATGAGTGTCTAACTCGGACTGTAGATCGTCAGCTGGGTAGAATGTGTCAGCTATGAGAGCTGTGGAGCCCTCGGCATCCAGGGTGCGTCCATCCGCGCCGCTGAGGAGGGTGTCCTCCTTCCGACGAGCGGCGCATCTTAGCACCCTATAGATACCGTCCCACACGCTCTCATGCTCCTGCTTTGTGCAGAATTCCACCCAGCTGGCGGTCTTGGCCGCCTCTATGGCGGCCTTGTAGTCCTCCTTGGCCACCAGATACTCCTCAACTACCCTATCCCTTCTGCGGCGATTCGCGTGCCGGATTCGACCCCTCAACGTGATGAGTTTGCGCTTCTTCTCCTGCAACTCAGGGCTCCACCAAATCACCCGTTTGGGTGCCTTTGGTGGAGCCAGAAGAGGGATCGAATCCTCGCACGCACCGTGAATCGCCCCAGTGTACCTTCCAATGGCCTCCTCAAGACCGCGGGGCGTCTCGATAGCCTCGATTTCGTCGACCGTCCAGTCTCCTAGACGGTCGACGAACGAGGCCCGAAAAAGGTCCCAGTCGGCCTTCGCGGCGTGGTAACGCCTGGTGGATCCGCTGGGTCTGGCTGGCTCCGTCTCGGGCCCCACCCCCACCTCGAACGTGATCGCCCGATGGTCCGGGGCGGAGGGGATGAGGTCCGGACGGACCCTCCAGTCGCTCACTCGATGGAAGAGCGCCGATGTGGCGAGGGTTACATCAACTATGCTGGTGAACAGCTTGTCCCCCCGCCAGATGTAAAACGTCGGCGCCCCTCCCTCGTTGAGGACCTGCAGATCCACCTGGGCTGCGAACTCGGAGAACAGAGTACCCCTCTGGTCCTCGCGCTCGCAGCCCCACCAAAGGCTTTTGGCGTTAATGTCCCCGCCGAGAAGGACCGCGCTGGTGCCCATGCGGTCCATGAAGGCCTGGATGTCGCGGAGATAGGGGCTGAGGTCTTGGTCTCCCTCAAGGTACACCGAGACCAGGCCGATCTTCTGCCGCTCCCATTCCACCACCACCGCCACGACATTCTCCGTGATGGTGGTGGCGTCCTGGACGACAGAGAGGGCCGGGTTGATGACTAGGATAGCCGACTTGACCGGTTTAGCCCCGGTGGCCATCTTTTGTATACAAGTATACCGGGTGTCCACTCGGCCCACCGACCCAGTGTAAGGTTCCTGGATCAGTACGGCCGAGTAGCCACCCTCGATGGCCACCTGGACGACCTCGTGGAACGCGGCGCGGCAACGGCCTATGTTGACTTGCAACAGCCGTATAGTGCCCCGCCGCGCTCCCCGTGGCCGCCCCGCGGCGTCCCGGCCATCGTCGGCCACCCCATCCCCCGGTGCACCCCGAGGCCGTGGGGGGGCCAAGGTGCCCGCATCAACAGTACTTTATGGCCTGCCGCGCTATACTGTCCCAACGCATGCGCTCGGGACAGTCGGCGGCGTATGCAGGGTGCGAGGACTCTGCCCCTGACACTTTCGCGCAGTGGCAGCAGCGCGGCCCCTCAGCCCGCGCCGACGGGGGGCAGTCCCTGGTTTGGTGCTCACCGCTGCACCGGCCACACTTGGCTTCGGCGCGACAGATTCGCGCCGTATGCCCGTAGCCCATGCAGCGGTAGCACTGCACCAGTGGGGACTGATCCACCGCCAGCACGACCTGGTAGCCCAGCCTTATCCTCGCTCCCTCCATACGCCGCCAGATTTCGGGGGTCACCTCTAAGATGACGTTGCAGAGTGCCCCGTTTCTGCCATTGGTGCGCCTAAGGACCCGGGCCTCCTCTTTATTGAGGGCGATGCCCGCCATCAAGTCCCTGTTCTGGGACTTGATGGCGGCCATCACCTGCTCGTCTGGGGTGTCTCTCGCGACCCCGGCGAGGCGAATCAGGGGGCGCTTGTCGGTGGGCTCGGTGACTGTAAAGAGGCCACCGGCCCCCTCCAGCTCCTTCTTGAAAGCCTCCCTGCCCTCGCCGGTGTCGCAAGAGAGCAACACTTTCTGGTTCCGCAGCCTCCTGACCGCGTTGACTCCAATCCCGAGGGTGATGACGTCGACCTTCGCCTTGATATCTGCAATTGTTGCTTCGGCTGTCTTGTTGGGGTCGGTCGACTCCACCACCATCGGGTGGCGCGGTGAGGAAGCTGCCTCGGCATAGGTTTTTGGCGAGACCCGACCTCGCTGGGAGGGCCGCGGGACTGCGGCCGTGGCGGGGAAGTTGTTCTGTCGGGTCGGGCCGGCGGGGGGAGACAGGTCGGGCCCCGCGAGCGGCGCAGGCTGCTGCCTGTCAAGCCGCTCGCGAAGCCCGCGGAGCTCCCCCCTCACCTCCTCCGCCCATTCCACACCCACTTTGGTGTTGGCTGCCCCGGCCACGCCGCTCAGCTCCTTGCTGAGGCCCTCGCACCGCTCCGTGAGCGCCTGCATCCCCTTGGTAAGGGATGAAACCGCCCCCGGAGCAGGCAGTGCCTCCTTGTCCCGCAGCTCTCCCAATACGTCAAAGGAGATCAGGTCTCGTGCCGCCAAAACCTCTCTCTTTATCTCTCCCAGGTCCTTGGCTATTGTGGGCAGCACCGCGCCCGCGGCCAGCTTTTCCAGGCGGGCCGCGTGAGCCTCCTCTCTACGGGTCGCGTCCGCGGCGAACTCCGCCCTGGCGGCCTCCATCCTCAGGCTAAGAGTCTGCCTGGACTCGCTCAGCCTGAGTACCATCTGGTACAGCTCGCCGAGCGAGCCCACGACAAACTCACGGGTTTCCCGCTTCAGGTTGCCTGAGGACTCCAGCCTCTCCTTCGCCGCCAGCATAACGTCGTTGGCCATCCTTGGGAGATTGGCCAGTGTTCCGGTCACTGACCCTCCCAACGATGGCCTGCCGGTCTGGGGCGAACGGGAGGCCGGTAAGATGCCGCCAGGGACGACAGTCTCGCCCAGGGGCGATTTGGTTGGTGGCGCGGTGCTGGCTGAAGCGGGCCCCGCGGTCCCGGCTCCCTCGATCGGGGCCTTGATGAAAGGTGCCTTTTTCGGCGGGGTTCCGCGGAGCCCCCTTGTGGGCACCCGCAGTAGGGCACCCGCACCCGTCCCGGTTGGCCGGCTCTTGGCCTCCGCCGTGGTCGTGGACTTTCGCGGCCTGGTGTCCATTTTGTTTGTTTGCGTCAAGAGGGCCGGTTTGGCGTTGCCCGGTTACCCTCGGGCCCAGCCGAGCGAGGAGGGTGAGTCAGAGAATAACTACCAGGTCGGCGAGAAGACCGGGTCAAATTGTCTACTTATGTATACTAAAATTGTATATGTCAATTGTTTTGTACTTAAACCTAAGGCAAAAAGGCCGTGTAAAAGTGTAAATCTTAATCTAGTGCAATAGGGCAATTATATTTAGCTTAAAACTAATGTGCCAATAGGGGCCAGGTCACACGTGTTCAAAATTTGAATAATTAAAATTGAAAAATTAAAGATTTAAAATTAAAAATTTATAAAATATTAAATATTGATAAATTGTTTAAATTATAAGATTACAGAATTGAATATTATAAAATGATTAGGATGAAAACAAAATTGAATAAAATAAAAATTGACGAATTAAAAATTTAAAATGAAATTAAAACTTTTCCGCTCTATGTAGAGCCGTTATTACTGTTGTGGTGTAGAGTCCCTCGAGTGTGTCAGAATATTGTGTAACGGAACAAATTGTGGTCAAAATCGAAAAAACTCTACTTCTACCCGAGTGACTCTATGTAGAGCCGCTTTCCGGCCTCCGACGGATAGCTCTCACCGAGCCCTTTCCAACGACCCCAAACACGGCCCCCCTAGCCCAACTAGTCCCGGAGGAATCTCGGTGCAAACCTTTCGGTTGAAATTCAAAATGGCCGCCAGAAAATGGTTAAACGGCGATTCCTCCGCGACCACCGGGCCGAAAAATCCCGTGCCTGGGCTCGTCTTACTGGGCGCGATGAGCCCCGTCCGCCGGTTGGGTTTTCAGGCTGAAAATTTTCAGGCCTCTGAAAACGCCTGAAAGCTGGTGGGTCGGACAGGACAGGCCCAGCCAATGACCGAGGGGAAAACCCCAGCGCTCTACGACGTTCCGTTGCGGAGATATGGGCGTTACAAGAAAAACAAAATGGCCGCCGAACTGTCAAAGTTGGACTTTGACTTGCGATATCTCCGCTTCCGGAAGCCGCAGAAAGCCCGGATTCCGACTGTCCCCCCCTGCCCGACCCAAGCTTCCCGCTGAAACCACTTTCAGGGCCCTGAAAATCTCCGACCCCAATCCGCCTGAAAGTTGGGGATTTTGTTCTTAGGTTGCCCCTGAGTACAACCGTGAAAACGGCGTTCCTATACGCCTCACGGTTCCAAAGTTATGGCGGATTGAAGTCGGAGTCTGACAGCTAAGATGGCCGCCGAACTGTCAGATTAAAGATTTAATCGCCCGTAACTCCTGAACCCGACGTCAGAAAACGTCGGGGTTTTCGGCGGGCAGCTCGGCCTGGCTTCCCCTATGTCCTGAAAGCGGCTTCAGGCCCAAAAACTTTCAGGCCTGGAAATCGCCTGAAAACGGCCCAAGGCGGTAGTCCGCAATTAACAACCAACTCTAGTCCAAATCCCGGATTCCTAGAGTCAGCCGGTCCGAAGATATTCAATATCGAATAAGTTAACCGATTTAAACAAAATGGCCGAAATCGGCTAACTTTCCCGATTTAGGCGATATAGGGCCCGAGTTTGGGCTTAGTTGAAGTGGGATAGGCCTTTTAGGCACTATCCCGTAGTCAGAATAATTTTAAAAGTATTAATTTATAATTAAAAAGGAAAAATGACTTAAAATTAAATATTTTCGGAACCGTAAATGTTAAAATTACTTAAAAATAACCAATATTTAGCTTAAAAGTGACTTAATATTACTACTTTAAATAAATTTAAAAAATAAAAATTTTTACATATATTTTACAATTAAATTGAAAATTTTGCTATTTTGGTTGTAATCTAAAAACTATTTATCCTAATAATCTAGAAATTTTCAGTTGTGTTCTTCGCTGAAGCGCGCAAAAAATAGCAGTTCAATAATTTCAAAACTTTTGTTGGATTCGGAGTTATTCACTGTTTAATTTAGAATTTTTAAGATGTGATTATTCAAAAACTATAGGAGCCAAAATTATGTTACTTGCGGTGTCCTGCGCTGTTCCGATGGGAGATGGCCTCTGCGAAGTTTCGCCTTCCTATCTTCTCTCCTTCCGTGTTTTCAGGTGCACGTGGTTTCGGTTTTTCTTGAATATCGCTGAAAAGCGTGGTCTGCGGGTGGTCCGGATTAGCCCAAAAGATGCGGGCGCTGGATGTCCTCCTGAATCCGGCAACAGCCGGTGGGGGTCACGATTCGTGTGCTTTTGGGAGTGATTTTTCAGAACATAACCTCCAAAATTTAAGGTTTTTCAGCCTTAACCGGTCTTTAAAATGTTTTCCGGTTCGTAACTCTCTGTTTACTAGGTAGGTCGCACTTTTCCACAAAAAACAACACCTCACTCGTCCAAATTGGACCACTTTTTACCACTTTTCTTGATTTTTAAATGTGGAACGTTAAGAAAAAGCACGTGCTCCAGGGTTCGGACAGATCGGAACTGGGTTAGGTTAGGTTAGGTTAGGTTAGGTTAGGTTAGGTTAGGTTAGGTTAGGTTAGGTTAGGTTAGGTTAGGTTAGGTTAGGTTAGGTTAGGTTAGGTTAGGTTAGGTTAGGTTAGGTTAGGTTAGGTTAGGTTAGGTTAGGTTAGGTTAGGTTAGGTTAGGTTAGGTTAGGTTAGGTTAGGTTAGGTTAGGTTAGGTTAGGTTAGGTTAGGTTAGGTTAGGTTAGGTTAGGTTAGGTTAGGTTAGGTTAGGTTAGGTTAGGTTAGGTTAGGTTAGGTTAGGTTAGGTTAGGTTAGGTTAGGTTAGGTTAGGTTAGGTTAGGTTAGGTTAGGTTAGGTTAGGTTAGGTTAGGTTAGGTTAGGTTAGGTTAGGTTAGGTTAGGTTAGGTTAGGTTAGGTTAGGTTAGGTTAGGTTAGGTTAGGTTAGGTTAGGTTAGGTTAGGTTAGGTTAGGTTAGGTTAGGTTAGGTTAGGTTAGGTTAGGTTAGGTTAGGTTAGGTTAGGTTAGGTTAGGTTAGGTTAGGTTAGGTTAGGTTAGGTTAGGTTAGGTTAGGTTAGGTTAGGTTAGGTTAGGTTAGGTTAGGTTAGGTTAGGTTAGGTTAGGTTAGGTTAGGTTAGGTTAGGTTAGGTTAGGTTAGGTTAGGTTAGGTTAGGTTAGGTTAGGTTAGGTTAGGTTAGGTTAGGTTAGGTTAGGTTAGGTTAGGTTAGGTTAGGTTAGGTTAGGTTAGGTTAGGTTAGGTTAGGTTAGGTTAGGTTAGGTTAGGTTAGGTTAGGTTAGGTTAGGTTAGGTTAGGTTAGGTTAGGTTAGGTTAGGTTAGGTTAGGTTAGGTTAGGTTAGGTTAGGTTAGGTTAGGTTAGGTTAGGTTAGGTTAGGTTAGGTTAGGTTAGGTTAGGTTAGGTTAGGTTAGGTTAGGTTAGGTTAGGTTAGGTTAGGTTAGGTTAGGTTAGGTTAGGTTAGGTTAGGTTAGGTTAGGTTAGGTTAGGTTAGGTTAGGTTAGGTTAGGTTAGGTTAGGTTAGGTTAGGTTAGGTTAGGTTAGGTTAGGTTAGGTTAGGTTAGGTTAGGTTAGGTTAGGTTAGGTTAGGTTAGGTTAGGTTAGGTTAGGTTAGGTTAGGTTAGGTTAGGTTAGGTTAGGTTAGGTTAGGTTAGGTTAGGTTAGGTTAGGTTAGGTTAGGTTAGGTTAGGTTAGGTTAGGTTAGGTTAGGTTAGGTTAGGTTAGGTTAGGTTAGGTTAGGTTAGGTTAGGTTAGGTTAGGTTAGGTTAGGTTAGGTTAGGTTAGGTTAGGTTAGGTTAGGTTAGGTTAGGTTAGGTTAGGTTAGGTTAGGTTAGGTTAGGTTAGGTTAGGTTAGGTTAGGTTAGGTTAGGTTAGGTTAGGTTAGGTTAGGTTAGGTTAGGTTAGGTTAGGTTAGGTTAGGTTAGGTTAGGTTAGGTTAGGTTAGGTTAGGTTAGGTTAGGTTAGGTTAGGTTAGGTTAGGTTAGGTTAGGTTAGGTTAGGTTAGGTTAGGTTAGGTTAGGTTAGGTTAGGTTAGGTTAGGTTAGGTTAGGTTAGGTTAGGTTAGGTTAGGTTAGGTTAGGTTAGGTTAGGTTAGGTTAGGTTAGGTTCGATGCCAGATTACCTTCCCGTGTGCCCTTCCGCTTCCGTTCCTGCTGATTCATCTTGAACCAGTAGGAAGGGTAAGTGGCAAGGGCCGGTGCACCCTGGGCGCTGGTCAGTAACTTCTCTTTATGGGATCTTGCTGGCCAGCGGCGAAAAATCTGGAATCCGGTGGCGTCGCCTGGTCCCTGCTTCACACTGTGGAGTGGGGCCCAGGTGACTAAGAGGAGGAGGTCCGGCTGGGGGGGGCGCTTTCGGGCGCCTCGTACCAGTCGGACCGGAGGTACCGCTCTTCGGAGTGGTACGTGGTGTCGTCGCCTGGTCCCTGCTTCACACTGTGGAGTGGGGCCCAGGCGACCAAGAGGAGGAGGTCCGGCTGGGGGGGGGCGCTTTCGGGCGCCTCGTACCAGTCGGACCGGAGGTACCGCTCTTCGGAGTGGTACGTGGTGTCGTCGCCTGGTCCCTGCTTCACACTGTGGAGTGGGGCCCAGGCGACCAAGAGAAGGAAGTCCGGCTGGGGGGGGCGTTTTCGGGCGCCTCGTACCAGTCGGACCGGATGGCCGGGGCGGAGGGTATCCCGCTCCTCCGCCTCTGACACGGAGAGGGCCCACGCGGTCGCTCTCCACCTTCTCTGCCTCGGCAGAGAAGCGCTGGTGAGCGACGTGATGGGCCTCGCATCGATGCGCCGCCCTCTTCTTGTCCCATTGCAGGGGCAGTGGGGCGGGGGGGGGAGGGCGGCGCATTGGTGCGTATGGTGGACTGCGGGGGTGGAGCGGAGGGAGGAGGAGCCTCCAGCCGCTCCACTCCGGCGCAGATGTGAGGGCGGGAGAGGGCTGGTAGTTTCTGCTGGACCTCTTCCGCCCTTAAGTTCGTTTGCACGTGCCACTTCTGGCGCGTGCATTCATCCAGATGTCAAGGGGATTGCCTTATCTTCCGAGGCAGTCCCCTATTGGTGCCAGCCCAGCTCGCAAGCTGGGCAGCCCGGGGGTGGACTGGTGAATTATATAGGTCCCAGGCCACCCCCAAGCAAGGGCATGAATGGAAGACGGGGAGTTTTAGTGGGTATTCCCAGCGCCCTAGTGGTGCTGGGCGAGTCCCACACGCGCCCGCCGCTTGCTAGCGGCGGGTAGTCCGTAAATGGATTTCTCCTCGATAAAAAAAAAAAAAAAAAAAAAAAAAAAAAAAAAGGTTAGGTTAGGTTAGGTTAGGTTAGGTTAGGTTAGGTTAGGTTAGGTTAGGTTAGGTTAGGTTAGGTTAGGTTAGGTTAGGTTAGGTTAGGTTAGGTTAGGTTAGGTTAGGTTAGGTTAGGTTAGGTTAGGTTAGGTTAGGTTAGGTTAGGTTAGGTTAGGTTAGGTTAGGTTAGGTTAGGTTAGGTTAGGTTAGGTTAGGTTAGGTTAGGTTAGGTTAGGTTAGGTTAGGTTAGGTTAGGTTAGGTTAGGTTAGGTTAGGTTAGGTTAGGTTAGGTTAGGTTAGGTTAGGTTAGGTTAGGTTAGGTTAGGTTAGGTTAGGTTAGGTTAGGTTAGGTTAGGTTAGGTTAGGTTAGGTTAGGTTAGGTTAGGTTAGGTTAGGTTAGGTTAGGTTAGGTTAGGTTAGGTTAGGTTAGGTTAGGTTAGGTTAGGTTAGGTTAGGTTAGGTTAGGTTAGGTTAGGTTAGGTTAGGTTAGGTTAGGTTAGGTTAGGTTAGGTTAGGTTAGGTTAGGTTAGGTTAGGTTAGGTTAGGTTAGGTTAGGTTAGGTTAGGTTAGGTTAGGTTAGGTTAGGTTAGGTTAGGTTAGGTTAGGTTAGGTTAGGTTAGGTTAGGTTAGGTTAGGTTAGGTTAGGTTAGGTTAGGTTAGGTTAGGTTAGGTTAGGTTAGGTTAGGTTAGGTTAGGTTAGGTTAGGTTAGGTTAGGTTAGGTTAGGTTAGGTTAGGTTAGGTTAGGTTAGGTTAGGTTAGGTTAGGTTAGGTTAGGTTAGGTTAGGTTAGGTTAGGTTAGGTTAGGTTAGGTTAGGTTAGGTTAGGTTAGGTTAGGTTAGGTTAGGTTAGGTTAGGTTAGGTTAGGTTAGGTTAGGTTAGGTTAGGTTAGGTTAGGTTAGGTTAGGTTAGGTTAGGTTAGGTTAGGTTAGGTTAGGTTAGGTTAGGTTAGGTTAGGTTAGGTTAGGTTAGGTTAGGTTAGGTTAGGTTAGGTTAGGTTAGGTTAGGTTAGGTTAGGTTAGGTTAGGTTAGGTTAGGTTAGGTTAGGTTAGGTTAGGTTAGGTTAGGTTAGGTTAGGTTAGGTTAGGTTAGGTTAGGTTAGGTTAGGTTAGGTTAGGTTAGGTTAGGTTAGGTTAGGTTAGGTTAGGTTAGGTTAGGTTAGGTTAGGTTAGGTTAGGTTAGGTTAGGTTAGGTTAGGTTAGGTTAGGTTAGGTTAGGTTAGGTTAGGTTAGGTTAGGTTAGGTTAGGTTAGGTTAGGTTAGGTTAGGTTAGGTTAGGTTAGGTTAGGTTAGGTTAGGTTAGGTTAGGTTAGGTTAGGTTAGGTTAGGTTAGGTTAGGTTAGGTTAGGTTAGGTTAGGTTAGGTTAGGTTAGGTTAGGTTAGGTTAGGTTAGGTTAGGTTAGGTTAGGTTAGGTTAGGTTAGGTTAGGTTAGGTTAGGTTAGGTTAGGTTAGGTTAGGTTAGGTTAGGTTAGGTTAGGTTAGGTTAGGTTAGGTTAGGTTAGGTTAGGTTAGGTTAGGTTAGGTTAGGTTAGGTTAGGTTAGGTTAGGTTAGGTTAGGTTAGGTTAGGTTAGGTTAGGTTAGGTTAGGTTAGGTTAGGTTAGGTTAGGTTAGGTTAGGTTAGGTTAGGTTAGGTTAGGTTAGGTTAGGTTAGGTTAGGTTAGGTTAGGTTAGGTTAGGTTAGGTTAGGTTAGGTTAGGTTAGGTTAGGTTAGGTTAGGTTAGGTTAGGTTAGGTTAGGTTAGGTTAGGTTAGGTTAGGTTAGGTTAGGTTAGGTTAGGTTAGGTTAGGTTAGGTTAGGTTAGGTTAGGTTAGGTTAGGTTAGGTTAGGTTAGGTTAGGTTAGGTTAGGTTAGGTTAGGTTAGGTTAGGTTAGGTTAGGTTAGGTTAGGTTAGGTTAGGTTAGGTTAGGTTAGGTTAGGTTAGGTTAGGTTAGGTTAGGTTAGGTTAGGTTAGGTTAGGTTAGGTTAGGTTAGGTTAGGTTAGGTTAGGTTAGGTTAGGTTAGGTTAGGTTAGGTTAGGTTAGGTTAGGTTAGGTTAGGTTAGGTTAGGTTAGGTTGGGGTGCGATGCCAGATTACCTTCCCGTGTGCCCTTCCGCTTCCGTTCCTGCTGATTCATCTTGAACCAGTAGGAGGGGTAAGTGGCAAGGGCCGGTGCACCCTGGGCGCTGGTCAGTAACTTCTCTTTATGGGATCTTGCTGGCCAGCGGCGAAAAATCTGGAATCCGGTGGCGTCGCCTGGTCCCTGCTTCACACTGTGGAGTGGGGCCCAGGTGACTAAGAGGAGGAGGTCCGGCTGGGGGGGGCGCTTTCGGGCGCCTCGTACCAGTCGGACCGGAGGTACCGCTCTTCGGAGTGGTACGTGGTGTCGTCGCCTGGTCCCTGCTTCACACTGTGGAGTGGGGCCCAGGCGACCAAGAGGAGGAGGTCCGGCTGGGGGGGGCGCTTTCGGGCGCCTCGTACCAGTCGGACCGGAGGTACCGCTCTTCGGAGTGGTACGTGGTGTCGTCGCCTGGTCCCTGCTTCACACTGTGGAGTGGGGCCCAGGCGACCAAGAGAAGGAAGTCCGGCTGGGGGGGGCGCTTTCGGGCGCCTCGTACCAGTCGGACCGGATGGCCGGGGCGGAGGGTATCCCGCTCCTCCGCCTCTGACACGGAGAGGGCCCACGCGGTCGCTCTCCACCTTCTCTGCCTCGGCAGAGAAGCGCTGGTGAGCGACGTGATGGGCCTCGCATCGATGCGCCGCCCTCTTCTTGTCCCATTGCAGGGGCAGTGGGGCGGGGGGGGGAGGGCGGCGCATTGGTGCGTATGGTGGACTGCGGGGGTGGAGCGGAGGGAGGAGGAGCCTCCAGCCGCTCCACTCCGGCGCAGATGTGAGGGCGGGAGAGGGCTGGTAGTTTCTGCTGGACCTCTTCCGCCCTTAAGTTCGTTTGCACGTGCCACTTCTGGCGCGTGCATTCATCCAGATGTCAAGGGGATTGCCTTATCTTCCGAGGCAGTCCCCTATTGGTGCCAGCCCAGCTCGCAAGCTGGGCAGCCCGGGGGTGGACTGGTGAATTATATAGGTCCCAGGCCACCCCCAAGCAAGGGCATGAATGGAAGACGGGGAGTTTTAGTGGGTATTCCCAGCGCCCTAGTGGTGCTGGGCGAGTCCCACACGCGCCCGCCGCTTGCTAGCGGCGGGTAGTCCGTAAATGGATTTCTCCTCGATAAAAAAAAAAAAAAAAAAAAAAAAAAGGTTAGGTTAGGTTAGGTTAGGTTAGGTTAGGTTAGGTTAGGTTAGGTTAGGTTAGGTTAGGTTAGGTTAGGTTAGGTTAGGTTAGGTTAGGTTAGGTTAGGTTAGGTTAGGTTAGGTTAGGTTAGGTTAGGTTAGGTTAGGTTAGGTTAGGTTAGGTTAGGTTAGGTTAGGTTAGGTTAGGTTAGGTTAGGTTAGGTTAGGTTAGGTTAGGTTAGGTTAGGTTAGGTTAGGTTAGGTTAGGTTAGGTTAGGTTAGGTTAGGTTAGGTTAGGTTAGGTTAGGTTAGGTTAGGTTAGGTTAGGTTAGGTTAGGTTAGGTTAGGTTAGGTTAGGTTAGGTTAGGTTAGGTTAGGTTAGGTTAGGTTAGGTTAGGTTAGGTTAGGTTAGGTTAGGTTAGGTTAGGTTAGGTTAGGTTAGGTTAGGTTAGGTTAGGTTAGGTTAGGTTAGGTTAGGTTAGGTTAGGTTAGGTTAGGTTAGGTTAGGTTAGGTTAGGTTAGGTTAGGTTAGGTTAGGTTAGGTTAGGTTAGGTTAGGTTAGGTTAGGTTAGGTTAGGTTAGGTTAGGTTAGGTTAGGTTAGGTTAGGTTAGGTTAGGTTAGGTTAGGTTAGGTTAGGTTAGGTTAGGTTAGGTTAGGTTAGGTTTTTTTTTTTTTTTTTTTTTTTTTTTTTTTTTTTTTTTTTTTTTTTTTTTTTTTTTATTCTTCTACCTCCAACATAATCGGAGTCTATTTCTATCTACCACATTCATTCCAGTTCAGTCTTTTATGCCTCTCGTACTTTCATTCTTCATACAGGTTCTTTCTTGCGTTCATCATCTTTCATTCTAATGGGTGGGACTCCCATTTCTATATCCCTGTTCTAATCTATCTATCTATTTTAACATCCTTCTTTATTTCTTCTTTATTTCCAATTTAGGATTTAGGGGTTACAACAATACAAGGGTTGTTTTTATTTCATTTTTACAATTTAGCAGCAGTTTCTTAAATATCTAACAATTTTATATACACAGTTATGTTTCCTTACATTAATTACTTATTACTAGGCTTATCTATTTCTTATGTTCAACAAATTAATAAGTTCCTTAATCTACTTCTTATTTCTAGCGCATTTTTACATTTTTATTTATTACTCTAATTATATTATGTTGTAACCTATATAATCACTATATAACTACAACATAATTTTACTTTGTCTTGTTTCTTTCTATGACTCTCTTGGCAATTTTCACGCTGTATTCTAGAAACTTTTCCAAGCCCTTGCTTTTCATCACCTCCTTTATATTTTCTCTTGTCAACTGTATATTTAGTTCTTGTTCGATTTCGTATCTTTCCCTGGCGTATACGGGGCAGTCAAGCAGCAGATGCGGGACTGTCTCGTCGCATTCCGCGTCGCATATGCACGATGGGTTCCCCTTACACTTGAAGCGGTTCAAGTATTCTGAGAACCCACCGTGCCCAGTCATAATCTGCGTTTTGATGCCCGTTGCTTCGAACCTCCTAACACTCCTGTACGCCGCCACCGCATCCGGGAAGAACAGTTTCGTTATTGACGCGGTCTCACCCAGAGTGTATCTTTGGTTCCATTCCTCAAGCGTCGCCGTACGTATGCTATGCTTGACGAATGAAACCGGGCACAGGTCATAATCCGGCACCTTCCTCGACTTCGTAGCGGCCTCCTTTGCCAAGAAATCGGCCCTCTCATTCCCCATCAGTCCTGCGTGGGCTTTTATCCAGAACAAAGACACAGCTTTGTTCTGGCGAGATGCAGATGTTAGGTTATCTCTGGTTTCCACTGCCAGGGGATGGAGACAGCCGTAGTTCTGGACGGTTTGGAGGGCCGCCATCGAGTCGCTGAATATGCCGAATGATGAGGCCTTGTGCTTCCGAATCTCCCTGGTTGCCACGCATATCGCCAGCAACTCAGCCTGGTAGACCGTACAGTAGTCTGAAAGAGCAAGCTTGAGGGCTTTCGTCTCAGCCCCGCCACTCCAGAGAGATAGCGCGGCTCCGACTCGACCCCCAATCTTGCTCCCATCTGTAAATATACAAACCTCAAATTTGCTATGAGCATCTAGATGCTCCTGGTCCACCAGGCTGACGAGCTCCAGGCTGACATGCGCGGCAGGATGTGGGGATTCCACGGCCGGGGCCATCCGTTCGACTGCCCTGTCTCTCAGCATTGGCTGAGACACTCCCTTCTTGGCCTCATATAATGATGCCGCCTCTCGGATTCGGAGGTCCAGAGGGAGTATCCCCGCCAGAACAAGTGCTGAATTTGCGGACACTGTGCGGTACGCTTTACACAGTTTCTGTGCGATTCCGCGCTGCACTGCTGTCAGCTGTCTCTGTACTCCCAGCTTTTCGGCTGCCGGGGCCCACACGCTAGCGGCGTACAGGACTGTCGGCTCGACTACTGCTATATAAATCATTCTAATGACTTCCGGGTGTAGACCCCAGCTAGTCTTTGCCACTCTCGATAGTTGTTTATAGATGCCAATAGCCCTCCTGCAGACATCCGAGACATGCGCGTTGAAGGTCAAACCGTCGTCGATGGTGACGCCCAAAATCTTGATTTCCTTTGACATGCCAATCTCGGTACCGCCCATGCTCAAGCGAGGGGTGTCGCATTTTAGTTTCCTAGTTATGACCATCGCTTTGGTCTTTTGTGGGGCGAATTTTAGTTTATTTGCGACTCCCCACGCCCGAACATGTTCGAGAGCTGCGTTGGCATGTCTCTGGATCTCCGAAGCCGCTTCACCATCGAACACGAGAACCACATCATCTGCAAAGGCCTGACAATATACTTTTCCCTCTTCTAGGCTCTTTAGTAGAGGATCCAACAGGAGGTTCCATAGGATTGGTCCGGCGATGGACCCCTGCACGCAGCCCTTTTCCGTCGCCCTTCTGCTTTCTTCACCAGCATATCTTACTCCGACACTTCGGTCCTGAAGATAGCTGTCCATGATCCGCCTCAAGTTAATCGGACATTTTTCCTCAGCCAGCCGGACCCTTATAGCAGGCCACCAGGCACTGTCGAAGGCCCCCTCTATATCTAAGGATACTAGTAGTGTGATTTTCTTTTCAGCTAGTTTGCTGCGGATGTGCTGCATTAGGATATAGAGGGAGTCCTCGGCGCTCCTCTGTGGCATGAATCCGTACTGGCGAGTACTCATCCTCGGTATCAGATGGAACTTGAGGCGGGCCACCAGCATCTTCTCTAGGATTTTGCCCATAACTGACAGCAGGCCGATTGGTCTGTAGGCTTTCGAAGTGGTGTAGTTGTCTTTCCCTGGCTTCCTGAGTACTACCACAGTCGCTTCCTTCCAGATGCCAGGGAAGTGGTGGTGTGCCAAACACTTGTTCACCAGGGCTAGGAAGAATTCAGGATTACCGTCGATGATATGCTGGCATATGTCTGCGGTTAGGCCGTCTGCTCCCGGGGCCTTCTTAGGGTTAAAGGATTTGCACGCTCTCTCCAACTCTACTCGCGTGAAGGGTGGGTCGTTTGGGTCATCTTGCTCACTATCGTTTACTTTTTCTGCTTCGATCCTTATGTGGTGGTGGTACGCATTGTCGCTACTTTCACAGTCTTCCGGGTAGAATGTTTCTGCTAGTAGTTTCGCCGAGCCCTTTGCGTCTAACACCACCCCATCCTTCTCCAGCAGTAAGTCTTCTCCTCGGCTTACAGTTCTCCTTATTACCCTATAGATTCCTTCCCAGACTCCTTCCCTATCCTGCTTCCCGCAAAATTCCTTCCAACTCTCCACTTGTGCTTTAGCTGCCTCTGATTCATACTCTTCTTTCTGTTTCAGGTACTCTTCGACGACCCTCGATCTGCGGGATGGACATGCGCATCTGACTCTTCGTTTTTTGGTGGCCACCATCTTCTTCATACCGGCGAGTTTCTCGGACCACCACGGCAAGGTAAGTTCTTCCTTATTTGTTTTGACCGGCATTGACGCATTGCACGCTTCTTTAATTGCTATTGTGTAGTTTTTAACTAGTGTATCAATTTTGTTTTGGTTTTTAATTTCTTCTAATTCTAATACAGTTACTTTATTTTCTTGCATGTGTTGCTTTAATTTTTCTCTAAATTTATTCCAATCTGCTTTCTTTGTGTTAAAAATCCTAGTAGTTCTACTTATCCTAATACCTTCAGACTTTTGCAGCTGGATGCTGAATACGATGCCGTTGTGGTCCGAACTCGTAAGACCTTCATCTACATGCCAGTGGTCCACCTGGTCCAGAATGTCTGTGGAGCACGCTGTGATGTCCACGTAGCTACTGTAGCGCTGCCCTCCCCTAACAGTATCGAAGGTCGGAATTTCCCCTCTGTTGAGTACATGGAGGTTTAGCTCTTCCATTGCTCCGGCCATTTCATCCCCTCTGTGGTCAATTGTCGGGCTACCCCACCATGAGCTTTTTGCATTTGCGTCACCTCCGATTAGCCATTTCTTGGGTTTAATTTGTTGCTCGATTGCTTTTATATATTCCAAGTATGGCTCTATGGGCTGGTCTGGCTCAAAGTAAAAGGAGACAAGCGTGATTTCCCAGGCAGTGGTTCGGATTCCCACCACGACGATGTTGTTTGTGGTGAGTTTCGGGTACTGTATGACGTTTAGGTCTTTGTTAAAGACAGCAATTGCCGCTTTTACAGTCCCTTCTCCTATATCAGTGCTCTGGTACACTCGAACGCCCTTGTGACTCCTCATACTTTGGGCCCCGCCCACGTATGGCTCCTGTATGAGTGCGACTGCGGCTCCGCGCCTTTCTGCCTCGATGAGGATTTCGTTTGTCGCCAACTTCTTCCTTTGGAGGTTCGCTTGCAATATTTTGTACAGTTTTGTTTCGCTCTGGCTGCCCTTAGCAATATGCAACACTTGTACGGGCCAGTTCATCCCACTTCTTCCGTACTGGGCATTCAGTGTCAAATGCATTGTGTTGCACATTGTCCAGCTTTGCCTTTGCGCAATTTCGGCAGCTCGGTGGTCCTTCCGCCAACCACTCAGCACATTCCGTTCTCAAGTGAGGGCCGCCGCAGTGGCTACACAGATCCGCTGGCTCCTTGCAGAAGCGCTTTCCATGGCCAAAGCCTAGGCAGCGCGTGCACTGAGCCAGCGGAGACTGGTCTTCCACCTTGACGCGCTGGAGATCGATGTGGAGCTTTCCAATTTCCAATGCTCTCCTCCATATAGTAGGGGAAACGCTGATGACCACGTGGCTCATGTGTGGATTTCTCGTTTTCCTCCGGTACTTCACCTCGATCCGGTCTTCCCCATCGCCGAGGCCGTGGAAAACTCCCTTATTCTGATTCCTCAAGGCCCTTTTAACGTCCTCATCTGTGTTGATCTGGAGGACGTTTCTGAGTATTAGCAGGGGGTCCTTGTTTGCGACTTCCTCGACAGTGAGGTTGACCTGCATACTTTCAAGCCTACTTTTCAATTTGTCCCTTTCTTCCTTGGTTTCAAATCCCACAATCACTTTCTTGTCTTTCGCCTTCCTTACCTTCTCCACCTTAATCCATCCTTCTTTCGCGTCCACCGCCTTCCTAAGTCTATCCAGGATCACTTCCCCAGACTCCGTCTCGTCTCTCGAGGCGACTACCACTGAGTGCAGGGTGTTTCTATTTTGTATGGGTACTCCACTATGGGTCCCAGTGGCTGTCACACTCGCGTAAGTTGTGCTCCGTTCCATAATCTCTTGTTGCTTTGCCATTGTTTCTTTTATTTCTGTTAGCATTTTTGAGTTTTTTACGAGCAACTGTGTGTGCTCGTCTAGCCGCGCGATTATGGTAGGATCAGTGCCAGTTTGTGGCGTAGAGTCTGAGGGTGCCCTTCCCAAGTCCTTGTCCGATTCCTTTTTGCTGTTAGCTTTCCTGGTCTTTGTGTCCCCATCTGCCTCCTTGACAAGTTGGTACAGGCGTTCAATCGCCTCCGTAATGCCTGTCTTGAATTCTGTTTTCAAATTTCTAGAATTGTTTAAGCAGGTCTTCGCTTTAAGAAGACAGGCTCTAGCCTCAGATGTTTTATCTGCGAAGTGTTTCGTCGGGGAGCTCGGTTTTCCCGGCACGGATGGTACTTCGCTATCGCGCGGTAGCGATGGGGACGGCCTCAGTTTGGTCTTTGCAGGACCGGCCTGCGTTGTCAATGATGCCTGCAGGGGGGCGGGTTCCGCACTAGCGGTTTCCCACTCGCCTATGCTTCGCCTAACATTCGAGGCGGTAGCAGCCTCCGGTTTTGATGGCGATGGTTTCCTTCCATCAGGGGTTCTATACCCAAACATGTTGGAGGTGTGCGTCAAAAGTAACTACAGAATAACAAAGGCTTGTAAAAGTTGTAAAATGCCGATAGTCAAACACAAGTATATTAAAATATTTACACTAAATATATTTTGCTCTACGTAGAGCCGTTTCAAGAATTGTGATGGAGAGGCCTCCAAGCAGGTCAACACTGTTGTGTAAAAGGACAATTTAATGTCAAAAACGAGAAAACTCTACCTTTACTTGGGGGACTCTATGTAGAGCTCTTTTATGGCTACCAACGGATAGGTCTCCCCGAGCCCTTTCCAACAACCCCAAACACGGTATCGCTATCCCAACTGGTTCCAGAGAAATCACTGTGCAAACTTTCTGGTTTAAATCCAAGATGGCCGCCAGAAAATGGTTACTCAGCGATATCTCCGCAACCACTGGACCAAAATGTCCCGTGTTTGGGTTTATCTTGTTGGGCACGACGAGACCCACCCGATGGTGAAACTTTCAGGATGAAAATTTTCAGGCTCCTGAAAGCTCCTGAAAACTAGTGCGCCGGACAGGGCAGGGCCAGCCGAGGGCTGTGGAGGAAACCCCAGCGCTCTACGGCGTTCCGTTAGGGAGATACTGGCGTTCAAAGTTTTCCAAGATGGCCGCCGAGCTGTCAAAGTTGAATTTCAACTGGCTATATCTCCGCTTCCAGAAGCCGCAGAACGCTCCGGTTTTCACCGACGTCACCTGCCCTACCCAAGGTTATCGCTGAAAACACTTTCAGGCTCCTGAAAAACGTCGACTCCAATCCGCCCGAAAAGTGGGGATAAGGTGCGCGGAATGCCCCTGTGCACACCGGTGAAAACGGCGTATCGCTACTCCTCCCGGTTAAAAAGTTATGGCGGATTGAAGTACGAGTTTGACAGCCAAGATGGCCGCCGAACTGTCAGATTATAATTTAAAGAGCCCGTAACTTCTCAACCCGACGTCAGAGAAAGTCCGGGTTTTCGGTGGGCAGCTCGGCCTGGCTTCCCCTATCTCCTGAAAGTGGTTTCAGGCCTGAAAATTTTTTGTTCTGCAAATCGCCTGAAAACAATCTGAGGCGATAGTCCACTGTTTCCTACCAGTTATGGTTCAAACCCTAGGTTTCTGGCGTGAACAGGTTCGGAGATATTCACCTTTGAAGAAGTTAACCAAAATAAACAAAATGGCCGATTTTGGCCAACTTCTCCAAATGGGACGATATAGGGCCCGAGTTTGGGCTTAGTTGATCTGGGATTTGTGTTTTAAACACAATCCCAGCGTCAAAATATTTTTATTTCTATTTATTTTGAATTAAAATATAAAAATGTCTTAAAATTAAATAACTCCGGAACCCCAAGTCCAAAAAATACCAAAAAATACTTAATATATAGCTTAAATATAACTTAAAATAACTATTCTAATTTAATTTAAAAACTGAAAAATTTTGCCTGAAATTTACAATAAAGAACGGTTTTTCACTATTTTTAATTTTAATCAAAGGTCTATTTATTTAATTAATCTAAAAAAGTTCAATTTGTGTTCTTCTTCGAAGCGCGCACAAGATAGCAATTGAAGATTTTGAAAAAGTTTATTAGGTCCGAATTTATAAACTGTTTAATTCTTGAATTTCAATGTACTATATTTTAATAATTATAATAGCTAAAATAAGGTTACTTGTTGTATCCGTCGGCGTTCCAGGAGAAGATGGCCTCTGCAAAGTTTCGTACGCCTATCTTCACTCCTTCAAGGTTTTCAGGAACATGTGCTTTCGGTTTTTCATCAATAACTCTGAAACGCGTGGTCTCCGATTTCTTCTCAGTGGTCCAGAAGATGGGGGCGCTGGATGCCCACCCGATGCCGGTAACAGACGAAGGGGGTCGTGTAGCGTGAGCGATTTGGAGCGTTTTTACAAAACATAACCTCAAAAAAGTTATGTTTTTCGACCTTTTTCGGTACCTGCGGTGTTCTCCGGTTTAAGGCACTCACTCAAGGTTGTGGGCAACACAATTCCACGTTCACAGACACCTCACTTGTACTGATCGGACAACTTTTTACCAACTTTTTGAATTTTAAAGTGCTGAGCGTTACGAAAAAGCACGTGTTTTTACCAGCGGACTGATTGTAACTGGTTAGGTTAGGTTAGGTTAGGTTAGGTTAGGTTAGGTTAGGTTAGGTTAGGTTAGGTTAGGTTAGGTTAGGTTAGGTTAGGTTAGGTTAGGTTAGGTTAGGTTAGGTTAGGTTAGGTTAGGTTAGGTTAGGTTAGGTTAGGTTAGGTTAGGTTAGGTTAGGTTAGGTTAGGTTAGGTTAGGTTAGGTTAGGTTAGGTTAGGTTAGGTTAGGTTAGGTTAGGTTAGGTTAGGTTAGGTTAGGTTAGGTTAGGTTAGGTTAGGTTAGGTTAGGTTAGGTTAGGTTAGGTTAGGTTAGGTTAGGTTAGGTTAGGTTAGGTTAGGTTAGGTTAGGTTAGGTTAGGTTAGGTTAGGTTAGGTTAGGTTAGGTTAGGTTAGGTTAGGTTAGGTTAGGTTAGGTTAGGTTAGGTTAGGTTAGGTTAGGTTAGGTTAGGTTAGGTTAGGTTAGGTTAGGTTAGGTTAGGTTAGGTTAGGTTAGGTTAGGTTAGGTTAGGTTAGGTTAGGTTAGGTTAGGTTAGGTTAGGTTAGGTTAGGTTAGGTTAGGTTAGGTTAGGTTAGGTTAGGTTAGGTTAGGTTAGGTTAGGTTAGGTTAGGTTAGGTTAGGTTAGGTTAGGTTAGGTTAGGTTAGGTTAGGTTAGGTTAGGTTAGGTTAGGTTAGGTTAGGTTAGGTTAGGTTAGGTTAGGTTAGGTTAGGTTAGGTTAGGTTAGGTTAGGTTAGGTTAGGTTAGGTTAGGTTAGGTTAGGTTAGGTTAGGTTGGGGTGCGATGCCAGATTACCTTCCCGTGTGCCCTTCCGCTTCCGTTCCTGCTGATTCATCTTGAACCAGTAGGAAGGGTAAGTGGCAAGGGCCGGTGCACCCTGGGCGCTGGTCAGTAACTTCTCTTTATGGGATCTTGCTGGCCAGCGGCGAAAAATCTGGAATCCGGTGGCGTCGCCTGGTCCCTGCTTCACACTGTGGAGTGGGGCCCAGGTGACTAAGAGGAGGAGGTCCGGCTGGGGGGGGCGCTTTCGGGCGCCTCGTACCAGTCGGACCGGAGGTACCGCTCTTCGGAGTGGTACGTGGTGTCGTCGCCTGGTCCCTGCTTCACACTGTGGAGTGGGGCCCAGGCGACCAAGAGGAGGAGGTCCGGCTGGGGGGGGCGCTTTCGGGCGCCTCGTACCAGTCGGACCGGAGGTACCGCTCATCGGAGTGGTACGTGGTGTCGTCGCCTGGTCCCTGCTTCACACTGTGGAGTGGGGCCCAGGCGACCAAGAGAAGGAAGTCCGGCTGGGGGGGGCGCTTTCGGGCGCCTCGTACCAGTCGGACCGGATGGCCGGGGCGGAGGGTATCCCGCTCCTCCGCCTCTGACACGGAGAGGGCCCACGCGGTCGCTCTCCACCTTCTCTGCCTCGGCAGAGAAGCGCTGGTGAGCGACGTGATGGGCCTCGCATCGATGCGCCGC
>CAKOGX010000010.1:87500-99388 GCA_934045075.1 Yponomeuta sedellus
TGCGGCCAGCCGTTGCTGATCTTGTCAACGTCACTGGCATGGTTGATGATGTCGAACCCTGGCCCCCTACGTTCGGCTGGATGCGGAAGGTGGAAGACACTCACTCTCTTCTCGATGGTTCGCCCCGGAAGCTCCTCAATTGGTTTCCCTCGTTTCATCCCGTATAGTGCTGCTGCCTCTTTCAGTCTGAGGTCTAGGGGAATTATTCTTGCAAGTGTGGAGCTTGACGCGAGAGAAGCGGTCTTGTGTGTCTTTGCAGACCTTATAGCAAACATACGTGTTAGCTTATCTAACCATCGTTTGACGTTCTTATTATCTATAGCTGGAGCCCAAACGCTAGCGGCGTAGAGAACAATCGGTTCGATGACTGCTGTATATATTGTTCTCACAATGTCCGCGTTTAGGCCCCAGGTTGCTCTTGCAGCTTTGGATACTGCTCTGTAAATGTTGGTAACCTTTACTGCTATTTTCTTGAGGTGCGGTATGAAGTTCAAGTGTTTGTCAATAGTTAATCCTAGCAACATTATTTCGTCGGACAACATGATGTCGGTACCGTTCATTTTAAAAGCTGGTTCATCGTATTTCAGCTTCTTTGTCACTATCATGGCTTGTGTTTTGTGGGCCGCAAAATTCAGCTTGTTTTCGCCGCCAAAAGCTGATATGTCGTTCAGCGTTTTGTTTACTATGGCCGTAAGATCTCGAGTATTGTCGGAGTACGCTATCAGCAGCAGATCATCGGCAAAAGCCTGAATGTGAGCCTCCATGTGGTCAGCTTTCCTAAGCAGCGGGTCGAGTAGGATGTTCCACATCAGGGGGCCACAAGTTGATCCCTGTACGCAACCTTTATTGGTTGCTCTCTCGATGAAGTTACCCCCATAACTTACTCCCACCGAACGCTCCTCCAGATAGCTGTATACAAGAGCGAGTATGTAAGGGTCACACTTCTTTTTAATCAGTTGTTCCTTTATGGCTGGCCACCATGCGTTGTCAAATGCGCCTTCAATGTCAAGGGATATTACCGCTACGATCTTTTTATTGCGTACTTGATCCCTCACTAAGGTGACGGCGTCGTATAGGGCATCCTCGGTGCTGCGTTGGGGCATGAAGCCATACTGACGAAAGCTCAGTTGATTGCTCCGTCCCAGTGACCACAGCAATCTGTTGGTGAACATTTTCTCCATAATTTTGCCAAGTACAGGCAGGAGGCCAATTGGTCTGTAGGATTTAGGTATTGAGTAATCATCCTTCCCTGGCTTCCTCAAAATCCTTACAAAGGCGACCTTCCAGATTCTAGGGAAACAACCGAGAGACAGACACTTATTCAGTATGGCCAGGAATATGTTCGGTGCGGCCAGGATTGCCCGGAGGCATATGTCTGCCGTAAAGCCGTCTCTCCCTGGGGCCTTCTTAGGGCTGATGTTGGTTGTGACTCTCATCATCTCGTCCCTAGTAAATGGAATGAAAGTGGTTCGTTCCTTAAGGGATCCGAGTTCGCTCCTAAAGTCGTCCGTGCCAGTCCTGATCGTCGTCTGTGCCATCGAGTCTGAGTTGGGGTCATCGTTAGGGTAAAAGGTTGTCGCGATAAGTTCAGCCGACTCCTTTGGGTCAAGCTCAACTCCGTTGCAGTCCCTCAGCATGCACTCGTCGGATCTTCCCACGGATCTTATTATCCTATAGATTTTGTCCCAAAGGGTTTCGCGTGATTGTCCCGTGCAGAAGTTCTTCCAAGAAGTAGTTCGGGTATTTAAGAGGGCCTTTTTATAATCTTCCAGGTGTTCTTTATACTCGGCTATGACCAGAGGTTTCCTTCTCGGGTTCGCTTTTCGTATCTTCTTGCACAACCTTATTACTTCCCTCTTTTTGTCTCTCAGCTCATTGGTCCACCAACTGTTGGTTTTTATTTGGCGGGGCTTTAGTTTGGGTATGGATGATTCGCACGCTTGCTGTATGCATTGTGTATATTTGCAGACCAGATCTTCCATCTCCTCATTCTCCGCTATTGTTTCGATGGAAGCTTCGCGTATGGCCGCATCCTCAAAGTTGGCTACAAGATTTTCGGCGAACGAAGCCCATTTAGCCTTTTTCAGATCGTAGAGCCTTGTAGATGTCACCTGTTCTGGGTGAATTTGCGTTCGATCTCCCACATTAACGTCGAAGGATATGGCCCTGTGATCCGAAGTGACTACTAGGTCAGGATCGACTTTCCAGTTGGCCACTCTTGTCAGTAGCGTTTGCGAGCAAGCGGTGACATCTACAATGCTCCGACAAACGCGCCCCTGTCGCAAGGCATAATAGGTAGCCTCGGAGCCCTCGTTGAGGACATACATATCCTTTCTAGATAGGAAGCTAGAGTATGCCTCCCCTCTGCGGTCCTCCGTCTCACAGCCCCACCAATGGCTTAACGCGTTACAGTCGCCTCCCACCATTACATGGGGTGTATTTAGGGCAGACATGATAAGCTCTAGTTTCTGAATGTATCCATCTATGTCCTCGTAGTCCTCCCAGTAAATTGATATTAAACCCATTTTGAAGCCGTTCTTGATCGCTGTTACCGCTACTATATTTTCGGTTATCAGGCTATCTTTCTCGATAATGGCGATGTTAGGGTCTACAATGACAATCGAGGCTTTGACCGGTTTGACGCGTCCTGCCATTTTTTGTACTACCCTGTGGGTCAGCGTTAGCTGTCCGGCGGCTCCAACATATGGCTCCTGCAGAAGGAGCACCGAAAACCCTTTCATGGTAGCCACCTGGATGCATTCTTGCGTGGCCGCCAGGCCCCTACCCAGATTGGCTTGAATTATCCTGAAGTTGCCTTGCCCTCTTTGTTCTCTTTGGATCTCGGCAGTCACCACTTCAGCAATATGCGACTGCAGAGCGAGCTATTCTGTCCCATTTCTGCCACTCTGGGCAGCTAGAGCTGAATGCTGGATGTGCATGGTTGCCGTCGGGTTGGATTTTTGCGCAGTTTGTGCACTTCGATGGTGTTGTCTGGTTACAGTCGCGTGTATCGTGATTCCCAGTGCAATAAGCGCAGGTCGGTTCCTCGGTCCTACACTCTCTCGCCCTGTGACCGAAACCCAGGCAGCGATAGCATTGGATCAGTGGAGACTGGTCCAGTGTCGCCACTATCTGGTAGCCTATGTGGATTTTGTTGTCCTTAAGAGCACTCCAGATTTGCGGGCTGACCTGCATTATAATGTTGCTCATTTCCTTAGTGCGTCCTTTGGTTCGTCGGATTACCTTTGCCGTGGCACCAGCTCGGTTTACGCCTTTGAGTAGATGATTGTTTTGGCACCACAGGCCCTCCTCCACTTCCTTATCAGTCAGGTAGTTCGCTACTCCAACCAGTTTGAGCAGAGGGTTCTTGTTGGTCGTTCTCTGGACTATTATTTTTTCAGCTTTGGATCTTATGGCTTGTTCCAATTTGCCGCGATCCTCTTCGGTTCGGCAGGTTATCACGACTTTCTGTTGTCTAACCTTTTTCACCCTGGTTACTCCCACGCCAAGCTCTATCACGTCCACCTTGGACTTCAGTGCACCAGCTACATCGTCACTGGTATGGTGGGGATCCATGGATTCCAGTATGAGGCCATATTGCGGTGATGTCAGGCTGTCGGCGTATGTTTTAGCGGTGCGGGTGTTGGCTTCCCTTGGCAAATTTGGTTCTAATTGGCCAAGGGTCTCGGCTTTTTTCGTGTTTAGCTGGCCCTGTATCTCGTTCAGCCTAGCCTCGATTCCTGCTACAGCCATCTCGGTTCCCACTCCTGGGTCCGGCAGCGGCCGCTGCAGGCCAGCGATAGTCTCCTCATGGAGCTCCGCCACCTCACGCCTTATTGTTCTTAGCAAGCCGTCCATTGGTTCCATAACTCTGGTTACCGCTTCCTCCATGGCTTCGGCTGGAGGAATAGAGCTGCCAGCAGGTCTCTCGATAAGATGTCCCACCGCGTCATGGATTTCGACCACCGCCTTCAAAATGGCATCCATCTGTGGGTCCTGTGCCGCAGTCGAGGGTACGGGTGAGGGTGCCCTTTCTCTCTCACGACGGCTCTCCTCGGAGGCCATCATGCGCTGTGCCGATCTTTCGCATACTTTGAGCAGATCGTCAATCCGGCTCCCCATAGCTGCGACACGGTGGGATATGTTGTCCATTTGTGATGTCAGTGCTGCTACCAGGCGTTCGTGAGCACTCCAGTCCTTGCTTACCACTGCTGAGGGCGTTAGGTCCGTTCCAACCGCTCCCTCTATCATCCGCGCATTAATGGCCTTTATGGTTCGGATAGGCTCATCCAGCTCATAGTTCAGCCACCCCGCAATGTCTGAGACTCCCTTACGGATCAGCTTGACCTCCCCTGAGATGTCCAGGGTGCGTTCTCCCGCTACGTCGCTTAGCTCCTTGATTCGTTTGGCGTGGGCGCGCTCGACATTCAGCAGTTCCCGCGCCGCCCTGGCACGTTCGGTCTCTACCGTGGCTCTATGGCGTGATCTTGAGTCCGAGAGAGACAGCGCCAACTGGTAGAGGCCTTGCAGGCATTCCAGGGCCTCGACCTTGCACTCTCTTTTCATGTTGCCCGCTTTTTCAAGGGCATCTTTGCCGGAGAGGAAGTATTCGTTCGCTGTTCTGGTAGCCAGGTCCATTGATACCCCGGTCCTGCCTCTCATAGGGGGCAGCATGCTAGCTCTACCCCTAGACACAAAGCTGGCCTCGCTATCAGCATCGGAATGTTCGGGAATTGGTTCCGGTCTGGCTATACCCAATTCGTCCAGGTCAGAGTCCACATCGGTGTCAACGCGAGTTCCGGTGCTGAGATCGTCGGAGTCTAATGGTTCAGCCTCACGCAGAGCTATGGTCTGTTCTTCGGCCCCCGCAGCCCCGATCTCCGTTGGCGCTGGAGTTTCCGCCTGTGCGGAGGCAGCAACCGCCACCAGTGCTATTTTCCTAAGCGATGCACCCTTTTCCCCGCGTGATTGTGCTTTCCTGGGTTGAACTGGACCTCCCGTGGATACAGGGTTTGGCTTAACCCTGGTGTTCGGAGCTTTGCTCATGTTTTCGGTCTTGTTACAAGAAACTCGATGGTGTCGCGTTTTTAGCGGGTCAGTACAACGTCCCAACTCGAATAGCTTATAAATTACGAGATTTTTACAGATAGCTCGAGTCTTGTCTGTCTAGCTTACAAACTAAAGCAGTTTTTTCCAGTCAGTCTTCGGATTCCAGCAGCGACACTCGTGGCGCTTCCAACGAGGTCCCACACCACTTATCAAGACTCGCTGTGCCCGAGGGACGTCGGCTGGTGTAATGTGGCACTCAGTAACTTATCAAGACTCGCTGTGCCCGAGGGACGTCGGCTGGTGTAATGTGGCACTCAGTAACTGCACAACAAAGAAAGGAAACTGCTCGGTTAGGTTAGGTTAGGTTTTTTTTTTTTTTTTTTTTTTTGGTTACGCGGGGGAATGCATTTACGCACTTCGGCGCCCTGTTGCCGGGGGACAACAAGGCGCCTTTGTGTGGGACTCCCAGCCCGGAGGCTGGACTACCCACTAAACCCCCGCGGTGTTCCTCCTCTACTCTACCGGGTCACGGGATATGCCAGAGGTTAAGTCACCGTGACCCGGCGAGAGGGCGTCCCATAGGACTCTCCTTGTGAGGGGGGGCCGCACGGACCCCCCCTGCGCTATGAAAGCGTCGACTTGCCCGCACGCCCGCCCCCCGGGGCTCCTCTGTATTCAGAGGAGGCCGTGGGCGGGCGCGCGGGCACCCTATGTTTTGCCGGAAGGCACCCCGGAACACGCGAAGGCGCCTTCCGGCTCGCCGTGATGGTGGGCGTGGGGTCCCCCGACCCTCCGCCCACGGCCGCTCTAGTCGGGGGCGCGCGCATATCCCGCGCGGCGCCGCCCCCTATTTGGACGACGGGGCGGGAGCGTGAGCCCTGCCCGCTCCCGTTCCCGCAGCTCCTCTCGTTTGGCCGCCATCACCTCGCTAGCGAACAAGGCGACGGCGGCCCAACTCTCTTGGCTGCCGGCCATTTGCGGGATAATGGCCGGCAGCGACAGGTCGGCCCCCACAACGGCCATGAGGGAGGTCCGCTGCGCGCTCCAGGCGGAGCACACAGCTAGCGTGTGCTCCGCCGTATCCTCCTCGTTGGACGCGCAGTACCGGCACTCGGGGCCCGACTCTATCCCTACCACCTCCCACAGGTACTTGGCAAAGCAGCCGTGACCTGTGAGGAGTTGGGTCAGGTGATAGGTCGGCGCCCCGTGCGCCCGCTCCACCCATGGCCGCAAGACCGGCCGGACCGCCTCCACGAGTCTCCGACTCGCGGAGGGGTCCTCCAACCTGAGGGCCCACCTGCGGAAGAGATCGTCGCGAGCCTCCTGCCTCCAACGTACGATCTCTGCCGGGGTGGGCCACCCTCCACTGTTCCGCATCAGGGCACCCTGCCTGTACACCTCCTCGAGGACTCCCGCCTCGAGGTCCCAGGGGAGACTCGCCGCTAATAAACACGCCGCCTCGTAGGAGACGGTGTGATACGCTCTTGCAGCCCTCTGCGCTATTACCCGTTGCGGGCGGCGCAACAAAGCTATGTTGCTAGCGCAGAGGGCCTCCGCCCATATGGGCGCTCCATACAGTGCTTTGGAGCGCACCACACCGTCGTAGAGGCGGCGACAAGCGCTCCCCGGACCACCGCTGTTAGGCAGCAACCTCGCGAGCCTCCCGGCATACGACACCAGCTTTGGCGTCAGCTGCCGGAAGTGCTCGCGGAAACTCCACCGACTGTCGAGGACCAGTCCCAGGTACTTCATGGTACCCCCGACAGCGATGGAGGCGCCACCAACGGTGATCTCGGAACCTCGAGGCGGCCTCATCCGAGGCCCATAAAAGAAGATGGCCTCGGACTTCTCGAGGGCGACCGTGAGCCCTAGTGCCCTGATGCGGCGCACGACCTGCGCTACTCCCGCCGTAGCCAGGACCTTGGCGTCCCGGAAAGTGGGTCCTCGCGCGGTGACCAGGGTGTCGTCGGCGTAACAGAGTACGCCGACTCCCCGAAGAGTGGTACCGCGCAGGACCCAGTCGTACCCGACGTTCCACAGGAGCGGCCCGAGCACCGACCCCTGTGGAACACCACAGGACATCTCCCTGCGGACCACCTCCGACCGGGACGGGTAACACACGGCCCGGTCTACGAAGTAGTCCGCAAGGACCCGCCTGAGGTACCACGGCACTTCGTGGTACCCCAGGGCCTCCGCTATGGCCTGCCAGGGGAGGGTATTGAAGGCGTTGGAGATGTCTAAAGAGACGGCCAACAACACCTCCCCCCGGCCAGTCACCTCCACGACGCTGTCTCTGAGACGGGAGATGGCGTCCAACGTCGATCTCCCGCGACGGAAGCCGAATTGGTCGCCGCTCAAGTTGGGCCCCGCCCCCTCCAGGTGCCGGACGAGACGCGCAGCGAGCACCCGCTCGAAAAGCTTGCACGTCTCGTCCAACAAAACGATGGGGCGGTAGGCCGACGGCGACTCCATCGGCCGCCCGTGCTTCCGTAGCAGCACGAGCCTGCCCTCCTTCCACCGTCGCGGGACCCTTCCCGACGCCAAAGACTCCGTCATCAAAGACAGCGTCGCCTCCCCGAAAGCCGGCATGACGGCGGCGATGACCCGCCCAGGGACGCCGTCCGGACCCGGGGCGCGGTTCTTAAGCTTCATCTTAAGAACCGCTACCCCTAACTCGGCTTCGGACACGGGCGGGACATCATGGTCCTCCACTGGCGCCGGCAAAGCCGCCATCCGCGGCGGGACCCACTCTTCCGCCTGTGCGGGGAAGAGGGTGCGGACCACCAAGTCGGCGAAGGCCGGCTCGAGCGACCGGGTGAGTGGGGGCGCCCAAGGCTTCAGCTTTTCGCATACCACCTTATACGGACGCCCCCACGGGTCCAGGTCGAGGGTCTCCAGCCACTCGACCCAGGCCGTCTCCTTGGCGGCCCTGATCCCCGCACAGAGCGCGGCTCGGGCCGCTCGGTAAGCGACGAGATGCTCCTCTTCCTGGGCGAGGTCTCTGCCCCGACGCCTGCGGTAGCGGGTGTACGTCCGCTGAGCTGCGTGGCAAGCGGCGCGCAACCCCGCCAGGTGCGGTTGCCACCAGTACACCCGCCTCCGCGGCAGAGCAGGAACTCTCCGCCGCATCGCGGCATCGCAGACGCGAGACAGCGCCCCCGCAAGGCGGTCCGCCCCCGCGTCTACGTCCAGCACCTCGTCGCTTGACCCAGCGACCCATCGCTCCACGATAGCCGCCTCCCTGGCCGCATCCCTGTCCAGGGTGGCGAGCCGCCACCGCGGGCCCTCCCCCGCCAGGGGACGGCTCAGGTCCGCCGGAGCACCGGTGGGGGCCGCAGCGATGCCGAACCACACATACCGGTGGTCCGACAAGGTCTCGACCCCCTCGGCGACCCTCCAGCCATGCGCGCGGTTTGCCAGGGCGGGACTGGCGAACGTCAGATCCACTATGGATCCGCCCTGGGACCGAACGCATGTCTGCACCGCCCCCCGGTTGAGCAGCACAAGCCCAGTGGACACCGCCCACTCCTCCAACACCTCCCCCCGCGGGTCAGTTGCCGGGTTCCCCCACGCCATGGATTTGGCGTTGAAATCCCCGGCAACGACGGCGGGGGTGGGGTGCACGTCAGCCAACATTGCCCCGACTTCCACGAGCCATTGCTCGAAGTCGGCGAGGCTTCTGTTGGGCGAAAAGTACACCCCACACACTGCAATGTCTCCCAGTACGACGAGAACACAACCGTGCCCTCTCAGCACTCTGCTGTGACACAGAGCGCCGCACCGGGAGACAATTGCCACCGAACCGTCGCGATCGCCGACCCAGTCATCCCGGGTGCGGACGCAGTATGGTTCGGCGACAACGGCCAAGGTCGCCTGCCACTGCGCAGCGGTCTGGAGCAAGAGGTCCTGAGCCGCTGCACAGTGATTGACGTTGGCCTGCAGTATGCTGGTGTTGGCCATCTACGCTTGGGCGGTGTCCATCTCCTGCGTTGGCACTCGGGGTGCTACAGGAGGCTGGCTACTGTTGCCGCCACCTGTTTTCCCACGGCCGCCTCGGCCGCCCTTTTTTGGGGCTCCCGCCGAACACCCCTTGGCGCCCAGGCGGTGGGCAGATGCCACCCCTTTCGCCGCGCACGCTGGGCAGTGGGCCTCAGCCACGCACCCCGCGGACTTGTGGCCGGGTTGACCGCAGCGGAAACACAGTCCGCTGCGATCCGCGGTGCACGCGCACTTTGCTCCGACGTGGCCCGGCTCGAGGCAGCGGAAGCAACGCTGCGGCCTGGGCGCGAGGAGGGTGGCTCGGACTTGAGTCCACCCCACGGTTAGGCGCCGGCCATCCGTCACCTTTCGTGCAGCCGCGATGGGGCACTTGACCCACACGGCTCCCTCGCGCCCAGGCGGTCGGACAACCGCGCCCACCTTAACGTTGGTGGCGGCGCAGTCTCCGACCTCCGCCACCATCGCCGCCACCCTCTCCGGCGTAGTGGCGTCGCTCAGACCGGTGATGCGCAACTCGACGCATCTCTCTGGCCTGGCGACGCGGACCTCCTCACCGAGCGCCTCCCTCAGCCTCTCGGCAAGGGCGTCAGCTTTCCGGTCTCGCTCGGCACCGGCCACCTCGAGGATTTTGCCCCCAGTGGCCGCCGTCCGGAACCGTAGGCCGTCAATCCCGAGGCCTTTGAGGTCGATTGACCTTTCAGCCTCGGTCAAGACGGCCGCGTAGGTCACGCCCTTCTCCGCGGCCTCACTCTGCAGAGTGAGGACCACGGCGGCGCTGCGGGGGGCGCGGAGCCTCTTTTTTCTCTTTTTGGAGGCTGGAGGAGGGGCCTTAGTCGCCTTTGTTGGCGCCGGCGTCCTCTTTGGGCGCCCAGCTACCACATTCCATCCTTCCATCGTGCGTGGGGGCCGCGGAGGAGAGGAGGGGGAGGAGGTCGGGGGGCACTCATGCCGAGCGGCCTGCGCCTCCACCGCTGCAGCGCTTCTCCTCTTTCGCCTCACTCCCGCCTTAGCACTGCCGCCCGCGCCGTTGGCGTCAGCCAGGGGCGCGGCGGGATGGGAGGCAAAAGGTGCCTCAGTGCGGCGAGCGCTAGTCGGAGCAGCCGCGGGGCGGGCAGGAAGCCCTCTCGGTCGGGGGGAAGCCGGGACGACCGCATCGGGCGGGCCAGCAGGGCGGACAGCAGCACCGCGGGCATCGGCCGCCAGCGCCGGACGCAGTCGCGGCTCCGGCAGCAGCCGGTCCGCAATACCGTCCAGGCGAGCGTCGACCATGAGGAGGATTTCATCTCTCGTCATGGCTGGAGCGGCGCTCGCCTGGATTTTCTTCATACCTTCCATCTCCGCGCGGAGGGCTCTAAGCTCGCCCTGGAGTCGGACGACCTCGTCTGACTCGGTGCGAGCCCGGAGCTCCCGCGCGTTCTCCAAAATGGAGTTGGCGGCGGTCCTAAGACTTTGCACGCACTGGCCCTTTAGTCTCGACGACTTCTGGGCCACCGCATGTATCGTCCGGACCGCCTCTTCAATGGAGCTGGTCAGCTGCTCAGCCCGTAGGTCGTGAGCAGCCAACGAAGCTGGTGGCGGTGAGGGGGGGGGAGAGTCCCGCATGAAGCAGGCTCTCTTCGCCTCCCGTTGCTGGCGCTCCTTCGCCAGCTCTTCCTCAGCCTGGAGCTCCAGCTCCCGCTCCTTGGCCTCCTGGAGCTCGGCCTTGGCCTTGGCGAGCCCAACATATTGCCCCGTAGTCGGGGGGCGGCCGCGACCACGTTTGCTAGCAGCCGGACTCTCACTCCGGCTGTGCAAGCCGTCGCTTTCAGCGTCCGATTCGGCAAGGCGCTTGCGCCAGAGTCGGCTGGGCGAGGGAGTGGGGGAGCGCGAGCTCACCTCCATCAGGGTGCCGGTGCTGCCGCTGTCAGACTCCGACAGCTGCAGCATACTGCTCAGGTCGCAGCGTGGCAACCGCACCGACACCTCTCTGAGGACAACCGGGGATGGACTCCCGGGTCTCAGTTTGAAGACACCGCCCGACTTTGCCTGAAGGGCAGAGCCGGACCCACCGTCTGGAGCCGCCCTGACAAGGGCAGCCCCAGATCCACCCGGATCCGCCCTGAAAAGGGCAGCATCAGGGTCGTCCGGAGCCGCCCTGACAAGGGCAGCCCCAGACCCATCCGAAGCCGCCCTGACAAGGGCAGCATCGGACTCGTCTTCTCGTTCCTCAAAGCACTTGGTGCCCCTCCCGTATACTACGGGGCAGCTCTCCGCCGAAGCGGAGAGGTGGGATTCCCCCTTTCGGGGACCCACCCGGGAAGCAGTTTCGTTACTTGTGTTTAACATAATGCTTTGCGCTCCTTAGGGTGGAGCGCAAACCCGTCAAGACACGCCCGCTCTACGGCGGACGGATAAGGACGCCCTCTCGACTGGTCACCCACCAGCCACGCATCCCATCGCCGGGCGTCTAAGCTTGGGATTGGGGATTTTTATAGAGGTTGTCTCCTCGCAGCCCGAGGGCCCCCGGTCCCACTCAATGTGAGATTACGGGTTTTGCCGACGGAGGCAGAAGCCTGCCCGGTAGCTGCGCAAACGCAGCCACCGAGCCCGCCGACAGGTGCGGAGCCCAAATTGGACTCCACCGGACGTCCAGGAGCAGATTGCCACTGGACGTCCCCCCCGCCTGGTTTTGGTCCGCGCCGGCCGAAGCCGGTACCCCCCATATCTGGAGGGCGTTCCCCTATCCGCCACCTGGGGACGCGTCCGATGGGAGACCAGAAACTCCACACGGAGGTTAGGTTAGGTTAGGTTAGGTTAGGTTAGGTTAGGTTAGGTTAGGTTTTTTTTTTTTTTTTTTGGTT
>CAKOGX010000011.1:0-78818 GCA_934045075.1 Yponomeuta sedellus
TCTGGGCCGACCGCCTGAGGCCCGTGGAAACGGCGCTGCTCCACCGCGCACAGCGCATGATGGCCGTGAGGGTGTGCCGCGGCTACCGTACGCTGTCGCACGAGGTGGCGTGCGTCCTCGCTGGAACGCTACCGTGGGACCTGGACGCGAGGGTCTTGTCCGACGTGTACTGGCGTCGAGCACGTGCCCGCGGCGAGGACCTCCGTCCGGCACCAGGAGAAGTCGTGCGATGGCGTCAACACGCCTGGCGCCGAGCCGTGGAGGAGTGGGGCGAACGCCTATTGGCGAGCCCCGCAAGTAGGGGGGCCGGTGCGACCCGGCTCCTGGAAGCGGTAGGGCCCATACTGTGTGGCTGGCTTTTGCGCGAGCACGGTGTGCTTACCTTCCGACTGACACAGGTACTCTCGGGGCATGGATGCTTCGGGAGATACCTGTGTAACGTCGCGAGGAAGGAAGCCACCACAGCCTGCTACCAGTGTGGGCACACGGAGGAGACCGCCCAACATGTGTTGGAGGAGTGCCCGGGGGCCGCAGAGCAGCGGGCATCCCTGACCGCGGTAGTGGGGACGGACCTCTCCTTGTCGGCAATCTTGACTAAGATGATCGGCGACGAGAGGTCCTGGGAGGCGATGGTCTCCTTCTGCGACGATGTCATGTCACAGAGGGAGGCCGAGGAGCGGGAGAGGGAACACGATCCCGTCTCATTCCCGCTCCGGAGGGCGCGGACACGGGGCAGGGCTAACCTAGCCCGATCTCCGTCTCCGCTCGGAGAGCCTAGAGCGTCGGACGCGGGGGTGTCCGGCGTTCAACATCAGGGATAGGCTCTCCCGTGGGTCGATGCGTTGTTTGTCCGGCGCATCGATCGGCTGAACGGGGGGACTCTTTACATCCCCCCAAAGGCGGGTCTGCCTCTTGGCAGACGTCGGCGTCGGCGGGGTCTCGAGCGTATGCGAATGGACTCGCGACCCCGTCGGAAGTCGTGGCCGAAGGACAACGTCAGGTTTTAGTGGGTATGGGGGCGTAGCCTCGAGTCCCACATAACCCGCCGGCCTACCCCGGGCCCGCGGGTATGCGTAACAGCATTTCCTGACGAAAAAAAAAAAAAAAAAAAAAAAAAAAAAGGTTAGGTTAGGTTAGGTTAGGTTAGGTTAGGTTAGGTTGATCTCCCACGATGCGGCAGGACTCTTGGCTAGATTCCCCCCCCTGGACATCTTGGCGTCGATGGATGCAACCGTGTACGACAGGCTGCGGCAAATGCGCGAGGACGGGCAGGACATGCCCCCGAGGGCCGTAACTCTGTTGCGGCAGAAGGCGCACGTGGACGCCCTTGAAGAGTGGAGAGCGCGCCTACAGGACCCGGCGAGGCAGCGCCAGAGGGTTGTGGGGGCAATCCTGCCTGTTTTTGACGAATGGATGAACCGTTCGGTCGGTCAGGTCAGCTACCGGCTGACCCAGGTGCTCACCGGACACGGGTGCTTCGGTGAGTACCTGCACCGAATTGGTAGGGAGAATTCCGCGGCCTGCCATCACTGCAGCTCCGCCAGCGACGATGCCCAGCACACGTTGGAGGTCTGCCCCGCGTGGCAATCGCAGCGACAAGACCTAGTTGCTGCGATCGGGGGAGACCTCCGGCTGCCCTCTGTGGTTGCAGCAATGCTGACGGGCAAACCCCAGTGGGACGCGATGGCCTCCTTTTGCGAGGCAGTAATGTCTCAGAAGGAGGAGGCCGAACGCGATAGGGAGAGGGCCGACCCCGCAAGGAGGCGGAGGCGCAGAGACGGCGCTGTTCAGCCCCGTCCCAACCCCAATGCCCTGTAGTCGTGGGCTTAGAATAAGACTACGGTATCCCCTGCCTGTCGTAAGAGCCGACTAAAAGGGGGCCCAGCCCTGTAGTCCCGGGCTTAGAATAGGGCTACGGTATCTCCGGCCTGTCGTAAGAGGCGACTAAACGGAGACTCCGGGGTCGTGGGTGGTGAGAGTGGGGGCTCGAGCCACCGCTCCAAGCGACCCCGTGGAGGCGGCGGAGTGTGGTGGCCGCACACCGCCGTTAAAGGAGGCTGTCCAGGCGCGAGCCTGACGAAGTCGGGTGCCTACGCACAGTGCGCGAGGGCTCCGGTGTGTTCATTGAGATCCCGGAGCCCTCCTCCACACGCACGGAGAGGGCCACCGGGGGGGTTTTAGTTGGTAAGAATCCAACATAACCCGGCTTTCCCCCCAGGAAGTCGGGTATCTTTCTGAAGATTTCCCCCCCGTCAACAAAAAAAAAAAAAAAAAAAGGTTAGGTTAGGTTAGGTTAGGTTGGGGTGCGATGCCAGATTACCTTCCCGTGTGCCCTTCCGCTTCCGTTCCTACTGATTCATTTTTGAACCAGTAGGAAGGGTAAGTGGCAAGGGCCGGTGCACCCTGGGCGCTGGTCAGTAACTTCTCTTTATGGGATCTTGCTGGCCAGCGGCGAAAAATCTGGCGGGAGGGGTCGCGTGGGCCCTGTTTCACTTTGTGGAGCGGGACCCAGGCGACCAAGCGAATGAAGGACCGACTGGGGGGGGCGCCGCTGCGCGGAAGCGCGCGCGCCTCGTACCAGTCGGACCAGAGTGGCCGCCGGGACGCGGAGGGTCGGGGGACCCTCTGCCTCCATCACGGCGGGCCGGAAGGCGCCCTTGCGTGTTCCGAGGGTGCCTTCTGGCACGGAGGGGGCCCGCGCGGTCGCTCACCGCCTTCTCTGCTTTCAGAGAAGTGCTGGTGGGTGACGTGACGGGCCTCGAGTGTGGGGCGTGTGGGGGCCAACAGTTGACATTGGCCCCCATGCGCCCCAACGAGGAGGTGCGCTGCCCTCCTCTAATCCCATTGGACCACACAACAATGGGATGGAGGGGGCGGCGCGTTGGGGCGTGTGGTGGCCAAGGGGTTCGCACTTGGCCACTATGCGCTCCAACGAAGAGATGCGGCGTTCCCTCGCCCCGTCGTTCGGTCCGATGCGATGGGGCAGGGGCGCCGCCGAAGGAGTGCCCGAAAGGGCGCCCGCAGACGGGGTCGCGGAAGTGTGCGTAAGCGTCCCCGTGGCCCCGTCCTTTGCGGTGCGGAGGAACACCCCAGGAGTTTTAGTCGGTATACCGCCCTTTTCAGGGCGGGGAGTCCGACATAACCACTGTGCTCCCCCGAGCCGGTGGTACCCGTAATTGGGGTTTCTCCTGGGTGAAAAAAAAAAAAAAAAAAAAAAGGTTAGGTTAGGTTAGGTTAGGTTAGGTTAGGTTAGGTTAGGTTAGGTTAGGTTAGGTTAGGTTAGGTTAGGTTAGGTTAGGTTAGGTTAGGTTAGGTTAGGTTAGGTTAGGTTAGGTTAGGTTAGGTTAGGTTAGGTTAGGTTAGGTTAGGTTAGGTTAGGTTAGGTTAGGTTAGTCTGCGTCGGTACGCCATTGCGAGTAGATGTGTGCGCTGTTCGCTACTTTGCAAATAAGTACCCGCAGCAATTGCTTTTGTTTATTTATTAGTAAATAAAAGTGTGAAGTGCCTGCATACGTGTGCATCTGCGTTTGGCGTGTGCGTGCGTAGTGCACGTTATAAGCTACGATGGATGCGGCCGCGGCGCCTGGCGCCGATCTGTCGGCTGCCGGCGCCGCTATGGCGGGAGACGGCGAGGCGTCTGGCGGCGGCGCTCGAACTACCCACGAGGGAAAAAAACCAACTCGCGGTAAGTTGTGGGTGGTGGCAGCGAGGAAGCGAGGCCGCTCCACTGAGTCGGATGGGTCGTGGGACTCTGAGCCAGATGGCGAGGAGGAGACGGCTTTGCTCCCAAAGGTGTCCCGCGTAGGGACGCGCGGCGGTGTCGCCGCAAGGGCCCGTGGCAGAACGGCGAAGCGCGGCGGCGCCCGTAGAACGGCTGGTGAGGCGAAGGAGGCCGCCCGCGAAGAGCAGAAGCTCTGCGCGCAGGCAGAGGTGGCGAGCCTTACGGCTCAGTACTATCGTCGGTCGACATCGCCGCGTGCCTCGACGTCAGCGGCGTTCGCGGGGGGCGTCGTACCGGTGGGGGAACTTGTGGCTCAGATAAACTCGGCTATTCTATACATAGCTGAAGTGGGCCGCAAGTCCAAAAATATAAAGGGCGAGCTGCTTGGTGGCCTGAAGAAGGCTACGGCGGCGATCGGGGACGCTGTTGCGGAACTGAGTGTCCGCACGGCTACCGCCGAGACCCGCCGTGTCTCCGAGGAGAACGCCCGCCTCCGCGCTAGGGTCGACGAGCTGGAGAAGGCGAGCCGTGCCCCTGTTGTGGCACCCGTGCAGGCTGCCGCCGCCACTGTTCGCGCTTTGCCTGCTGCTGCTGCCGCTGTTCGTGCCTCGCCGGCTGCCGCCGCCGCGCGTGTGCCGCCGGCGGCTGACTCCGGGCGTGTACGGCTGCCGGCCGTTGCCGGATCGGCGCGAGCACCGGCGACTGCTGTGGCACGTGTGACCCACGGGTCGCCGGCCGCGACGGCGCGTGGGCCGCCGGCCGCCACGGCGCGTGGGCCGCCGGCCGTCGCGGTGCGTGTGCCGCCGGCGGTCGCGATGCGTGGGCCGCCGGCCGCTATGGTGCGTGGGCCGCCGGCCGCTACGGTGCGTGGGCCGCCGGCCGTCACGGTGCGTGTGCCGCCGGCCGTAACGGTGCGTGGGCCGCCGGTCGTCTCTGTGCGAGGTCCGCCGGCGGCCGCGGTACGCGGGCCGCCGCTCGCCGCCGTGCGCGGGTCAACGCCCGCCGCGGTGCGCGGTTCGCCAGCCGCCGTGGTGCGTGCCGCGCCGGCCCCCGGCGCCGGCGTGCGCGCTACGGTGTCGGCGGCTGCTGCTCGGGTGGCGGCGGCACGTGTTGCTACACGCGGCACATATGCGGGTGCGGTGGCTGGCGGACGTGTTAGCTGCTCGCCCGCTTCTGCCAGCGGGCGTGCGGTAGGCGCGCACGGCGACTTGCCCGCGACGGCGACGAGTGTGAGGGAGGACGCGGCGACCGCCCGCTCGCCACCCGCCGCTTGTGTGGATGATGAGACGAACGACGTCGACGTCGAGGTGATCGACGACACGCCGACTGCTGCCTCGCCCGCGGACTGGGTGGTGCACGAGACACCCGCCCGCCGTCGCCGGCGTCGTAGGACGATGGCGGCGCGTCGGGTACCCGACGGCGAGCTGTCGGGGCCCGCCTCTGCGTCCGTCCCGCTCGCGGGACCAGTGACGGCGGTGGCTCGTGGGACCGCGGGGACGCCACCCACGCCGGGCCAGCTGGCCGCGCGCAAGCTGCGTCTGCCGCGTTCTGCTGCAGTTGTTATTACGCTGCAGCCGGAGGCGATGGAAGCGGGCATGACGTATGCGCAGGTGATTTCGGAAGCGAGGTCAAAAATTGACATCGCTTCGCTTGAAATCACCTCGCTGCGGTTCAAGCGATCGGTCACCGGGGCGCGGGTGCTGGAGGTGGCGGGGGCGGGTGCCGCGAGTGCTACCAAGGCGGACGCGCTGGCCCGAAAACTGGAGGAGGTTCTCGGCTCGCAGACTGCGAGAGTTTCGAGGCCGATCAAGTCCGCAGAACTGCGGGTGTTCGGCCTCGACGATTCCGTCACAGCGGACGAGGTGACCGCTGCGGTGGCTCGCTCGGGTGAATGTGAACGGGGGGCGGTAAAGTGCGGTGAGGTGCGCCCTGGCGCGACCGGCGCTTGCGCAGCTTGGGTGCGCTGCCCCGTGTCTGCGGCGAAGAAGGTCCTCGCGGCGGGCCGCCTCTCAGTCGGATGGGGCATGGCCCGAGTAGAGCTGCTGACGGCGCGCCCACTGCGCTGCTACAGGTGCTTGGAGCCTGGCCACACGCGTGCGCTATGCCCGTCGACGGAGGACCGCAGTGATCTGTGTTATCGCTGCGGTGAGCCCGGCCACAAGGCCGGCGCCTGCCACGCCACGCCGCGCTGCACCCTGTGCGCGGCGGCGGGTAGGCCTTCTGAGCACACGTGCGGCAGCAAAGCCTGCCCTGCACCGAGGAGAGCGCCGGCGGCGAGTCTGGGCCCACAGGCCCCTCCCCAGCCACAGCGCCAGCCGACCCCCGGTGCAGGGGCGGCTACTGCGGAGGCTGACATGGACACTGCCGCGTAAATGGCCACGTGCAGATTCCTGCAGGCCAATCTGAACCATTGCGCGAGAGCACAGGACTTGCTGATCCAGAGCCTTGCGCAGTGGCAGATACACGTGGCGGTTGTCGCTGAGCCTTACCGGGTTCCGGCGCACGCCGGCTGGGCGGGTGACGACGACGGCACTGTCGCATTGGTCGTGAGGACGGGCGCTGGGGCACCACCGTTGGAGCGGCTGTCGAAGGGGCGCGGGTGGGTCGCGGGGGAGGTCGATGGCACGATGATCGTCGCCGTGTACTTCTCTCCGAACGGCTCACTTGCGCAGTTCGAGCGATACCTCCGCCAGCTCGAAGTGTTGGTGGCCGGGCGCCGTCCTCGCCACGTACTCGTCGCTGGGGACCTCAACGCCAAGTCACCGATGTGGGAGTCCACGGTGACAAACGCGCGAGGCAGGGAGGCGGAGGACTGGGCCGTTGCGGGAGGATACACGGCACTGAACAGGGGAGGGGTGCACACTTGTGTACGACACGAGGGAGGATCGGTCGTGGACGTCACGTTTGCGACACACTCCCTTGCGCGCCGCGTCACGGGTTGGGAAGTCTTGGAGGAGGTAGAAACTCTGTCGGACCACCGATACATTCGGTTCGATGTGACGGCCCTCTCTACGGCTCCGACCGACCTGTGGCACCCTCTGCCGGGAGAGCCCCCGCGCTGGGCTGTCAAACAGCTGGACAGGGAGCTGCTGCACGAGGCTGCCGAGGTTGAGGCCTGGGTCAAGGGCTCCGCCGCCAGCCCCGAGGATATAGACGTTTCGGCCGAGGTTGAGTGGCTTCGTGGGGCGCTAACGCGAGCCTGTGACGTCGCGATGCCCCGTCTTCGGCCTGGTGCCCCCTTTCGCCGCGTGCACTGGTGGTCATTGGAGATCGCGGAACTGCGGCTCGCCTGCGTGCGCGCTAGGCGTGCACACGCCCGCAGCCGCCGGCGGCGACTCCGCGATCCCGAGGAGGAGGACCGCCTGCTTGCGGCATACAGGGAGAGCAAGACTGCTCTGTCGACAGCCATTGCGGCGGCAAAGGACGCCGGATTTGCAGAAATGCTGGCCTCCCTTGACGCAGACCCGTGGGGCCGTCCGTACCGAATGGTGCGAGACAAGCTCCGCCCGTTTGCGCCGCCGCTCACCCGGAGCATGAGGCCGGAGACGGTGGACACTGTGGTCGCCGGCCTATTTCCACCCGCGAATGGACTTACGCCTCCCCCGATGGGACTACCAGATGGGACGGCCGAAACCGAAGCGCCGGAAGTGACGGCGGCAGAGCTCGGTGCCGCTATGCAGCGCCTTCGCGGCCGCAGAAAGGCCCCGGGCTTGGACGGGATCCCGGGGCGCGCGTTGATCATCGCCCTGGACCCTCTGGAGGAGAGGTTCAGGGCCTTGCTCACCGCGTGCCTCGTGCGGGGCCAGTTTCCCCAGCCGTGGAAGGTGGGTAAACTTGTCCTGCTGAGGAAGGAGGGCCGACCGGCGGACTTGCCATCAGGCTACCGCCCGCTCGTTCTCTTGGATGAGGTGGGGAAGCTGTTCGAGCGCATCCTGGTGGCCCGACTCGTGCGGCACATGGAGACGGTGGGGCCGGACCTTTCCGAGGCCCAATTTGGATTCCGGCACTTCCGGTCCACCGTCGACGCGATCCGCAGAGTGAAGGGGATGGCGGAGGAGGCGCTGGCGGGACGCGATATGTTACTCGCTGTTTCGCTCGACATAGCGAACGCGTTTAACACCCTCCCCTGGGCCTGCATTGAGGAGGCGCTCCAGTACCACGGCTTCCCGGAGCACATGCGCCGCATCATCGGAGCTTACCTCTCCGAGAGGGAGATCCGGTATCCGGCGCGGGACGAGTGGGCGGCGAAACCCATGTCACGCGGCGTTCCGCAGGGTTCGGCCCTTGGCCCTACGCTGTGGAACATCGGCTTCGACTGGGTGCTGCGGGGTGCGCTACCGGAGGGGGCCGGCGTGACCTGCTATGCGGATGACACGCTGGTCACCTCCCGCGGCGCTAACTTTAGCGAAGCGGCCGCGCTCGCTACCGCGAGTGTAGAGGAGGTGCTTCAGCGCATCCGAGGACTGGGGCTGGAGGTGGCGCTCCACAAATGCGAGGCCCTGTGCATTCATGGGCCGCGGAGGGGGCCGCCGAATGGGGCTCGAGTGACGGTGGATGGGGTGGGGATCGATGTCGGGTCGGCCATGCGCTACCTCGGCATCGTTCTGGACTCGCGTCTGACGTTTTGCGAGCACTTCCGACGGCTCGCGCCGCGACTCATGGCCGCGTGCAGTGCCCTCGGCCGCCTGCTGCCGAACGTCGGTGGGCCGAATGCGGCTTGCCGGCGGCTTTACGCGCTGGTGGTGCGGTCGATGGCGCTGTACGGAGCACCCGTGTGGGAGGACTCCCTGGGGCGGGCGAACAGGGCCCTGCTGCACCGTCCGCAGAGGGCTATTTGCCTGCGAATGGTGCACGGCTACCGCACCGTCTCTTACGAGGCGGCGTGTGTGCTGGCTGCTTGCCTGCCCTGGGAGATGGATGCACGTGTGCTCACGCTGGTGTACGACCGCGTCGCCGAGTGCCGGGCCGCGGGGGAGCCCCCGTCGAGGGAGGAGATGCTGCGTTGGCGCATGCGAGCTCGCAGACGTCTGCTCATCAGATGGCTGCGCGCACTCGAGGAGCCTACGGCGGGCCACGACACTATCGCCGCGGTGAGGCCGGTTCTCGAGCGTTGGCTGACGAGGAGGCACGGAGTCCTCTCCTTCCACCTTACGCAGCTCCTCTCGGGGCACGGTTGCTTCGGGAGATATCTGTGGAGGGTGGCGGGAGCGGAACCCACACCCGAGTGCCACCACTGCGGTCACGACGAGGACACGGCACATCACACGTTGGTGGAGTGCCCGGCGTGGGCGGACGAGAGGGCGGCGCTGACTGTCGTGATAGGGGTGGACCTGTCGCTGCCGGCCGTCGTGCGCTCGATGGTCGACAGCGAGGTAGCTTGGCGGGCCGTCCAGGACTTCGCTGAGGCAGTCATGACTGCTAAAGAGGAGGCTGAGAGGCAGCGCGAGCGTGACCCCGAGGCACGGCGCGGAAGGCGGGAGCGCAGAAGGCGCAGAGCGGGTGTCGGTCAGAGGGTGCAAGACCCGGGGTAGGTCTTGCGCCTGAATGACGAAGTGTCGGTCGGCGCCGTGTCTAGTGTCCCTGACACGGCGGTCGGCAAGATAGAGGGATGAAAGTGATTTCATGAATGAGGATTAATTTATGGGGCGGCGGGCACCAGCCGCGCCGCCCGCGCACGCGAGGAGTGCGTGAGTAAATGTGATGGATGAACGGTGCAGAGGTCGTGCTGAATCTGGAGTTGTGATCTGGGTAGCATGACCGGCACATAAGACGAGGAGAGGGATGGCGCTCAGGTCGTGCCTGCTGGCTGGCGCGGAGCGCTCGTCACTGACCTGCGACCCGCGTCTAGTACGGTACGATCAGCGACAGAAGATGAATGAATGGCTCGTTATACATGCCGGACCGCGGGCCGGGCGTTACCACGCGCTTGCCCCGCGATCCGAATGGTGTGCCGAGCAGATATACCAGGTGATGGATGAGTGGTGCTCGGATCGTGCTAGATCGACGTGGAGCGGGCGCCACCACACGTGCGACCCACGATCGTAACTGGTGCGACCGTCACATAAGACGAGGAGAGGGATGGCGCTCAGATCGTGCCTTCCGGCTGGCGCGGAGCGCTCGTCACTGACCTGCGACCCGCGTCTAGTACGGTACGATCAGTGACAGAAGATGAATGAATGGCTCGTTATACATGCCAGACCGCAGGCCGGGCGTCACCACGCGCTTGCCCCGCGATCGGAATGGTGTGCCGAGCAGAAACACAAGGTGATGGAAGAGTGGTGCTAGGTACGTGCTAGATCGACGTGGAGCGGGCGCCACCACACGTGCGACCCACGATCGTAACTGGTGCGACCAGCACAACAAACAAGATATGATGGATGCTATGATGAAGAGAATGGGGGTAGCGGAGCGCCTATGGCTCCTCCACCGCTACCCTATGCGGAAACGCAAAAGGTGGGGACGGGGTCGCCAGCCGAGTTGCGGAGGTGTCTTTGCGAATCACGTAGCTCGGTGTGAATGGCGAGAGACGGAACACCGGAGGGGTTTTAGTGGGTGCGAGCCCCACATAACTCGGCGTTTTCCCCGAGACGCCGGGTATCTGTCAGAGATTTCCCCTCCGAAAAAAAAAAAAAAAAAAAAAAAAAAAAAAAAAAAAAAAAAAAAAAAAAAAAAAAGGTTAGGTTAGGTTTTTTTTTTTTTGGTAACGCGGGGGAATGCATTTACGCACTTCACCACTCTGCTGTCAGGGGACAACAGAGCGGCTTCGTGTGGGACTCCCAGCCCGAGGGCTGGACTACCCACTAAACCCCCGCGGTGATCCTCCTCTCCTCTACCGGGTCGCGGGGTAGGCCAAAGGTTAAGTCACCGCGACCCGGCAAGAGGTCGCCCCTCCACGTGAGGGGCTCGACTAGTGGGGGAGCCAAAGTGGCTCCCCAGCGGCGCCCCCTGCCCCATCGCTACGACGGGGCAAGGAAACGCCGCGTCTCCTCGGGGGGGCCATAAAGGCCCCCATACGCTCCAATGCGCCGCCCCCCCACATCACATTGCTAAAACAATGGGACTAGAGGGGGCGGCGCATCGCTGCGAGGCCCGTCGCGTCGCTCACCAGCGCTTCTCTGAGAACAGAGAAGGTGGAGAGCGAGCGCGCGGGCCCTCTCTGTGCCGGAAGGCACCCCCGGATCACGCAGGGGCGCCTTCCGGCCCGCCGTGTTAGAGGCGGAGAGTCCCCTGACCCCCCGCCCACGGCACTGATCCGACTGGTACGAGGCGCCCGAAGGCGCCCCCCCCAGCCGGACCTCCTCCTCTTGGTCGCTTGGGTCCCACTCCACGGTGTGAAGCAGGGCCCAAGCGACTGAACGGTCGCGGTGCTGCCCGTACAGCACCGCCACCTACTGACCGCTCGACTCACGAAGAGGAGCGGTCCCTCCGCGGTTGCTCTTTGTTTCACCGTGGTCCCGCAACCACGGCTACTAAAGCCCCCTCGCCACGACAAGGCGGCAACCGTCGAGGGGGAGGTTAGGTTAGGTTAGGTTAGGTTAGGTTAGGTTAGGTTAGGTTAGGTTAGGTTAGGTTAGGTTAGGTTAGGTTAGGTTTTTTTTTTTTTTGGTAACGCGGGGGAATGCATTTACGCACTTCACCACTCTGCTGTCAGGGGACAACAGAGCGGCTTCGTGTGGGACTCCCAGCCCGAGGGCTGGACTACCCACTAAACCCCCGCGGTGATCCTCCTCTCCTCTACCGGGTCGCGGGGTAGGCCAAAGGTTAAATCACCGCGACCCGGCAAGAGGTCGCCCCACTGGAGGGGCTCGACTGGTGGGGGAGCCAGAGTGGCTCCCCAGCGGCGCCCCCTGCCCCATCGCTACGACGGGGCAAGGAAACGCCGCGTCTCCTCGGGGGGGCCATATAGGCCCCCATACGCTCCAATGCGCCGCCCCCCCCCATCCCATTGCTAAAACAATGGGACTAGAGGGGGCGGCGCATCGCTGCGAGGCCCGTCGCGTCGCTCACCAGCGCTTCTCTGAGAACAGAGAAGGTGGAGAGCGAGCGCGCGGGCCCTCTCTGTGCCGGAAGGCACCCCCGGATCACGCAGGGGCGCCTTCCAGCCCGCCGTGTTAGAGGCGGAGAGTCCCCTGACTCCCCGCCCACGGCACTGATCCGACTGGTACGAGGCGCCCGGAGGCGCCCCCCCCAGCCGGACCTCCTCCTCTTGGTCGCTTGGGTCCCACTCCACAGTGTGAAGCAGGGCCCAAGCGACTAAACGGTCGCAGGGGACAGGGAGAGAGGCGCACCGCAATACCAGCACTCCTCTTCCCCTGCGACCCCACCGCGTCCGCCATCAACCGGTGGCGGCCCCGGTAAGGCCGCGGCAGGCAGGGAGAGCGGCGCACCGTAATACCGGCACTCCTCTCCCGCCGCGGCCTCCTCCCTTCGGCTGCGATGCCGCCCATACGACATCGCAGCCCGCCTCAGTGGCGGTGCTGCCCATACAGCACCGCCACCTACTGACCGCTCAACTCGCAAGCGAGGAGCGGTCCCTCCGCGGTTGCTCTTTGTTTCACCGTGGTCCCGCAACCACGGCTACTAAAGCCCCCTCGCCACGACAAGGCGGCAACCGTCGAGGGGGAGGTTAGGTTAGGTTAGGTTTTTTTTTTTTGGTAACGCGGGGGAATGCATTTACGCACTTCACCACTCTGCTGTCAGGGGACAACAGAGCGGCTTCGTGTGGGACTCCCAGCCCGAGGGCTGGACTACCCACTAAACCCCCGCGGTGATCCTCCTCTCCTCTACCGGGTCGCGGGGTAGGCCAAAGGTTAAATCACCGCGACCCGGCAAGAGGTCGCCCCTCCACGTGAGGGGCTCGACTGGTGGGGGAGCCAAAGTGGCTCCCCAGCGGCGCCCCCTGCCCCATCGCTACGACGGGGCAAGGAAACGCCACGTCTCCTCGGGGGGGCCATATAGGCCCCCATACGCTCCAATGCGCCGCCCCCCCCCATCCAATTGCTAAAACAACGGGACTAGAGGGGGCGGCGCATCGCTGCGAGGCCCGTCGCGTCGCTCACCAGCGCTTCTCTGATGAAGCAGAGAAGGTGGAGAGCGAGCGCGCGGGCCCTCTCTGTGCTGGAAGGCACCCCCGGATCACGCAGGGGCGCCTTCCGGCCCGCCGTGTTAGAGGCGGCGGGTCCCCTGACCCTCCGCCCACGGCCCTGGTCCGACTGGTACGAGGCGCACAAGGCGCCCCCCCCAGCCGGACCTCCTCCTCTTGGTCGCTTGGGTCCCACTCCACGGTGTGAAGCAGGGCCCAAGCGACTAAACGGTCGCAGGGGATAGGGAGAGAGGCGCACCGCAATACCAGCACTCCTCTTCCCCTGCGACCCCACCGCGTCCGCCATCAGCCGGTGGCGGCCCCGGTAAGGCCGCGGCAGGCAGGGAGAGCGGCGCACCGTAATACCGGCACTCCTCTCCCGCCGCGGCCTCCTCCGTACGGCTGCGATGCCGCCCATACGGCATCGCAGCCCGCCTCAGTGGCGGTGCTGCCCATACAGCACCGCCACCTACTGACCGCTCGACTCGCAAGCGAGGAGCGGTCCCTCCGCGGTTGCTCTTAGTTTCACCGTGGGTGGCCGCACAACACCCACGGCTACTAAAGCCCCCTCGCCACGACAAGGCGGCAACCGTCGAGGGGGAGGTTAGGTTTTTTTTTTTTTTTTTGGTAACGCGGGGGAATGCATTTACGCACTTCACCACTCTGCTGTCAGGGGACAACAGAGCGGCTTCGTGTGGGACTCCCAGCCCGAGGGCTGGACTACCCACTAAACCCCCGCGGTGATCCTCCTCTCCTCTACCGGGTCGCGGGGTAGGCCAAAGGTTAAGTCACCGCGACCCGGCAAGAGGTCGCCCCTCCACGTGAGGGGCTCGACTAGTGGGGGAGCCAAAGTGGCTCCCCAGCGGCGCCCCCTGCCCCATCGCTACGACGGGGCAAGGAAACGCCGCGTCTCCTCGGGGGGGCCATAAAGGCCCCCATACGCTCCAATGCGCCGCCCCCCCACATCACATTGCTAAAACAATGGGACTAGAGGGGGCGGCGCATCGCTGCGAGGCCCGTCGCGTCGCTCACCAGCGCTTCTCTGAGAACAGAGAAGGTGGAGAGCGAGCGCGCGGGCCCTCTCTGTGCCGGAAGGCACCCCCGGATCACGCAGGGGCGCCCTCCGGCCCGCCGTGTTAGAGGCGGAGAGTCCCCTGACCCCCCGCCCACGGCACTGATCCGACTGGTACGAGGCGCCCGGAGGCGCCCCCCCCAGCCGGACCTCCTCCTCTTGGTCGCTTGGGTCCCACCCCACGGTGTGAAGCAGGGCCCAAGCGACTAAACGGTCGCGGTGCTGCCCGTACAGCACCGCCACCTACTGACCGCTCAACTCGCAAGCGAGGAGCGGTCCCTCCGCGGTTGCTCTTTGTTTCACCGTGGTCCCGCAACCACGGCTACTAAAGCCCCCTCGCCACGACAAGGCGGCAACCGTCGAGGGGGAGGTTAGGTTTTTTTTTTTTTTTTTTGGTAACGCGGGGGAATGCATTTACGCACTTCACCACTCTGCTGTCAGGGGACAACAGAGCGGCTTCGTGTGGGACTCCCAGCCCGAGGGCTGGACTACCCACTAAACCCCCGCGGTGATCCTCCTCTCCTCTACCGGGTCGCGGGGTAGGCCAAAGGTTAAATCACCGCGACCCGGCAAGAGGTCGCCCCACTGGAGGGGCTCGACTGGTGGGAGAGCCAGAGTGGCTCCCCAGCGGCGCCCCCTGCCCCATCGCTACGACGGGGCAAGGAAACGCCGCGTCTCCTCGGGGGGGCCATATAGGCCCCCATACGCTCCAATGCGCCGCCCCCCCCCATCCCATTGCTAAAACAATGGGACTAGAGGGGGCGGCGCATCGCTGCGAGGCCCGTCGCGTCGCTCACCAGCGCTTCTCTGAGAACAGAGAAGGTGGAGAGCGAGCGCGCGGGCCCTCTCTGTGCCGGAAGGCACCCCCGGATCACGCAGGGGCGCCTTCCGGCCCGCCGTGTTAGAGGCGGAGAGTCCCCTGACTCCCCGCCCACGACACTGATCCGACTGGTACGAGGCGCCCGGAGGCGCCCCCCCCAGCCGGACCTCCTCCTCTTGGTCGCTTGGGTCCCACTCCACAGTGTGAAGCAGGGCCCAAGCGACTAAACGGTCGCAGGGGACAGGGAGAGAGGCGCACCGCAATACCAGCACTCCTCTTCCCCTGCGACCCCACCGCGTCCGCCATCAACCGGTGGCGGCCCCGGTAAGGCCGCGGCAGGCAGGGAGAGCGGCGCACCGTAATACCGGCACTCCTCTCCCGCCGCGGCCTCCTCCCTTCGGCTGCGATGCCGCCCATACGACATCGCAGCCCGCCTCAGTGGCGGTGCTGCCCATACAGCACCGCCACCTACTGACCGCTCAACTCGCAAGCGAGGAGCGGTCCCTCCGCGGTTGCTCTTTGTTTCACCGTGGTCCCGCAACCACGGCTACTAAAGCCCCCTCGCCACGACAAGGCGGCAACCGTCGAGGGGGAGGGGGAGGTTAGGTTTTTTTTTTTTTTTTGGTAACGCGGGGGAATGCATTTACGCACTTCACCACTCTGCTGTCAGGGGACAACAGAGCGGCTTCGTGTGGGACTCCCAGCCCGAGGGCTGGACTACCCACTAAACCCCCGCGGTGATCCTCCTCTCCTCTACCGGGTCGCGGGGTAGGCCAAAGGTTAAATCACCGCGACCCGGCAAGAGGTCGCCCCTCCACGTGAGGGGCTCGACTGGTGGGGGAGCCAGGGTGGCTCCCCAGCGGCGCCCCCTGCCCCATCGCTACGACGGGGCAAGGAAACGCCGCGTCTCCTCGGGGGGGCCATATAGGCCCCCATTCGCTCCAATGCGCCGCCCCCCCATCCCATTGCTAAAACAATGGGACTAGAGGGGGCGGCGCATCGCTGCGAGGCCCGTCGCGTCGCTCACCAGCGCCTCTCTGATGAAGCAGAGAAGGTGGAGAGCGAGCGCGCGGGCCCTCTCTGTGCCGGAAGGCACCCCCGGATCACGCAGGGGCGCCTTCCGGCCCGCCGTGTTAGAGGCGGAGAGTCCCCTGACCCTCCGCCCACGGCCCTGATCCGACTGGTACGAGGCGCACAAGCCGCCCCCCCCAGCCGGACCTTCTCCTCTTGGTCGCCCGGGTCCCGCTCCACAGTGTGAAACAGGGCCCAGGCGACTAAACGGTCGCAGGGGATAGGGAGAGAGGCGCACCGCAATACCAGCACTCCTCCTCCCCTGCGACCCCACCGCGTCCGCCATCAACCGGTGGCGGCCCCGGTAAGGCCGCGGCAGGCAGGGAGAGCGGCGCACCGTAATACCGACACTCCTCTCCCGCCGCGGCCTCCTCCCTTCGGCTGCGATGCCGCCCATACGACATCGCAGCCCGCCTCAGTGGCGGTGCTGCCCATACAGCACCGCCACCTACTGACCGCTCGACTCACGAAGAGGAGCGGTCCCTCCGGGGTTGCTCTTTGTTTCACCGTGGCTCCCGCAACCACGGCTACTAAAGCCCCCTCGCCACGACAAGGCGGCAACCGTCGAGGGGGAGGGGGAGGTTAGGTTAGGTTAGGTTTTTTTTTTTTTTTTTGGTAACGCGGGGGAATGCATTTACGCACTTCACCACTCTGCTGTCAGGGGACAACAGAGCGGCTTCGTGTGGGACTCCCAGCCCGAGGGCTGGACTACCCACTAAACCCCCGCGGTGATCCTCCTCTCCTCTACCGGGTCGCGGGGTAGGCCAAAGGTTAAGTCACCGCGACCCGGCAAGAGGTCGCCCCTCCGCGTGAGGGGCTCGACTTGTGGGGGAGCCAAAGTGGCTCCCCAGCGGCGCCCCCTGCCCCATCGCTACGACGGGGCAAGGAAACGCCGCGTCTCCTCGGGGGGGCCATATAGGCCCCCATACGCTCCAATGCGCCGCCCCCCCCCATCCCATTGCTAAAACAATGGGACTAGAGGGGGCGGCGCATCGCTGCGAGGCCCGTCGCGTCGCTCACCAGCACTTCTCTGAGAACAGAGAAGGTGGAGAGCGAGCACGCGGGCCCTCTCTGTGCTGGAAGGCACCCCCGGATCACGCAGGGGCGCCTTCCGGCCCGCCGTGTTAGAGGCGGCGGGTCCCCTGACCCTCCGCCCACGGCCCTGGTCCGACTGGTACGAGGCGCACAAGGCGCCCCCCCCAGCCGGACCTCCTCCTCTTGGTCGCCCGGGTCCCGCTCCACAGTGTGAAACAGGGCCCAGGCGACTAGACGGTCGCAGGGGATAGGGAGAGAGGCGCACCGCAATACCAGCACTCCTCTTCCCCTGCGACCCCACCGCGTCCGCCATCAACCGGTGGCGGCCCCGGTAAGGCCGCGGCAGGCAGGGAGAGCGGCGCACCGTAATACCGGCACTCCTCTCCCGCCGCGGCCTCCTCCCTTCGGCTGCGATGCCGCCCATACGGCATCGCAGCCCGCCTCAGTGGCGGTGCTGCCCATACAGCACCGCCACCTACTGACCGCTCGACTCGCAAGCGAGGAGCGGTCCCTCCGCGGTTGCTCTTGGTTTCACCGTGGGTGTGTTCCCGCCCGTAGGCCCCCACGGCTACTTAGCCCCCTCGCCACGACAAGGCGGCAACCGTCGAGGGGGAGGTTAGGTTTTTTTTTTTTTTTTTTGGTAACGCGGGGGAATGCATTTACGCACTTCACCACTCTGCTGTCAGGGGACAACAGAGCGGCTTCGTGTGGGACTCCCAGCCCGAGGGCTGGACTACCCACTAAACCCCCGCGGTGATCCTCCTCTCCTCTACCGGGTCGCGGGGTAGGCCAAAGGTTAAGTCACCGCGACCCGGCAAGAGGTCGCCCCTCCGCGTGAGGGGCTCGACTGGTGGGGGAGCCAAAGTGGCTCCCCAGCGGCGCCCCCTGCCCCATCGCAACGCCTCATACGATGGGGCAAGGAAACGCCGCGTCTCCTCGGGGGGGCCCTATAGGCCCCCATACGCTCCAACGCGCCGCCCCCCCCCGACCCATTGCCCATACAATAGGACAAGAGGAGGGCGGCGCATCGCTGCGAGGCCCGTCGCGTCGCTCACCAGCTCTTCTCTGATGAAGCAGAGAAGGTGGAGAGCGAGCGCGCGGGCCCTCTCTGTGCTGGAAGGCACCCCCGGATCACGCAGGGGCGCCTTCCGGCCCGCCGTGTTAGAGGCTGAGGGTCCCCTGACCCTCCGCCCACGGCACTGGTCCGACTGGTACGAGGCGCTCGGACGCCCCCCCCAGTCGGACCTCCTCCTCTTGGTCGCTTGGGTCCCACTCCACGGTGTGAAGCAGGGCCCAAGCGACTAAACGGTCGCAGGGGATAGGGAGAGAGGCGCACCGCAATACCAGCACTCCTCTTCCCCTGCGACCCCACCGCGTCCGCCATCAACCGGTGGCGGCCCCGGTAAGGCCGCGGCAGGCAGGGAGAGCGGCGCACCGTAATACCGGCACTCCTCTCCCGCCGCGGCCTCCTCCTTACGGCTGCGATGCCGCCCATACGGCATCGCAGCCCGCCTCAGTGGCGGTGCTGCCCATACAGCACCGCCACCTACTGACCGCTCAACTCGCGAGCGAGGAGCGGTCCCTCCTGGGTTGCTCTTAGTTTCACCGTGGCGGTCCTGAACCACGGCTACTTAGCCCCCTCGCCACGACAAGGCGGCAACCGTCGAGGGGGGGGGAGGTTAGGTTAGGTTAGGTTTTTTTTTTTTTTTTTGGTTACGCGGGGGAATGCATTTACGCACTTCGGCGCCCTGTTGCCGGGGGACAACAAGGCGCCTTTGTGTGGGACTCCCAGCCCGGAGGCTGGACTACCCACTAAACCCCCGCGGTGTTCCTCCTCTACTCTACCGGGTCACGGGATATGCCAGAGGTTAAGTCACCGTGACCCGGCGAGAGGGCGTCCCATAGGACTCTCCTTGTGAGGGGGGGCCGCACGGACCCCCCCTGCGCTATGAAAGCGTCGACTTGCCCGCACGCCCGCCCCCCGGGGCTCCTCTGTATTCAGAGGAGGCCGTGGGCGGGCGCGCGGGCACCCTATGTTTTGCCGGAAGGCACCCCGGAACACGCGAAGGCGCCTTCCGGCTCGCCGTGATGGTGGGCGTGGGGTCCCCCGACCCTCCGCCCACGGCCGCTCTAGTCGGGGGCGCGCGCATATCCCGCGCGGCGCCGCCCCCTATTTGGACGACGGGGCGGGAGCGTGAGCCCTGCCCGCTCCCGTTCCCGCAGCTCCTCTCGTTTGGCCGCCATCACCTCGCTAGCGAACAAGGCGACGGCGGCCCAACTCTCTTGGCTGCCGGCCATTTGCGGGATAATGGCCGGCAGCGACAGGTCGGCCCCCACAACGGCCATGAGGGAGGTCCGCTGCGCGCTCCAGGCGGAGCACACAGCTAGCGTGTGCTCCGCCGTATCCTCCTCGTTGGACGCGCAGTACCGGCACTCGGGGCCCGACTCTATCCCTACCACCTCCCACAGGTACTTGGCAAAGCAGCCGTGACCTGTGAGGAGTTGGGTCAGGTGATAGGTCGGCGCCCCGTGCGCCCGCTCCACCCATGGCCGCAAGACCGGCCGGACCGCCTCCACGAGTCTCCGACTCGCGGAGGGGTCCTCCAACCTGAGGGCCCACCTGCGGAAGAGATCGTCGCGAGCCTCCTGCCTCCAACGTACGATCTCTGCCGGGGTGGGCCACCCTCCACTGTTCCGCATCAGGGCACCCTGCCTGTACACCTCCTCGAGGACTCCCGCCTCGAGGTCCCAGGGGAGACTCGCCGCTAATAAACACGCCGCCTCGTAGGAGACGGTGTGATACGCTCTTGCAGCCCTCTGCGCTATTACCCGTTGCGGGCGGCGCAACAAAGCTATGTTGCTAGCGCAGAGGGCCTCCGCCCATATGGGCGCTCCATACAGTGCTTTGGAGCGCACCACACCGTCGTAGAGGCGGCGACAAGCGCTCCCCGGACCACCGCTGTTAGGCAGCAACCTCGCGAGCCTCCCGGCATACGACACCAGCTTTGGCGTCAGCTGCCGGAAGTGCTCGCGGAAACTCCACCGACTGTCGAGGACCAGTCCCAGGTACTTCATGGTACCCCCGACAGCGATGGAGGCGCCACCAACGGTGATCTCGGAACCTCGAGGCGGCCTCATCCGAGGCCCATAAAAGAAGATGGCCTCGGACTTCTCGAGGGCGACCGTGAGCCCTAGTGCCCTGATGCGGCGCACGACCTGCGCTACTCCCGCCGTAGCCAGGACCTTGGCGTCCCGGAAAGTGGGTCCTCGCGCGGTGACCAGGGTGTCGTCGGCGTAACAGAGTACGCCGACTCCCCGAAGAGTGGTACCGCGCAGGACCCAGTCGTACCCGACGTTCCACAGGAGCGGCCCGAGCACCGACCCCTGTGGAACACCACAGGACATCTCCCTGCGGACCACCTCCGACCGGGACGGGTAACACACGGCCCGGTCTACGAAGTAGTCCGCAAGGACCCGCCTGAGGTACCACGGCACTTCGTGGTACCCCAGGGCCTCCGCTATGGCCTGCCAGGGGAGGGTATTGAAGGCGTTGGAGATGTCTAAAGAGACGGCCAACAACACCTCCCCCCGGCCAGTCACCTCCACGACGCTGTCTCTGAGACGGGAGATGGCGTCCAACGTCGATCTCCCGCGACGGAAGCCGAATTGGTCGCCGCTCAAGTTGGGCCCCGCCCCCTCCAGGTGCCGGACGAGACGCGCAGCGAGCACCCGCTCGAAAAGCTTGCACGTCTCGTCCAACAAAACGATGGGGCGGTAGGCCGACGGCGACTCCATCGGCCGCCCGTGCTTCCGTAGCAGCACGAGCCTGCCCTCCTTCCACCGTCGCGGGACCCTTCCCGACGCCAAAGACTCCGTCATCAAAGACAGCGTCGCCTCCCCGAAAGCCGGCATGACGGCGGCGATGACCCGCCCAGGGACGCCGTCCGGACCAGGGGCGCGGTTCTTAAGCTTCATCTTAAGAACCGCTACCCCTAACTCGGCTTCGGACACGGGCGGGACATCATGGTCCTCCACTGGCGCCGGCAAAGCCGCCATCTGCGGCGGGACCCACTCTTCCGCCTGTGCGGGGAAGAGGGTGCGGACCACCAAGTCGGCGAAGGCCGGCTCGAGCGACCGGGTGAGTGGGGGCGCCCAAGGCTTCAGCTTTTCGCATACCACCTTATACGGACGCCCCCACGGGTCCAGGTCGAGGGTCTCCAGCCACTCGACCCAGGCCGTCTCCTTGGCGGCCCTGATCCCCGCACAGAGCGCGGCTCGGGCCGCTCGGTAAGCGACGAGATGCTCCTCTTCCTGGGCGAGGTCTCTGCCCCGACGCCTGCGGTAGCGGGTGTACGTCCGCTGAGCTGCGTGGCAAGCGGCGCGCAACCCCGCCAGGTGCGGTTGCCACCAGTACACCCGCCTCCGCGGCAGAGCAGGAACTCTCCGCCGCATCGCGGCATCGCAGACGCGAGACAGCGCCCCCGCAAGGCGGTCCGCCCCCGCGTCTACGTCCAGCACCTCGTCGCTTGACCCAGCGACCCATCGCTCCACGATAGCCGCCTCCCTGGCCGCATCCCTGTCCAGGGTGGCGAGCCGCCACCGCGGGCCCTCCCCCGCCAGGGGACGGCTCAGGTCCGCCGGAGCACCGGTGGGGGCCGCAGCGATGCCGAACCACACATACCGGTGGTCCGACAAGGTCTCGACCCCCTCGGCGACCCTCCAGCCATGCGCGCGGTTTGCCAGGGCGGGACTGGCGAACGTCAGATCCACTATGGATCCGCCCTGGGACCGAACGCATGTCTGCACCGCCCCCCGGTTGAGCAGCACAAGCCCAGTGGACACCGCCCACTCCTCCAACACCTCCCCCCGCGGGTCAGTTGCCGGGTTCCCCCACGCCATGGATTTGGCGTTGAAATCCCCGGCAACGACGGCGGGGGTGGGGTGCACGTCAGCCAACATTGCCCCGACTTCCACGAGCCATTGCTCGAAGTCGGCGAGGCTTCTGTTGGGCGAAAAGTACACCCCACACACTGCAATGTCTCCCAGTACGACGAGAACACAACCGTGCCCTCTCAGCACTCTGCTGTGACACAGAGCGCCGCACCGGGAGACAATTGCCACCGAACCGTCGCGATCGCCGACCCAGTCATCCCGGGTGCGGACGCAGTATGGTTCGGCGACAACGGCCAAGGTCGCCTGCCACTGCGCAGCGGTCTGGAGCAAGAGGTCCTGAGCCGCTGCACAGTGATTGACGTTGGCCTGCAGTATGCTGGTGTTGGCCATCTACGCTTGGGCGGTGTCCATCTCCTGCGTTGGCACTCGGGGTGCTACAGGAGGCTGGCTACTGTTGCCGCCACCTGTTTTCCCACGGCCGCCTCGGCCGCCCTTTTTTGGGGCTCCCGCCGAACACCCCTTGGCGCCCAGGCGGTGGGCAGATGCCACCCCTTTCGCCGCGCACGCTGGGCAGTGGGCCTCAGCCACGCACCCCGCGGACTTGTGGCCGGGTTGACCGCAGCGGAAACACAGTCCGCTGCGATCCGCGGTGCACGCGCACTTTGCTCCGACGTGGCCCGGCTCGAGGCAGCGGAAGCAACGCTGCGGCCTGGGCGCGAGGAGGGTGGCTCGGACTTGAGTCCACCCCACGGTTAGGCGCCGGCCATCCGTCACCTTTCGTGCAGCCGCGATGGGGCACTTGACCCACACGGCTCCCTCGCGCCCAGGCGGTCGGACAACCGCGCCCACCTTAACGTTGGTGGCGGCGCAGTCTCCGACCTCCGCCACCATCGCCGCCACCCTCTCCGGCGTAGTGGCGTCGCTCAGACCGGTGATGCGCAACTCGACGCATCTCTCTGGCCTGGCGACGCGGACCTCCTCACCGAGCGCCTCCCTCAGCCTCTCGGCAAGGGCGTCAGCTTTCCGGTCTCGCTCGGCACCGGCCACCTCGAGGATTTTGCCCCCAGTGGCCGCCGTCCGGAACCGTAGGCCGTCAATCCCGAGGCCTTTGAGGTCGATTGACCTTTCAGCCTCGGTCAAGACGGCCGCGTAGGTCACGCCCTTCTCCGCGGCCTCACTCTGCAGAGTGAGGACCACGGCGGCGCTGCGGGGGGCGCGGAGCCTCTTTTTTCTCTTTTTGGAGGCTGGAGGAGGGGCCTTAGTCGCCTTTGTTGGCGCCGGCGTCCTCTTTGGGCGCCCAGCTACCACATTCCATCCTTCCATCGTGCGTGGGGGCCGCGGAGGAGAGGAGGGGGAGGAGGTCGGGGGGCACTCATGCCGAGCGGCCTGCGCCTCCACCGCTGCAGCGCTTCTCCTCTTTCGCCTCACTCCCGCCTTAGCACTGCCGCCCGCGCCGTTGGCGTCAGCCAGGGGCGCGGCGGGATGGGAGGCAAAAGGTGCCTCAGTGCGGCGAGCGCTAGTCGGAGCAGCCGCGGGGCGGGCAGGAAGCCCTCTCGGTCGGGGGGAAGCCGGGACGACCGCATCGGGCGGGCCAGCAGGGCGGACAGCAGCACCGCGGGCATCGGCCGCCAGCGCCGGACGCAGTCGCGGCTCCGGCAGCAGCCGGTCCGCAATACCGTCCAGGCGAGCGTCGACCATGAGGAGGATTTCATCTCTCGTCATGGCTGGAGCGGCGCTCGCCTGGATTTTCTTCATACCTTCCATCTCCGCGCGGAGGGCTCTAAGCTCGCCCTGGAGTCGGACGACCTCGTCTGACTCGGTGCGAGCCCGGAGCTCCCGCGCGTTCTCCAAAATGGAGTTGGCGGCGGTCCTAAGACTTTGCACGCACTGGCCCTTTAGTCTCGACGACTTCTGGGCCACCGCATGTATCGTCCGGACCGCCTCTTCAATGGAGCTGGTCAGCTGCTCAGCCCGTAGGTCGTGAGCAGCCAACGAAGCTGGTGGCGGTGAGGGGGGGGGAGAGTCCCGCATGAAGCAGGCTCTCTTCGCCTCCCGTTGCTGGCGCTCCTTCGCCAGCTCTTCCTCAGCCTGGAGCTCCAGCTCCCGCTCCTTGGCCTCCTGGAGCTCGGCCTTGGCCTTGGCGAGCCCAACATATTGCCCCGTAGTCGGGGGGCGGCCGCGACCACGTTTGCTAGCAGCCGGACTCTCACTCCGGCTGTGCAAGCCGTCGCTTTCAGCGTCCGATTCGGCAAGGCGCTTGCGCCAGAGTCGGCTGGGCGAGGGAGTGGGGGAGCGCGAGCTCACCTCCATCAGGGTGCCGGTGCTGCCGCTGTCAGACTCCGACAGCTGCAGCATACTGCTCAGGTCGCAGCGTGGCAACCGCACCGACACCTCTCTGAGGACAACCGGGGATGGACTCCCGGGTCTCAGTTTGAAGACACCGCCCGACTTTGCCTGAAGGGCAGAGCCGGACCCACCGTCTGGAGCCGCCCTGACAAGGGCAGCCCCAGATCCACCCGGATCCGCCCTGAAAAGGGCAGCATCAGGGTCGTCCGGAGCCGCCCTGACAAGGGCAGCCCCAGACCCATCCGAAGCCGCCCTGACAAGGGCAGCATCGGACTCGTCTTCTCGTTCCTCAAAGCACTTGGTGCCCCTCCCGTATACTACGGGGCAGCTCTCCGCCGAAGCGGAGAGGTGGGATTCCCCCTTTCGGGGACCCACCCGGGAAGCAGTTTCGTTACTTGTGTTTAACATAATGCTTTGCGCTCCTTAGGGTGGAGCGCAAACCCGTCAAGACACGCCCGCTCTACGGCGGACGGATAAGGACGCCCTCTCGACTGGTCACCCACCAGCCACGCATCCCATCGCCGGGCGTCTAAGCTTGGGATTGGGGATTTTTATAGAGGTTGTCTCCTCGCAGCCCGAGGGCCCCCGGTCCCACTCAATGTGAGATTACGGGTTTTGCCGACGGAGGCAGAAGCCTGCCCGGTAGCTGCGCAAACGCAGCCACCGAGCCCGCCGACAGGTGCGGAGCCCAAATTGGACTCCACCGGACGTCCAGGAGCAGATTGCCACTGGACGTCCCCCCCGCCTGGTTTTGGTCCGCGCCGGCCGAAGCCGGTACCCCCCATATCTGGAGGGCGTTCCCCTATCCGCCACCTGGGGACGCGTCCGATGGGAGACCAGAAACTCCACACGGAGGTTAGGTTAGGTTAGGTTAGGTTAGGTTAGGTTAGGTTAGGTTAGGTTTTTTTTTTTTTTTTTTGGTTACGCGGGGGAATGCATTTACGCACTTCGGCGCCCTGTTGCCGGGGGACAACAAGGCGCCTTTGTGTGGGACTCCCAGCCCGGAGGCTGGACTACCCACTAAACCCCCGCGGTGTTCCTCCTCTACTCTACCGGGTCACGGGATATGCCAGAGGTTAAGTCACCGTGACCCGGCGAGAGGGCGTCCCATAGGACTCTCCTTGTGAGGGGGGGCCGCACGGACCCCCCCTGCGCTATGAAAGCGTCGACTTGCCCGCACGCCCGCCCCCCGGGGCTCCTCTGTATTCAGAGGAGGCCGTGGGCGGGCGCGCGGGCACCCTATGTTTTGCCGGAAGGCACCCCGGAACACGCGAAGGCGCCTTCCGGCTCGCCGTGATGGTGGGCGGGGGGTCCCCCGACCCTCCGCCCAAGGCCGCTCTAGTCGGGGGCGCGCGCATATCCCGCGCGGCGCCGCCCCCTATTTGGACGGCGGGGCGGGAGCGTGAGCCCTGCCCGCTCCCGTTCCCGCAGCTCCTCTCGTTTGGCCGCCATCACCTCGCCAGCGAACGTGGCGACGGCGGCCCAACTCTCTTGGCTGCCGGCCATTTGCGGGATAATGGCCGGCAGCGACAGGTCGGCCCCCACAACGGCCATGAGGGAGGTCCGCTGCGCGCTCCAGGCGGAGCACACAGCTAGCGTGTGCTCCGCCGTGTCCTCCTCGTTGGACGCGCAGTACCGGCACTCGGGGCCCGACTCTATCCCTACCACCTCCCACAGGTACTTGGCAAAGCAGCCGTGACCTGTGAGGAGTTGGGTCAGGTGATAGGTCGACGCCCCGTGCGCCCGCTCCACCCATGGCCGCAGGACAGGCCGGACCGCCTCCACAAGTCTCCGACTCGCGGAGGGGTCCTCCAACCTCAGGGCCCACCTTCGGAAGAGATCGTCGCGAAGGTTAGGTTAGGTTAGGTTAGGTTTTTTTTTTTTTTTTTTTTTTTTTTTTTGGTTACGCGGGGGAATGCATTTACGCACTTCACCGCTCTGCTGTCAGGGGACAACAGAGCGGCTTCGTGTGGGACTCCCAGCGACACGGAGCTGGCATAACCTCCGTGACGACTGGACTACCCACTAAACCCCCGCGGTGATCCTCCTCTCCTCTACCGGGTCGCGGGGTAGGCCATAGGCTAAATCACCGCGACCCGGCAAGAGGTCGCCCCGTGAGGGGCTCGACTGGTGGGGGAGCCAGAGTGGCTCCCCAGCGGAGCCCCCTGCCCCATCGCAACGCCTCATACGATGGGGCAAGGAAACGCCGCGTCTCCTCAGGGGGGCCCTATAGGCCCCCATACGCTCCAACGCGCCGCCCCCCCCCGACCCATTGCCCATACAATAGGACAAGAGGAGGGCGGCGCATCGCTGCGAGGCCCGTCGCGTCGCTCACCAGCGCTTCTCTGATGAAGCAGAGAAGGTGGAGAGCGAGCGCGCGGGCCCTCTCTGTGCTGGAAGGCACCCCCGGATCACGCAGGGGCGCCTTCCAGCCCGCCGTGCTAGAGGCAGAGGGTCCCCTGACCCTCCGCCCACGGCCCTCTGGTCCGACTGGTACGAGGCGCACGAGGCGCCCCCCCCAGCCGGACCTCCTACTCTTGGTCGCCTGGGTCCCGCTCCACGGTGTGAAGCAGGGCCCAAGCGACGCCACCTCCGACCGCTCCAAGGAGCGGTCCCTCCGTGGTTGCTCTTAGTTTCACCGTGGGTGGCCGTCCAACACCCACGGCTACTTAGCCCCCTCGCCACGACAAGGCGGCAACCGTCGAGGGGGAGGTTAGGTTAGGTTAGGTTAGGTTAGGTTAGGTTAGGTTAGGTTTTTTTTTTTTTTTTTTTTTTTTGGTAACGCGGGGGAATGCATTTACGCACTTCACCACTCTGCTGTCAGGGGACAACAGAGCGGCTTCGTGTGGGACTCCCAGCCCGAAGGCTGGACTACCCACTAAACCCCCGCGGTGATCCTCCTCTCCTCTACCGGGTCGCGGGGTAGGCCAAAGGTTAAATCACCGCGACCCGGCAAGAGGTCGCCCCTCCACGTGAGGGGCTCGACTGGTGGGGGAGCCAGAGTGGCTCCCCAGCGGCGCCCCCTGCCCCATCGCTACGACGGGGCAGGAAACGCCGCGTCTCCTCGGGGGGGCCATATAGGCCCCCATACGCTCCAATGCGCCGCCCCCCCACATCACATTGCTAAAACAATGGGACTAGAGGGGGCGGCGCATCGCTGCGAGGCCCGTCGCGTCGCTCACCAGCGCTTCTCTGAGAACAGAGAAGGTGGAGAGCGAGCGCGCGGGCCCTCTCTGTGCCGGAAGGCACCCCCGGATCACGCAGGGGCGCCTTCCGGCCCGCCGTGTTGGAGGCGGAGAGTCCCCTGACCCCCCGCCCACGGCACTGATCCGACTGGTACGAGGCGCCCGGAGGCGCCCCCCCCAGCCGGACCTCCTCCTCTTGGTCGCTTGGGTCCCACTCCACGGTGTGAAGCAGGGCCCAAGCGACTAAACGGTCGCAGGGGATAGGGAGAGAGGCGCACCGCAATACCAGCACTCCTCCTCCCCTGCGACCCCACCGCGTCCGCCATCAACCGGTGGCGGCCCCGGTAAGGCCGCGGCAGGCAGGGAGAGCGGCGCACCGTAATACCGGCACTCCTCTCCCGCCGCGGCCTCCTCCCTTCGGCTGCGATGCCGCCCATACGACATCGCAGCCCGCCTCAGTGGCGGTGCTGCCCATACAGCACCGCCACCTACTGACCGCTCGACTCACGAAGAGGAGCGGTCCCTCCGGGGTTGCTCTTTGTTTCACCGTGGTCCCGCAACCACGGCTACTAAAGCCCCCTCGCCACGACAAGGCGGCAACCGTCGAGGGGGAGGTTAGGTTTTTTTTTTTTTTTTTGGTAACGCGGGGGAATGCATTTACGCACTTCACCACTCTGCTGTCAGGGGACAACAGAGCGGCTTCGTGTGGGACTCCCAGCCCGAGGGCTGGACTACCCACTAAACCCCCGCGGTGATCCTCCTCTCCTCTACCGGGTCGCGGGGTAGGCCAAAGGTTAAATCACCGCGACCCGGCAAGAGGTCGCCCCTCCACGCGAGGGGCTCGACTAGTGGGGGAGCCAAAGTGGCTCCCCAGCGGCGCCCCCTGCCCCATCACTACGACGGGGCAAGGAAACGCCGCGTCTCCTCGGGGGGGCCATAAAGGCCCCCATACGCTCCAATGCGCCGCCCCCCCACATCACACTGCTAAAACAATGGGACTAGAGGGGGCGGCGCATCGCTGCGAGGCCCGTCGCGTCGCTCACCAGCGCTTCTCTGAGAACAGAGAAGGTGGAGAGCGAGCGCGCGGGCCCTCTCTGTGCCGGAAGGCACCCCCGGATCACGCAGGGGCGCCTTCCGGCCCGCCGTGTTAGAGGCGGAGAGTCCCCTGACCCCCCGCCCACGGCACTGATCCGACTGGTACGAAGCGCCCGGAGGCGCCCCCCCCAGCCGGACCTCCTCCTCTTGGTCGCTTGGGTCCCACTCCACGGTGTGAAGCAGGGCCCAAGCGACTAAACGGTCGCGGTGCTGCCCAAACAGCACCGCCACCTACTGACCGCTCAACTCGCAAGCGAGGAGCGGTCCCTCCGCGGTTGCTCTTTGTTTCACCGTGGTCCCGCAACCACGGCTACTAAAGCCCCCTCGCCACGACAAGGCGGCAACCGTCGAGGGGGAGGGGGAGGTTTTTTTTTTTTTTTTTTTTTTTTTTTTTTTTTTTTTTTTTTCGGACACGCGGTGAAAATCCTCATGGACGCCAGGGAGGGGAGGCCCTGGCAGTGCCGGACTCTTACCGGCTAAAAACACCGCGTGTCCGTTATACTATCTCCTCTAACATGGGTGATCAGAGCCTTTTTATATCAATAGTATTGTTTACAAAGTATTTTTATCTATTTTAACATAACCTTATTATCTGTTAATAGTTACATACTTGTACTTTCTTTTAGCCATTTACCTATCTATTCTTTATTCCTATCCACAACCATTTTTACTTTTACATAGCTTACTATCTATTGCTATTTCTTATTTATATACGTGTTCTTGTATACATTGACTTATCTATTCTTAACCTACCCATTACCATTAATTCTAACATTTCCCTTCTTTCTTATCCTATGCCTTTTATTTTTATGCTACTTCACTCTGTAACTTTAAATACTATTTTATCAGTCACTAATTTTTATATAATACTTTTATACAAATTGTGATCTGTTTTCATTTCTTTTATATTTATTTACTATTCTTATTTGTGTAACTTATATTTACGATTGTTTTCAACTGCTATTTACTTCTTTTACTACCTTATTTAATTACAATCTATCTTCCACAGAGGGACCGCCGGTCACTACGCAGAGCATTCCTACCTACCTTGGGTAAGCGGGGGCACGGCGGACCCTCCTTTTTCCTGAAGCATGTTCACGAACTAGGAGAGCCCACAGCTCCCCGCGTGGTCCTATATTACTGAAGAGCTGCATTTCATTAAAAATTTGCGCAATTCTGATTTCATCATCAGATGGTGCGCAAACAAAATGAGTTGCTCAGTAAAATATGGGAGAATGCAAAAGGAGCTCGTCCAGTTACACCCGCAGCTATTTGTTTCTTTAATGATTCATTCATTCTAGAGCCAAATCGCTCTATTTGTGCAATTGGTTGAGTTTTTGTTCTCACTGCATTTTCCCTAATTTTAACTGTTTCTGTGGACCTTTTATACTGCTGTTTTGTTTTGCCAGGGATGCCTTTAACAGTACGCCACTGTCGATCTGGCCAATTCGTCCCACTTTTTTCTCACCGGGCACTCCTGGCTGAACGCGTTGTGACCCACCTTGTCCGCCTTCACCTTCAGGCAGTTGCAACAGGTCGGGGGTGCTTCTGCCAGCCAATCGCTGCACTCCGACTTCAGATGTGGCCCTCCGCAGTGGCTGCACACATCCACGGTCTCCTGGCAGAGACGCTTGCCGTGACCATACCCTAGACAGCGCGAGCATTGTACTAGGGGGGTTTGGTCTTCAACCCTGATCCTTTGAAGGTCTATATAGACTGCTCCTGCCTCCGTCAGGCGGCCCCAGATGCGTGCTGAAACTCTTAGCACCACGTGAGCTATGTGGGGGTTCCTTGCCTTTTTTCGGAACCTAACTTCCATCCTGTCGTCATCTCCACCTATATCCTTCAATAGGTTTTTATTTTGGGCTCTTATGGCCGACAGGACGTCTTCATCGGTATTGTACTGGAGGACACCATATAAGATTACAAGAGGGTCCTTGTTCTTGGTTTCCTCTATATTTAGCTGTCCCCCAGCTTTCTTTATTCGGTCCTTTACCTTTTCGACCTCTTCTCGCGTCCTGCATCCCACAATAACTTTGCTGTCCCTTGCTTTCCTAATCCTGTCTATTTTTACTCCCTCCTCCCTTGCGTTGACCGCCTTTCTTATCTTTTCCACCACCTGTTCACCTGTGTCATATTCATCTGCTGATGTCACTATCACGGAGTGCATGGCCGTTTCCTCCTTTAGGTCTCGCCTGGGTGGACCGGCCACCACACTCGCGTAGGTGATCTGCCTTTCCTCTATCGTTTCTTGTTGCTTTTTCAACGCTTCCTGTAACTTACACATCTCTTCCTTATTTTCCTTGAGTAACATCCCGTGCTCCTCCATTTTCCGGATCAATTCCCTATCCTGTTTATCCTTTTCCTTTTCTTGCACTATGCTCAGCTCTACTTCATGTTCTTTCTCAGAGGTTTGTTTGGCTTCTTTCTTTTCTTCTTCTTTTCTCCCCTTTGCTCCTTGACTGATGTTTCCCTTTTCTTTCTCTCTTTCCAGTTCCGCTTCCTTTACCAATTGGTAGAGGCGCTCTATCAATTGCGTCACTTCATTTTTTATGTCCGTGCGCAGGTTTCGCGCCTTTCCCAGCAGTGTCTTAGCGTTTACGAGGCACGAGTTAAGTGTGACGACCCTTCGGATATCACCTTTGTCAGCTCTTCTAGCAAGACACGCGCAGACCAAATTGGGGACAAGCGTCATTGCTGAGTAAGATGTTATTTAGATATAAATAGTTGTTACTTAGACTATTGGATTGATTACTATATTGTTAGATCTAGGAGAAACTCTGTCCGTTCAAGTTAATAAAGTATTTTTTTAACTTTATTCCGTCTCGACTCTTTAATTGGCGCAGCCGGTAGGATCTCAGCAGCTGGATCTATATCCATCGTCCGTTTCAACGGTTTAGTTGAGATCACCGAACAAATAAATAAATTAGTTAGAGCCGAACCAAAGTTCCTGCGGAGCCCAAGACCGACGCATCAGGACCAGGAGAGGACCAGAACTGGAGGAGTTCCCAAAGGATCAACAACAGTATTCCAGTTACGAGGACATGGGAGCAGCTACGGGTCTGTGAGTAAATCTTTTTCACCTTCCTTGTATCTTTCCTTTATACTCCTTGTGATAAATTTACGTGTGTTATTAGGGATTAGAAATTGCCGTAATAATACTATAGGTACTTTTCATCGATATACATCTCGTGAAAAGTTGTTTAAGTCATAGATAAAGATAAATATTGGGGATTTTTTTTTCTCTTTAATAAAATGGAAAACGTTAACCGTGTACCGATGGAAATGGTGAAAATCATCCCACTGTTTGAGGGGGATGCTAGACAGTTGCCTTTGTTTATTAAAAAGAGCGAATACATTTTGCAAGCTTACCAAGGAACGGAAGCGCAAAATGAGTATTTATTCCATGTAATAACAAGTAGGCTAGGTGGGGAAGCAGCGAATCTTGTGGGAGAAACAGATCAGATTACCACTTGGGAGGAGTTAAAAACATTGTTAAGCAGACACTTTGGCGACCCACGGTCCGAGGAATGTCTTGCTATGGAGTTAGAATCAATGAAAGTAAATAGGAACGAAAGTTATTTGGAATTTTGTCATAGAATTCAACAGATAAAAAGTACCCTATTTGCAAAAGTGGGCGAAACTGTACGTGACGCTAACATACGATTAGCCAAACAGCAAATTTATAATAATACTGCATTGAATGTGTTCCTATACAATTTACCAGCTTACATGGTTAGGTTGGTGCGATTGCGAAATGTTGTTGTCCTGGAGGACGCTTTGAAAATTGTTCTGGAAGAACAAAACTTCCAAACCGTGTATAACGCAAAAAATAATACGCGTAATACTAACTATCCCAGTTCAAGGCCCAACTTTGGTGAAAATAATTACAGCGGCCCAAGATACAACAACTCGCAACGGTTACCAAGTGCATTTGCACCGAACAACACTAGGCTACCTTCTGATTTAGGTACACCAAATAGTGCATTCCAACAGCGTTTTAATAACAATAGAGCGAACAATAATGCAATGAATCACGGAAATCAGCCGAACCACAGTCAGTGGCAACAGCCTACTAGGTCACAACAACCGTTCAGTCAGCATTTCACGGGCAATGCACCGCGTATGACGCAACCTCTTAGATCACCACACGTAGCGCCGTCGCCGTCGGGTTCGAACACTGACGTCACGATGCGTACTGCTAGCTCTAGGCGAGTCAACTACACTGACAACTACAGTCAGGAACCAATGGGTTACGCCGACTTGGGCCACTATAACGAGGAAGCCGGGCCCTCAGTAAACGAACAAAACGTGGAAAATTTTTGCCTAACCGCCTCCCCAGCATGGAAAGAGTGACGTTAAATCTTAATAAACGGTTAAATCTGCCCCATATTTCAATTCCCGAATTAAACGCTGTTTTTATGATAGACACGGGCAGCACAAGGTCTTTTATTAGTCCACGCATAGCGGAGCAGTTTTATAAACATTGCAAACTGATCGAGCCGTTCGAGGTTATTAGTACTCACGCGTCGAGTAAACACAATGAGGTCGCAATTATTCCTTTACCGGACATTTTCAAAACACGCTTACAATACAAGTTCTATGTATACAGTGTAGATGAAAGATACGACGGTCTTTTAGGATTCGATCTTATCCAGCTTTTAGGGGCTAGAATCGACGCAAGATACATGGCTTTGATAACTAAGGATGCCCAAATTCCTATAATATATAAGCCTCCCATGCGAGAGACTTACCATTTGCCTCCCCGCAGTGAGTTACGGGTAAAACTTCCGGTAAACTTATTAGACGGAGAAGCAATATTAGATTATAAGCAGTTTGGTGAAGGGATTCGAATGCCCGCTGCATTAGTACGTTGTGTGAATGGATATGCAACCACAGTGATTCAGAATTGTACTGAAAATATGGGCACATTAATGATTACATCCCCATTCCGGGTAGAACCGTATAATCAATCAGAACCCATTAGTGTAAATTACAGCGACGATAAGGGAGACACTGATGCGTTGCTTATGAATAACTTGTCTAAGCTGAAATTTGATCACATGAACGAGGAAGAAAGGAGAATGATAGAAGGTGTTTGCAAGGAATATAGGGACATCTTTTACTGTGAGGATATCCCATTGAGCTTCACAAATCAGGTAAAACATAACATTAGAACGAAAAATGAGGACCCTATAAATCTCAAAGCTCATAGGTTACCTCCAGCTCAAACAGCAGAAATAAAAAAACAGGTTGATAAAATGTTAAAGGACGATGTGATTACGGAATCACATTCTCCATGGAGTGCCCCAGTACACTTAGTACCAAAAAAAATGGATGCCTCTGGCCAGCAAAAGTGGAGAATGGTTGTTGATTATAGGCGCCTGAATGAAATAACTATGGATGACAAATACCCCTTACCTAATATCAACGATCTATTTGACATGTTAGGAAAAAGCGTCTATTTTACTACTCTTGACTTGGCTAGTGGGTACCACCAGATAGAAGTTTCAGAGGATGATAGGTCTAAAACTGCATTTAGCACACCATTTGGGCATTATGAGTTTAACAGGATGCCTTTTGGGCTAAAAACAGCACCTGCAACATTTCAACGAGCAATGGACAATGTATTAAGAGGCCTTCAGGGCTTACATTGCCTCATTTATTTAGACGATGTCATAATATTTTCAAAAAGCTTACAGGAACATGTAACAAAGCTCAGGGCGGTATTTAAAAGATTCAGAGATACAAATTTAAAAATACAGCTGGATAAGTCACATTTCCTGAGAAAGGAAGTGCTTTATCTTGGCCATACAATAACTAGTGAAGGGTTGAAACCGAATGATGACAAAATTGAAGCTATTCTAAAGTTCCCAATTCCAGAAACAGTAACACAAATTAAGAGCTTTTTGGGGTTAGTTGGTTACTACAGGAAATTTATCAAGGATTTCGCTAAAATTACAAGACCCCTCACGGTATGCTTAAAGAAAGGACGAAAGATTATAATAGATGATGAATATAAAGAGTGTTTTGAAGCATGTAAGAAGCTTTTAACAAATGCACCGTTACTACAGTTCCCAGATTTTAGCAAAGCTTTTATTTTGACCACCGATGCATCAAATTTTGCAATAGGTGCAGTGCTTTCGCAGGGCACGCTAGGATCAGATAAACCAGTGGCATACGCAAGCAGGACATTAAGCGACACGGAAGCAAGGTACAGCACTATAGAAAAAGAGCTTTTGGCCATAATCTGGGCAGTGAAACATTTTCGTCCATATTTGTACGGGAATAAATTCACTATCTATACAGACCACAGGCCACTAGCCTGGCTATACTCGCTCAAGGAGCCAAACAGTAAGTTGACGCGTTGGAGGCTTAGATTACAGGATTATGATTTCGAAATTCGATATAAAAAGGGTAGTCAGAATACTAACGCGGACGCACTTTCAAGGATCAGGATTAATGTTACTAATGATGACATTGAATCTATGATAGTTAATTTAGACGATAGTAATGACAAGGTACAAGACATCGTAGAAGAGTTAGAAAGGGATTTGAAGGGAAATAAGGACGAACTAGATATCGAAACAATAGTCTTATCTGACTCAGAGCAGGAAGAGATAATGGAGATATCAGATTCAGATGATGGAGCAACAGCCCATTCAATATCAAATAGAGAACACAAAGGAATCCCGATCTTGAGGGAAGCCATAGATACAAAACCTAGGCAAATACTCGTTTACACGTGGTTCTTAAATAAATTCACTGTCAAGGACATCTCCACTAAAAAACAAAACATCCTTGAAGTTCACATGCCGGTAAACAAGGCTCACTTTGTGAAAAACTTCATGAAAGAGTATTTAGATACTAAGTATAAGTACCACATTTATTTTGAGGATACACAATTTCGTAAAACTTTTTCAGAAGTAGTTACAAAATTGTATAAAAAGGGAACCATGAATCTGATAGAATGCACAGAACGAATAGTAAATCTGACAGACAGTGAGGAAGATCAGATGTATGTAATAAAAAAGTATCATGAGGGTAAGACATGTCACAGGGGCATCAAGGAAACCCTAACCAAACTAAAAAGGGACTACTGGTGGGCCAGTATGAAAGAAACAGTAAGCGCGGTTATAAATGGGTGTGAAGAATGCAAAAAGATGAAGTACGAAAGAAAACCTATAAAACCACCCATTCAATTGACTCAGGATCAGAACACCCCCTTCCAAGAGGCCTTTATGGACCTTTTGTTTATTGAAGGAAAATATTACTTAACCATCGTAGATGCCTTTAGTAAACTAGGCCAAGCAATCAATATTCCGAATAGAAGTACTCCAGAAGTAGTAAGAGCCCTAATAAAGTATTTCAGTATGTACGGTTTGCCGACAAAAATTAACGCAGATTCAGGAACGGAATTCAAAAATGACCTTATTAAAGAACTCCTGAATTTTTACAAAATTGACATCCACATAGGGACACCTAACAATCCCACATCAATGGCAATTGTTGAAAGGTTTCATTCAACAATAATCGAAATCTATAGGTTAGCCAAATATAATAAAACTGAATTTGACGCGGCAACCGTTATGACTTACGCTATTATGGCCTATAATAATACAATACACTCAGCGACGAACTACACGCCCTTTGAGATAGTGTTTGGCCATACGGACGCCGGGAATGTTTTTGATATAGATGGAGAACGGAGCTTATCACAAAAGCTCCTGCAGGACCACAGAAAACGTCTTAAAGTCCTGTACGAATACGTAGCCGAGAAACTTCATGGAGACAAAGCAAAAGTTAGGGATAAGAGAGGCGGAGAGGAAGTCACAAAAGATTTCAAAGTAGGAGATGTGGTTTTTATGAAAAACACTAGGACTAGGAAAGCCAAGGAACTGCCACGCTATGAAAAAGCTATCGCGATAGGCAACGTAGACAAAAACATAATACCAGTCCAGTTAAATAAAAGAAAAACCAGGGTGGCCATAAAAAACGTAAAACGTCCTCCACAGATCATGCGTGACAATCCTGGCACTAGTTATCCAGGTGACCAGCCTGGACCTTCTAAACCTCAACAAGAACCCAGGAATAGCCCCACTACGGATGGGAGCAGCAGTGAAGAAGAATAACTTCTGGACTATTTTTAAGACTTTAGACTTAGAATCGTTAGTAATACAAATAGATAATAATATAATAGAATATGGTAAGTTAAAGGTTCTAATCAGAAGAGATAGTGAGGCACGTCGGGAATGTGCAGGACTGCAGGTTCAGATAGAATCTTTAATAGGATTAAATAAAGATAGGATACATCAAATACTACCTTTTCATAGAGTTAGGAGAGGGATCATAAACCCATTAGGAGCATTAATTAAATGTATTTCTGGTAATTTAGATAATAGTGATGCACTTAAATATAGCAGGGAAATAAGTAGTTTAAATAGGGAACAACACTCAGTACAGCGTAAAGTATCACTTATGCAAAAAGCGTTTGATACGCTGGTAAATATATCGGACGACATAAATTTTAACGTCAAACACGTAGGGTTGCGAACGTCACAGTTGGAAACACTCTTACAAAATGAAACTAAATTTAATCATGTCTGGTCCATAGTAAACAGCCTTTACCAAATTCTAAATAACTTTCAAACCATGTTTAATATAATACAGGAAATAGAAACATCTATAGCATTCAGTAAACTACATATACTCCATCAGTCAATAATTAACTCTACTGAACTGCTAAGTATCTTAAGCGAAATAGAAGAAAACACTCACTTAATATACAAAGTAAACGTGCATAATTTAATAAAAATAGAACGTAATATAATTTTAAAATCTTATATGGATAGGAATAGTTTAGTTTTTGTTATGGAAGTACCCCTTATAGATGCTGACACGTATATTTATTACAAAATCATCCCTTTACCCATTCATAATCCTGTAAACCATAAAACCTTCACGATAGTCCCAAAATATCCTTACCTTATGGTGAATAGATTGAAATTCAGACCTGTGCAACACCACTGCGAGGAGATTGAAAACAGCAAGTTCCTGTGTTCTGAGGAAAACCTGGCACAATACTACGCAGAGACTTGCATAGAGCAAATCATGTTGGTGAAGAACAACTACAGCAGATGTCATCAAAGCTACATCAAGATCGAAAAGCTAAGGATACAAAGACTAGTTAACGACCACTGGATGCTGTATAGCGAAGATAACCTGATCATCACCGAACACTGTGACGCGGAAGTTCACAAACACAAAGTACAGGGTACCTACATATTAACGCCAAGTCAACACTGCAAGATACAAGTTGGAGAGCTATTTATAGGTACTACAACAAACGCATCAGCAATTAGCCTTCAGTTACCTCTTGTACAGATCCCAGAGATTGGACACAGCATCACGAAAGGAAACAAGCAAATAGATCTGCGAGACATCGACTTCAACGACATCAAGGAAGTGTTGAATAGTGCCAAACACAGTGAGAGTGAAAATAACTCTGATCAGTTCACAGTGACATACCAAGTTAGCATATGGACTTTAAGCCTTTATTGCATTGTAGTATTATGTGTACTTGTGACCATTTGGAAACTAAAATTGTATAACTTATGCCTAAAACAAAATTCTCCGAAGCCTACTTTATCACCTTCGGATAATTTTTCTCTTAGGGAGGGAGGAGTTAAGTGTGACGACCCTTCGGATATCACCTTTGTCAGCTCTTCTAGCAAGACACGCGCAGACCAAATTGGGGACAAGCGTCATTGCTGAGTAAGATGTTATTTAGATATAAATAGTTGTTACTTAGACTATTGGATTGATTACTATATTGTTAGATCTAGGAGAAACTCTGTCCGTTCAAGTTAATAAAGTATTTTTTTAACTTTATTCCGTCTCGACTCTTTAATTCACGCCCTTGCCTCCATCGTTCGGGTTTTTTGTTTCTCTACCTGTGGTGGGGCTCCTCTTTTCGGGCTCTGATTTTTCGGGGTCATCTGCTTTAGTTCGCCGGTGGCCTCCGGGGCTGACGCTGACGCCTTTGGAGAGCCACTTGCGGAGCTTTTATCCTGTTTCTTCCCGGCCTCCCATTCTCCGATGCTACGCCTCACGTGGGAGGTTTGTCCTTCTACGGCCTTTTGAGGCTGGTGGTCCTTTCCGTCGGTTTTTGCCGGGGTTCGGAAGCCAAACATTTTAATTTATTTAATTGATTTTAATATATTTTAATGAATTAACTGATTTGATTTGAAGTTTGTATAAGTTGTATATCTTTTATTTAAATGTAAATATGTAAATATGTATATATAAAAGAGGGATCGATTTCTTAGTTGATAATAAACTTTGACGGGATAAACGACAAAGAATTTGTCCAGCAATTTCAGTTTTAAACTCTATGTAGAGTCTTCGTTTTTCCTTGCCTAGCGCAATGGCCGTCAGTCCCTCGTGTGTCCTATAACTAAGTTAATACTTAACTTAAGTCAATATAATATAAGCGTTTAACTCTATGTAGAGTCTTCGTACTTTGCCCTAATATACGTGTCAGTTTATAAAAACGACTCGTTCGATTTCCTATGTGACTCTATGTAGAGTCAGTATTAAAATAGAACTCTACGTAGAGTAGTTGCCTGTACACACTCTCTCGAGCTGATGTCAATGCTGAAAACCGCAGCGTCGTACGGCCTCCCGTTCCGGAGATAGCCCAAAAAGAAACTTTTAAAGATGGCGGCCAAAATGGCGGCTTGAGCCAGAAAAGTGTATTTCTCCGGAACTAGAGCTCGCAGAACACCCGTGTTTGGTCTTAAATAAGTCAGGATCCCGGCTAAAACCCGATTCCGAGAAAATCCGAGTGTGTGATTGTGACTCTACATAGAGTCCGTCTCAATGTGGGCCCCAGCACGCCCAATATTATCCTGAAAACCGCGTCGTCGTGCGACCCACGGAAGCAGAGTTATTTGGGTTTTTATAAAACCAATATGGCCGTCAAAATGGCGGACAAAAGTCCAACTCAGCAACCGGTGATCGCAGGATACCCGAGTTTGGGCTTAAAAGATGCGTCTTAATGCTAGCAATGTAGTTCTTATATTATTAGAATTTTACAACTTATACACAGAAAACTACAGTCAAAAAACACACAAAAATTTGTTTTTCATCAATTTCTCGGGCACCACTGATGATAGAAACGAGTTTAAAACGGTTTTCGTCTCAAGTCTTGCTCCTGCGTCAAAAGGGTTATATGAGTCCAGCGGCGTTCACCTCCTTCGGAAAACTTGTAACACGTGGCAATTGTTTTCTTGTTATAACTTTTGTTTTTATAAGCGGAAAAGTCTAATTTTTTGCACTAATAAAGTTTTCTGTACGGCGGACCTTTTCAACAAGTTAAACAAATAGGTCGTCGCTTTAGATTAAAAGATAAAGTTATTTGAATTTTTTGAAAATTTTGAAAATTTAGTTTTTTGGCCTTAACTCAGGACTCGACTATGGTAGAGAGTTGATCTAACCTGCGTTGTCTTAGTTTTTCTGTTGCGCATCCGATGACGTGTCGCACTTTAGCCGCAGACAGCCGGTTTCTGGAACACGTGGCACGTGGTGTTTGTTTTTCTCCCCTCCTGTCGCCAAACGCGTGGTTGCACAGTTGCAAGTGATGGCTCGTCAGATGCGGAAAAATAAGGCGCACTGAATGGTTTTAAATAATCACTGGGGTATCGCGATAGAATCCGAGATAATCGCGAAAAACCACCAGTTTTTTAAGGGCTTTTTCGGTTTTTTGCCCGTATATCACTCACTTTTTGTTTGGCACTAGTAATTTTTTGTTCACCATGTAGCACTCGTTTTTACGCACACTTTGATGTATTACACTTGAGCGTAGCTCTAAAAAATACCACTAAAAAGAATATTTTAGCGCGGAGCCAGGGGCAAATGCTGCGTTCCGAAGGGCCTCGAAACGAGTACTGGGTTAGGTTAGGTTAGGTTAGGTTTTTTTTTTTTTTTTTTTTTTTTTTTTTTTTTTTTTTTTTTTTTTTTTTTTTTTTTTTTTTTTTTTTTTTTTTTTTTTTTTTTTTTTTTTTTTTTTTTTTTTGGTAACGCGGGGGAATGCATTTACGCACTTCACCACTCTGCTGTCAGGGGACAACAGAGCGGCTTCGTGTGGGACTCCCAGCCCGAGGGCTGGACTACCCACTAAACCCCCGCGGTGATCCTCCTCTCCTCTACCGGGTCGCGGGGTAGGCCAAAGGTTAAGTCACCGCGACCCGGCAAGAGGTCGCCCCTCCACGTGAGGGGCTCGACTGGTGGGGGAGCCAGAGTGGCTCCCCAGCGGCGCCCCCTGCCCCATCGCTACGACGGGGCAAGGAAACGCCGCGTCTCCTCGGGGGGGCCATAAAGGCCCCCATACGCTCCAATGCGCCGCCCCCCCACATCACATTGCTAAAACAATGGGACAAGAGGGGGCGGCGCATCGCTGCGAGGCCCGTCGCGTCGCTCACCAGCGCTTCTCTGAGAACAGAGAAGGTGGAGAGCAAGCGCGCGGGCCCTCTCTGTGCCGGAAGGCACCCCCGGATCACGCAGGGGCGCCTTCCGGCCCGCCGTGTTAGAGGCGGAGAGTCCCCTGACCCCCCGCCCACGGCACTGATCCGACTGGTACGAGGCGCCCGGAGGCGCCCCCCCCAGCCGGACCTCCTCCTCTTGGTCGCTTGGGTCCCACTCCACGATGTGAAGCAGGGCCCAAGCGACTAAACGGTCGCAGGGGACAGGGAGAGAGGCGCACCGCAATACCAACACTCCTCTTCCCCTGCGACCCCACCGCGTCCGCCATCAACCGGTGGCGGCCCCGGTAAGGCCGCGGCAGGCAGGGAGAGCGGCGCACCGTAATACCGGCACTCCTCTCCCGCCGCGGCCTCCTCCTTACGGCTGCGATGCCGCCCATACGACATCGCAGCCCGCCTCAGTGGCGGTGCTGCCCATACAGCACCGCCACCTACTGACCGCTCGACTCGCAAGCGAGGAGCGGTCCCTCCGCGGTTGCTCTTGGTTTCACCGTGGGTGTGTTCCCGCCCGTAGGCCCCCACGGCTACTTAGCCCCCTCGCCACGACAAGGCGGCAACCGTCGAGGGGGAGGTTAGGTTAGGTTAGGTTAGGTTAGGTTAGGTTAGGTTAGGTTTTTTTTTTTTTTTTGGTAACGCGGGGGAATGCATTTACGCACTTCACCACTCTGCTGTCAGGGGACATCAGAGCGGCTTCGTGTGGGACTCCCAGCCAAGGGCTGGACTACCCACTAAACCCCCGCGGTGATCCTCCTCTCCTCTACCGGGTCGCGGGGTAGGCCAAAGGTTAAATCACCGCGACCCGGCAAGAGGTCGCCCCTCCACGTGAGGGGCTCGACTAGTGGGGGAGCCAAAGTGGCTCCCCAGCGGCGCCCCCTGCCCCATCGCTACGACGGGGCAAGGAAACGCCGCGTCTCCTCGGGGGGGCCATAAAGGCCCCCATACGCTCCAATGCGCCGCCCCCCCACATCACATTGCTAAAACAATGGGACTAGAGGGGGCGGCGCATCGCTGCGAGGCCCGTCGCGTCGCTCACCAGCGCTTCTCTGAGAACAGAGAAGGTGGAGAGCGAGCGCGCGGGCCCTCTCTGTGCCGGAAGGCACCCCCGGATCACGCAGGGGCGCCTTCCGGCCCGCCGTGTTAGAGGCGGAGAGTCCCCTGACCCCCCGCCCACGGCACTGATCCGACTGGTACGAGGCGCCCGGAGGCGCCCCCCCCAGCCGGACCTCCTCCTCTTGGTCGCTTGGGTCCCACTCCACGGTGTGAAGCAGGGCCCAAGCGACTAGGCGTGGCGGTGCTGCCCATACAGCACCGCCACCTACTGACCGCTCGACTCACGAAGAGGAGCGGTCCCTCCGGGGTTGCTCTTTGTTTCACCGTGGTCCCGCAACCACGGCTACTAAAGCCCCCTCGCCACGACAAGGCGGCAACCGTCGAGGGGGAGGTTAGGTTTTTTTTTTTTTTTGGTAACGCGGGGGAATGCATTTACGCACTTCACCACTCTGCTGTCAGGAGACAACAGAGCGGCTTCGTGTGGGACTCCCAGCCCGAGGGCTGGACTACCCACTAAACCCCCGCGGTGATCCTCCTCTCCTCTACCGGGTCGCGGGGTAGGCCAAAGGTTAAATCACCGCGACCCGGCAAGAGGTCGCCCCACTGGAGGGGCTCGACTGGTGGGGGAGCCAGAGTGGTTCCCCAGCGGCGCCCCCTGCCCCATCGCTACGACGGAGCAAGGGAACGCCGCGTCTCCTCAGGGGGGCCATATAGGCCCCCATACGCTCCAATGCGCCGCCCCCCCCCATCCCATTGCTCAAACAATGGGACTAGAGGGGGCGGCGCATTGCTGCGAGGCCCGTCGCGTCGCTCACCAGCGCTTCTCTGATGAAGCAGAGAAGGTGGAGAGCGAGCGCGCGGGCCCTCTCTGTGCTGGAAGGCACCCCCGGATCACGCAGGGGCGCCTTCCGGCCCGCCGTGTTAGAGGCGGAGAGTCCCCTGACCCTCCGCCCACGGCCCTGGTCCGACTGGTACGAGGCGCCCAAGGCGCCCCCCCAGCCGGACCTCCTCCTCTTGGTCGCCCGGGTCCCGCTCCACAGTGTGAAACAGGGCCCAGGCGACTAAACGGTCGCAGGGGATAGGGAGAGAGGCGCACCGCAATACCAGCACTCCTCTTCCCCTGCGACCCCACCGCGTCCGCCATCAACCGGTGGCGGCCCCGGTAAGGCCGCGGCAGGCAGGGAGAGCGGCGCACCGTAATACCGGCACTCCTCTCCCGCCGCGGCCTCCTCCCTTCGGCTGCGATGCCGCCCATACGACATCGCAGCCCGCCTCAGTGGCGGTGCTGCCCATACAGCACCGCCACCTACTGACCGCTCAACTCGCGAGCGAGGAGCGGTCCCTCCTGGGTTGCTCTTAGTTTCACCGTGGCGGTCCTGAACCACGGCTACTTAGCCCCCTCGCCACGACAAGGCGGCAACCGTCGAGGGGGGGGGGAGGTTAGGTTTTTTTTTTTTTTTTTTTTTGGTAACGCGGGGGAATGCATTTACGCACTTCGGCGCCCTGCTGTCGGGGGACAACAGGGCGCCTTTGTGTGGGACTCCCAGCCCGGAGGCTGGACTACCCACTAAACCCCCGCGGTGTTCCTCCTCTACTCTACCGGGTCACGGGATATGCCAGAGGTTAAGTCACCGTGACCCGGCGAGAGGGCGTCCCATAGGACTCTCCTTGTGAGGGGGGGCCGCACGGACCCCCCCTGCGCTATGAAAGCGTCGACTTGCCCGCACGCCCGCCCCCCGGGGCTCCTCTGTATTCAGAGGAGGCCGTGGGCGGGCGCGCGGGCACCCTATGTTTTGCCGGAAGGCACCCCGGAACACGCGAAGGCGCCTTCCGGCTCGCCGTGATGGTGGGCGGGGGGTCCCCCGACCCTCCGCCCACGGCCGCTCTAGTCGGGGGCGCGCGCATATCCCGCGCGGCGCCGCCCCCTATTTGGACGACGGGGCGGGAGCGTGAGCCCTGCCCGCTCCCGTTCCCGCAGCTCCTCTCGTTTGGCCGCCATCACCTCGCTAGCGAACGTGGCGACGGCGGCCCAACTCTCTTGGCTGCCGGCCATTTGCGGGATAATGGCCGGCAGCGACAGGTCGGCCCCCACAACGGCCATGAGGGAGGTCCGCTGCGCGCTCCAGGCGGAGCACACAGCTAGCGTGTGCTCCGCCGTATCCTCCTCGTTGGACGCGCAGTACCGGCACTCGGGGCCCGACTCTATCCCTACCACCTCCCACAGGTACTTGGCAAAGCAGCCGTGACCTGTGAGGAGTTGGGTCAGGTGATAGGTCGGCGCCCCGTGCGCCCGCTCCACCCATGGCCGCAGGACCGGCCGGACCGCCTCCACGAGTCTCCGACTCGCGGAGGGGTCCTCCAACCTGAGGGCCCACCTGCGGAAGAGATCGTCGCGAGCCTCCTGCCTCCAACGTACGATCTCTGCCGGGGTGGGCCACCCTCCACTGTTCCGCATCAGGGCACCCTGCCTGTACACCTGCTCGAGGACTCCCGCCTCGAGGTCCCAGGGGAGACTCGCCGCTAATAAACACGCCGCCTCGTAGGAGACGGTGTGATACGCTCTTGCAGCCCTCTGCGCTATTACCCGTTGCGGGCGGCGCAACAAAGCTATGTTGCTAGCGCAGAGGGCCTCCGCCCATATGGGCGCTCCATACAGTGCTTTGGAGCGCACCACACCGTCGTAGAGGCGGCGACAAGCGCTCCCCGGACCACCGCTGTTAGGCAGCAACCTCGCGAGCCTCCCGGCATACGACACCAGCTTTGGCGTCAGCTGCCGGAAGTGCTCGCGGAAACTCCACCGACTGTCGAGGACCAGTCCCAGGTACTTCATGGTACCCCCGACAGCGATGGAGGCGCCACCAACGGTGATCTCGGAACCTCGAGGCGGCCTCATCCGAGGCCCATAAAAGAAGATGGCCTCGGACTTCTCGAGGGCGACCGTGAGCCCTAGTGCCCTGATGCGGCGCACGACCTGCGCTACTCCCGCCGTAGCCAGGACCTTGGCGTCCCGGAAAGTGGGTCCTCGCGCGGTGACCAGGGTGTCGTCGGCGTAACAGAGTACGCCGACTCCCCTAAGAGTGGTACCGCGCAGGACCCAGTCGTACCCGATGTTCCACAGGAGTGGCCCGAGGACCGACCCCTGCGGAACACCGCAGGACATCTCCCTGCGGACCACTTCCGACCGGGACGAGTAACACACGGCCCGGTCTACGAAGTAGTCCGCAAGGACCCGCCTGAGGTACCACGGGACATCGTGGTACCTCAGGGCCTCCGCTATGGACTGCCAGGGGAGGGTGTTGAAAGCGTTGGAGATGTCCAACGAGACGGCCAACAACACCTCCCCCCGGCTCGTCACCTCCACGACGCTGTCTCTGAGACGGGAGATGGCGTCCAACGTCGATCTCCCGCGACGGAAGCCGAATTGGTCGCCGCTCAGATTGGGCCCCGCCCCCTCCAGGTGCCGGACGAGACGCGCAGCGAGCACTCGCTCGAAAAGCTTGCACGTCTCGTCCAACAAAACGATGGGGCGGTAGGCCGATGGCGACTCAATCGGCCGCCCGTGCTTCCGAAGCAGCACGAGCTTTCCCTCCTTCCACCGTCGCGGGATCCTTCCCGACGCCAGAGACTCCGTCATCAGAGACAGCGTCGCCTCCTCGAAAACCGGCATGACGGCGGCGATGACCCGCCCTGGGACGCCGTCCGGACCCGGGGCGCGGCTCTTAAGTTTCATCTTAAGAACCGCTACCCCTAACTCGGCTTCGGACACGGGCGGGACATCATAGTCCTCCACCGGCGCCGGCAAAGCCGCCATCTGCGGCGGGACCCACTCCTCCGCCTGTGCGGGGAAGAGGGTGCGGACCACCAAGTCGGCGAAGGCCGGCTCGAGCGACCGGGTGAGTGGGGGCGCCCAAGGCTTCAGCTTTTCGCATACCACCTTATACGGACGCCCCCACGGGTCCAGGTCGAGGGTCTCCAGCCACTCGACCCAGGCCGTCTCCTTGGCGGCCCTGATCCCCGCACAGAGCGCGGCTCGGGCCGCTCGGTAAGCGACGAGACGCTCCTCTTCCTGGGCGAGGTCTCTGCCCCGACGCCTGCGGTAGCGGGTGTACGTCCGCTGAGCTGCGTGGCAAGCGGCGCGCAACCCCGCCAGGTGCGGTTGCCACCAGTACACCCGCCTCCGCGGCAGAGCAGGACCTCTCCGCCGCATCGCGGCATCGCAGACGCGAGTCAGCGCCCCCGCGAGGCGGTCCGCCCCCGCGTCTACGTCCAGCACCTCGTCGCTTGACCCAGCGACCCATCGCTCCACGATAGCCGCCTCCCTGGCCGCATCCCGGTCCAGGGTGGCGAGCCGCCACCGCGGGCCCTCCCCCGCCAGGGGACGGCTCAGGTCCGCCGGAGCACCGGTGGGGGCCGCAGCGATGCCGAACCACACATAGCGGTGGTCCGACAAGGTCTCGACCCCCTCGGCGACTCTCCAGCCATGCGCGCGGTTTGCCAGAGCGGGACTAGCGAACGTCAGATCCACTATGGATCCGCCCTGGGACCGCACGCATGTCTGCACCGCCCCCCGGTTGAGCAGCACAAGCCCAGTGGACACCGCCCACTCCTCCAACACCTCCCCCCGCGGGTCAGTTGCCGGGTTCCCCCACGCCATGGATTTGGCGTTGAAATCCCCGGCAACGACGGCGGGGGTGGGGTGCACGTCAGCCAACATTGCCCCGACTTCCACGAGCCATTGCTCGAAGTCGGCGAGGCTTCTGTTGGGTGAAAAGTACACCCCACACACTGCAATGTCTCCCAGTACGACGAGCACACAACCGTGTCCTCTCAGCACTCTGCTGTGAGACAGAGCGCCGCACTGGGAGACAATTGCCACCGAACCGTCGCGATCGCCGACCCAGTCGTCCCGGGTGCGAACGCAGTACGGCTCAGCGACAACGGCCACGGTCGCCTGCCACTGCGCAGCGGTCTGGAGCAAAAGATCCTGAGCCGCCGCACAGTGGTTGACGTTGGCCTGCAGTATGCTGGTGTTGGCCATCTACACTTGGGCGGTGTCCATCTCCTCCGGTGGCACTCGGGTTACTACAGGTGGCTGGCTATTGCCGCCACCTGTTTTGCCACCACGGCTTCGGCCGCCCCTTTTGGGGGCTCCCGCCGAGCACCCCTTGGCGCCCAAGCGGTGGGCAGCTGCTACTCCCTTCGCTGCACACGCCGGGCAGTGGGCCTCAGCCGCGCACCCCGCGGACTTGTGGCCGGGCTGGCCGCAGCGGAAGCACAGTCCGCTGCGATCCGCGGTGCACGCGCACTTTGCTCCGACGTGGCCCGGCTCGAGGCAGCGGAAGCAACGCTGCGGCCTGGGCGCGAGGAGGGTGGCTCGGACTTGAGTCCACCCCACGGTTAGGCGACGGCCATCCGTCACCCTCCGTGCAGCCGCGATGGGGCACTTGACCCACACGGCTCCCTCGCGCCCAGGCGGCCGAACAACCGCGCCCACCTTAACGTTGGTGGCGGCGCAGTCTCCGACCTCCGCCACCATCGCCGCCACCCTCTCCGGCGTAGTGGCGTCACTCAGGCCGGTGATGCGCATCTCCACGCACCTTTCCGGCCTGGCGACGCGGACTCCATCTCCAAGGGCCTCCCTCAACCGCTCGGCGAGGGCGTCCGCCTTTTGGCTCTTCTCGGCCCCGGCCACCTCGAGGATTTTGCCCCCCGTGGCCGCCGTCCGGAACCGCAGGCCGTCGATACCGAGGCCCTTTAGGTCAATCGACCTTTCGGCCTCGGTCAAGATGGCCGCGTAGGTCATGCCCCTCTCCACGGCCTCACTCTGCAGAGTGAGGACCACTGCGGCGCTGCGGGGTGCGCGGAGCCTCTTTTTCCTCTTCTTGGAGGCCGGAGAAGGGGCCTTCGTCACCTTTGTTGGCGCCGGCGTCCTCTTTGGGCGCCCAGCCACCTTATTCCACGCCTCCATCGTGCGTGGGGGCTGCGGAGGAGAGGAGGTTGGGGGGCACTCACGCCGAGCGGCCCGCGCCTCCACCGCTGCAGCGCTTCTCCTCTTCCGTCTCACTCGCACCCCAGCACTCTCGCCCGCGCCGTTGGCGTCAGCCAGGGGCGCGGCGGAACCGGAGGCGGGTGCCTCAGTGCGGCGAGCGCCGCTCGAAGCAGCAGCGGGGCGGGTAGGAGGCCCTCTCGGACGGGGGACCGGCGGAACGGCCGCATCAGGGCGGACGGGGGGGCCGGTTTGACTCGCGGAGGGGCCAGCAGGGCGGAGCGCGGCACCGCGGGCGTCAGCTGCCAGCGGCGGACGTAGTCGCGGCTCCGGCAGCAGCCGGTTCGCAATTCCGTCCAGGCGAGCGTCGACCATGAAGAGGATTTCATCCCTCGTCATGGCGGGAGCGGCGCTCGCCTGGATTTTCTTCATCCCCTCCATTTCCGCGCGGAGGGCCCTCAGCTCGCCCTGGAGTCGGACGACCTCGTCCGACTCGGTGCGGGCTTTGAGCTCCCGCGCGCTCTCCAAAATGGAGTTGGCGGCGGTCCTAAGACTTTGCACGCACTGGCCCTTTAGTCTCGACGACTTCTGGGCCACCGCGTGTATCGTCCGGACCGCCTCTTCTATGGAGCTGGTCAGCTGCTCAGCCCGGAGGTCGTGAGCAGCCAGCGACGTCAACGGCAGTACAGCTGGTGGCGGTGAGGGGGGCGGTGAGTCCCGCATGAAGCAGGCTCTCCTCGCCTCCTGCCGTTGTCGCTCCTTCGCCAGCTCCTCCTCCGCCTGGAGCTCCAGCTCCCGCTCTTTGGCCTCCTGGAGCTCGGCCTTGGCCTTGGCGAGCCCGACATATTGCCCCGTAGTCGGGGGGCGTCCGCGACCACGTTTGCTGGCACCCGCAGCAGTCGGACTCTCACTCCGGCTGGGCATGCCGTCGCTCTCAGCGTCCGACTCGGCGAGGCGTTTGCGCCAGAGTCTGCTGGGCGAGGGGGTGGGGGAGCGCGAGCTTACCTCCATGAGGGTGCACGCGCTGCCACTGTCAGACTCCGACAGCTGCAGCACACTCCCCAGGTCGCAGCGCGGCAACCGCACCGACACCTCTCGGAGGACAACCGGGGATGGACTCCCGGGTCTCAACTTAAGAGCACCGCCCGACTTTGCCTGAAGGGCAGAGCCGGCCCCACCGTCCGGAGCCGCCCTGACAAGGGCAGCCCCAGACCCGCCCGGATCCGCCCTGAAAAGGGCAGCATCTGGGCCGTCCGGAGCCGCCCCGACAAGGGCAACCCCAGACCCGTCCGAAGCCGCCCTGACAAGGGCAGCATCGGACTCGTCTCCTCGTTCCTCAAAGCACTTGGTGCCCCTCCCGTATACTACGGGGCAGCTCTCCGCAGAAGCGGAGAGGTGGGATTCCCCCTTTCGGGGACCCACCCGGGAAGCAGTTTCGTTACCTTCGTTTAACATAATGCTTTGCGCTCCTTAGGGTGGAGCGCAAACCCGTCAAGACACGCCCGCTCTACGGCGGACGGATAAGGACGCCCTCACGACTGGTCACCCACCAGCCATGCATCCCATCGCCGGGCGTCTAAGCTTGGGATTGGGGATTTTTATAGAGGTTTTCTCCTCGCAGCCCGAAGGCCCCCGGTCCCACTCAATGTGAGATTACGGGTTTTGCCGACGGTGGCAGAAGCCTGCCCGGTAACTGCGCAAGCGCAACCACCGAGCCCGCCGACAGGTGCGGAGCCCAAGTTGGACTCCGCCGGACGTCCAGCAGCAGATTGCCACTGGACGTCCCCCCCGCCTGGTTTTGGTCCGCGCCGGCCGAAGCCGGTACCCCCCATATCTGGAGGGCGTTCCCCTATCCGCCACCTGGGGACGCGTCCGATGGGAGACCAGAAACTCCACACGGAGGGGGGAGGTTAGGTTAGGTTAGGTTAGGTTAGGTTTTTTTTTTTTGGTAACGCGGGGGAATGCATTTACGCACTTCACCACTCTGCTGTCAGGGGACAACAGAGCGGCTTCGTGTGGGACTCCCAGCCCGAGGGCTGGACTACCCACTAAACCCCCGCGGTGATCCTCCTCTCCTCTACCGGGTCGCGGGGTAGGCCAAAGGTTAAATCACCGCGACCCGGCAAGAGGTCGCCCCTCCACGTGAGGGGCTCGACTAGTGGGGGAGCCAAAGTGGCTCCCCAGCGGCGCCCCCTGCCCCATCGCTACGACGGGGCAAGGAAACGCCGCCTCTCCTCGGGGGGGCCATAAAGGCCCCCATACGCTCCAATACGCCGCCCCCCCACATCACACTGCTAAAACAATGGGACTAGAGGGGGCGGCGCATCGCTGCGAGGCCCGTCGCGTCGCTCACCAGCGCTTCTCTGAGAACAGAGAAGGTGGAGAGCGAGCGCGCGGGCCCTCTCTGTGCCGGAAGGCACCCCCGGATCACGCAGGGGCGCCTTCCGGCCCGCCGTGTTAGAGGCGGAGAGTCCCCTGACCCCCCGCCCACGGCACTGATCCGACTGGTACGAGGCGCCCGGAGGCGCCCCCCCCAGCCGGACCTCCTCCTCTTGGTCGCTTGGGTCCCACTCCACGGTGTGAAGCAGGGCCCAAGCGACTAAACGGTCGCGGTGCTGCCCGTACAGCACCGCCACCTACTGACCGCTCGACTCACGAAGAGGAGCGGTCCCTCCGCGGTTGCTCTTTGTTTCACCGTGGTCCCGCAACCACGGCTACTAAAGCCCCCTCGCCACGACAAGGCGGCAACCGTCGAGGGGGAGGTTAGGTTAGGTTAGGTTAGGTTAGGTTAGGTTAGGTTAGGTTAGGTTAGGTTTTTTTTTTTTTTTTTTTTTTTTTTATTGTGTGTTTCGTCGTAAACCCTCTGCCATTTGGCAGAGACCTTAGTAGACCAACATTGTATTATAATCATCTTTTTTTTTTTTTTTGCTCTGTTAAATGTGGTTCGTACATTTGCATGATTGCGCAAATGCCGTGTTACCTTGCCTGTTATTAAAGAACTGTGTTAGGTTATGTTTCCATTTACTTAGACTTTAATTACATCTATTACATCCTATTTCCATAATCATAATAAGTATTTACAGTAATTATTATTTTTTTTTTTTTTTTGTTTTTCCTTTTTTTTTTCTTTTTTTTTTTTTTTTTCCCCTTTTTTTTTTTTTTTTTTTTTTTTCGTATCTTGTATACATATAATATTTTTTTCCGGGTTTTGTTTTTTTTTTTTTTTTCCCTTTTTGTTATTTCTGTTTTTTTTTTTTTTTCCTTTCCTTAATTATACATATTGTTCATTGTTAACTTACGTAATAATGAGCAATAATTCTCTAATTTGATATTTAAAGCTATGCCAGATATCCTTAAATTAAACAGTTTCTTTAAGCTAGTTACTATAAACATCCGTATATTAAAATACATGCACATTTTTGATAATATCTACTTACTTACTTTTAGTTAGTTTTTTTTTTTTATTATTATTATTATATTTTTTTTTGGCAAATTATACGTACGAATCAGTTCGAAGTACCTATAATTTGTTTCAACATTTATTCTACGGTTTTTTTTTTTTTAATTAATATATATATTACAATTTTTAAGTTTCTTATTTATTAATAATACTACTCTGATGTTATCTAAGATAACATCATATTAGTATTTACATTATTAGCATGCTCGATTAACCATAGATTTACACTATTTTTTTTTTTTTTTTATATACTATACATTTTATTTTTCTTACTTATTATTTTATGCATATGATGTATATTACATACTAATATACTTTATGCATAATTTAGTCAACACCTTATATTCTTATCTTGTTTTATTTCGATTATTTGCTTGAGTAACAATTTTTTCACAGAATTTTTTAAACAGTTCAAAACAATCTTTATCTTCTAAGAATTCCTTTAATGTATCTGTATTTATTATTTTATTACATTCTATTTCTAACTTAAGTCTATCGTGTCCATGTAATGGGCATTCTAACAACAAATGTAAAATGCTCTCTTCTTTTTCAGGGTCGCAGATGCATGCGGGATTATCCTTACATTTAAATCTGTACAGATATTGTGAAAATCCCCCGTGACCACTCAGTGCCTGGACTAGTTTTGGCGTGAATTTTCCTGTTCGAGAAATTTTGTAGGCCTGTATGACACTAGGTAAGAAAATCTTTGTTATTTCTGCTGTTTCACCTTCCGAGTACCTGGTTTGCCACTTTGCTAGTGTTCTTTGCCTCACACATCTCTTTACAAATGACAGTGGGAATTTGTCATAGTCAGAGGCAGTCTTTTTATAGAGGGCAGCTTCCTTGGCCAGTTGGTCGGCCCGCTCATTCCCTTCAACTCCTACGTGCGCCTTAATCCAAAAAAATTTTACTGTTTTATTTTCTAGTTTTAGTTTTTCTAAAGTTTTTCGTATTTCGAAGACCAATGGGTGATTTATGCTTTTGCTGCGTAGGAGTTCAAGGGAAGAGCGTGAGTCGCTGAATATATTGAAGCGGCTCTCTTTACTTTTGAGGATTGTATGTACTGCCTTATGCAGCGCCAACATTTCGGCTTGGAACACTGTGCAGTATCGTTCCAACTTAAGTTTTTGAGCTTTAATTTCATGTCCGTCTTGCCACCATGTTACTGCAGCTCCGACTTTTCCTTCTATCTTACTTCCATCTGTAAAAATGTTGACGCCTTCTATTTCATTTTCTCTTATAGTGGATGGCTCCAGATCCTCCAGACATGTGAAGTCAACCTCCATGATCTCTGAGGGATGTGGTGCCATCAAAAAGCTCACTCTTGTTTCCATTTTCCTGTCCTCCGGGAGTTCTTGCAGTGGCATACCTCTCTTTGCCTCATACACTGATGCAGCTTCGTGGACTCTCATGTCAAGTGGTAATAGGCCACTTAGCACGAGCGCTGCATTGAGTGATACAGTTTTATATGATTTACATATTTTTTGGGCAAACCCTCTCTGTACGACGTCTAGCTTTTTTCTCGTACCTATCTTGTCCGCCGCCGGTGCCCAGACACTGGCAGCATACAAAATAATAGGCTCGATGACCGCTATGTATATGTGTCTTATCACTTCCGAGTTTAGTCCCCAACCAATCTTTGCAGTTCTCGCTAATTTCTTGTAAATATCAATAGCCTTCCCAGTTATGTATGCAATATGATTATTAAAAGTTAATTTAGAATCTATAATTAAGCCTAATATTTTAATTTCATCTACTAATTTAATATCCCTCCCCCCCATTTTTAATTCCGGTCGTTCGTATTTTAATTTTTTAGTCAATATCATTGCAGCAGTTTTTTGAGGCGCAAATTTTAATTTGTTCCGCGTTCCCCATTGCTGGACAAAGTCGAGGGCGTTGTTCGCTTTTTCTTGCATGTCCTGGATACTGTGACCAGTAAACACAAGCACAATGTCATCAGCGAATGCTTGAATATAGATATTTTGTTCCTCGACTTCATCCAACAAAGGGTCCAGAAGGGCGTTCCAGAATATGGGTCCCGCTATAGAGCCCTGAACGCATCCCTTTGTGGTTTCCCGTTCAATTTCGCTTCCAGCGTATCTAAGTTTTACCCGCCTTTCTTCGAAGTAATTTTTTACCAACAGACGCAAGTTAGTTGGTGTTTCGAGGTTGAGGAGTTGGTCTTGTATGGCAGGCCACCAGGCACCATCAAAGGCTCCCTCTATGTCCAGTGATATGACAAGCGCAATCTGCTTCTTGCTTATAGCATCTTTTATGTGCGCTACTAGGTCATAGAGGGAGTCCTCGGTGCTGCGCTGGGGCACGAAGCCGTATTGCCTGGTATTAAATTTTGGCAATATATGCCATCTAACGCGTGAGACCAACATTTTTTCTAAAATTTTGCCCAGAACCGACAAAAGCCCAATCGGTCGGTATGATTTAGGTGCAAAATAATCCTCCTTTCCCGGCTTCCTGAGAACTGAGATGACGGCTACCTTCCATGCTGCAGGAAACCAGGAAAGTTGGAGACATTTATTTGCTATAGCTTGGAATATCATGGCGTTACATTCTATTGCTTGGGCACATATGTCGGCTGTGAAACCGTCAGGTCCAGGTGCCTTTTTGGGATGAAAGCTCTTTATAATGTGGAGGACTTCTTCCAGTGTGAATGGAGGATCCGCTTTGTTTGTATCTCTTGTTTCCCAACTCTTTTCAAGGTCTTGTCTTCTCTGTGTATGTTCTTCGTTGTCCGCTTCCGGGTCATCATATGGAAAAAACGTTTCCGCTAATAATTTGGCGGATTCTTGTGGATTTAATGTGTTACCGTCTTTTATCAATAGTTGATCTTCTTTTCGTGTTACATTCTTTCTTAATATCCTGTAGACTCCATCCCATACGTTTTCCCTATCTTGCTGTTTACAGAAATCCTTCCAGCTGTCCACTTGTGCTTTTTCAGCTTCTTTTTCGTAATTTCCTTTAGCTTCCAGGTAGTCCTCTACTACATACTGTCGTCTAGTCTGTGCTGCACATCTTATTCTTCTTTTTTTCCTTGTCATTTCCTTCTTGAGCGTTTCTAGGTCCTTTGTCCACCAAACTGGTTTGTTTGGCTTTGTCGCTTTAACAGGTGGGATCGATTTGTCACATGCTTCCGTTATTGCTGCTATATATTTGTTAGTTAAGTCCTCTAAATCTGTTGTTTCAGTTATTTTGTTTATGTTTTCTTCTGTTATCAGTTTAGCATCTAGTTCTTTATTTAGTTCTTCTTTAAAAATGTTCCATTTTGCTTTTTTCGTGTTGTATTTCCTTGTCGTCTTCTCAATGTTATTGTTTATGTTTTTAAATAGCTTTAGTTTGTATACTAGTGTGTTATGGTCAGAACTTGTTATGTCAGATTCGACTCTCCAATCCTCGACAAATTTTAACATCTCCCCTGTACACAGTGTCACGTCCACTCTACTTGTGCATACTTTGCCTTGTCGCACTACCTCGAAAGTCGGTGTAGTGCCCTCGTTTAAAATTTCGAGGCCTAATTCGTCTATAGCCCCTACAAGTATTTTACCTCTTTCGTCTTCGAATCTACTGCCCCACCACGGGCTCCAGGAATTAACATCCCCCCCAATTAAAATGTGTGTAGTTTCTAGTTTAATTATTACGTTTTTAAGTTGATCTAAGTAGGGATCTATGGGTTCTGTATCCTCAAAGTAAACTGAAATTATGCCTAAATCAAAGTATTTTGTTTTAATTTTAATTGCTACTATGTTTTCTGTTATTAATGAAGGGTCATCTATAAATTGTATATTTTTATTGTAAACTATTATTGCTGATTTTATTACTTTTAATCTATTTGTTTGTTTTTGCACCACTCTTGTTCCCGTCTCTTGTCTAAGTTCGCCTTTTGCCCCCACGTATGGCTCCTGAACTAGAGCTATGTCACACTTTCTTTCTATTGCCTCTATATGGAGTTCCTGGGATGCTAACTTCTTCCGCTGCAGGTTTGCTTGAAGCACTTGTATAACCGTTTTCTCCGCTTCAACAGTGGCTAACAATAGGCCACCGATGACCTAGCTATGGTATCCCATTTCTTTTTGACCGGGCATTCCCTGTCAAAGGCACTGTGTTCAGTCTGTTCATATTTTGCCAACTGACAGTTTCGACAGCACGGAGCGTCACCCGCTATCCATGCAGGGCACGAGGCGCGTAGGTGGTGTCCCCCACAGAAGCTGCAGTTGTCCTCCACTTCTCTGCAGATTTTCCTGGTGTGGCCATACCCCAGGCACCTCGTGCACTGTATGAGCGGCGATTGGTCCTCTACTGTCACGCGTTGCAAGTCTACGTACACCTTGCCTGCCTCCGTCAGGGCCCGCCACAGTCTCGGCGATACCTGCATCACTATGTGATTCTCCAGTGGATGCCTTGACTTCCTTCTGTATATTATTCTTGCCCTGTACTCGTCCTGCGGTATTGATCCCGTTAAATGTTTGTTTTGTACCATCAGCGCAGATAGGATATCCTCATCTGTGTTTATCTTCAGCACGTCCTTTATAATCACCAGTGGGTCCTTATTCTTGGCTTCTTCCACCTTTAAGTCGTTCTTCTGCTCCTTTATTTTATTTAATATTTTGTCCTTTTCCTCCTTCGAGCCACAGGTGAGGATCACTTTTTGGTTTCGGGCCTTTCTTACGCGGTCGACTTTAAGTCCAGACTTCTTAGGCTCCACAGTGTCTCTTATTTTTGCGATGATGTCCTCGCTTGTGCTCCTCTGGTCATCGGAGGACACTATCAGAGAGTGAGCAGGCTGTGGTATGGGATTTGCCTTAGTGTCAGCCACCGAGGCCGCAGCCGCGTAACTTCGAGGCCCTTCACCAGGTCTGGGGTCACCGTGTGGGATCTTATCGATGACTTCTGCTACCTCGAAAACCAGGATACTACGCATGGCCTTAACCTCCCTCAACAGCTCCTCCACCGGTGCCTGCAACAGTGACGTCTCGTTCCTCTCTAGGAATTTTTCTAAGCGCGAGGTGATTTCTCTTTCACGATTCAACTGTTCTTCCTTGAGTCGTGTTTGAGCCTTCTGGAGCATCATGTGCAAAGTCATACGGGACTCATTTAGTCGCAAAACGACTTCGTTGAGTCCAGTAAGACTCTGCAACACAGTCTCCTTTATCTCCCTCTTGATGTTTCCAGACATCTCCAACTGATCTTTAGCGTCCAGGAAGTAGCGGTTTGCCACTGAGACCAGTTCCGACAGAGCACCAGTAGAGTCCCTAGATGGAGTCGAGTCCCGCGATGCCGAGGATTGGTCACGTGATGGACCATGTCGCGCGGCCGAGGAGCGAGCAGGCTCTACATCAGTTGTTATTTCAGGCGGAGCAACATGCTGGCTGCCCTGCAGCGCGGCCACAGAACGAGCGGACTCCGCTTCAGATGTTGTTTCAGACGGAGTAACGTGCTGGCTGGGCACCTTGGATGCCATTACAGCCTTTTCCGATGCACTCTTTACGAGGGCTTGCTTCCGGATCTTATCGCTGCCACGGCTCGAGGCAACTGATGGAGTTTGGCTGCCGCCTGAGATCCTTTTATAAGTTTTTGACCCCCTTTCAGACATGGCGAGGTACCCGGTTGGTGGTAACTAAGAATTAAATTCTCTAAGAAAAGGAACTTTCACTTTTCCCAATTCCTATGGTAAGTATACAGTGAGTATGTGAATAAATCTCTACGTAGAGACTGGCTCTATCCACAGCGGAGTTCGACACAACCCAGAAAAGAACAAAAAGGGTCCAAACCGCAACTCCCCACGACACATACAGGCCGAGATATTAATAATTGTAAATTAAATTTAATTAAATTTAGTGCAAATTTATAAATCTAAAGTTTGTATCCTAATTTATTAAGTGCTCGATGGCAATGCCAGAGCTGAAAACCGCGTTATTCTACGATCTCGCGTCACGGAGCTACTCCACTTTAGAATTTTCAAATATGGCCGACAAAATGGCGGCTTTTTCTTAAAATGTCTGTCACTCAGCAACGCGAAGCCGCAAGACCGCCGTGTTTGGACTCTGGTAAGAGAGGAAATCGATCCAGTTCCGAATCTGGCAGTTCTAAGAACTCTCTATCCGACTCTACATAGAGTTCACACAAAGCTTCCCCTCAGCACGACAACCTCAACACCGGAAACCGCGTCCTCGTGCGACCACCACAAGCCGAGATAGCACAAGATGAATAAAACCAATATGGCGGACAAGATGGCGGCCAAATGTCTAACTCCGCCGTTAGTGGTCGCAACCAGGTCGAGTTTGGGCTCTATGAACTTGTCTCGATCAGGGGAGGCCAGATCCGGGACAGCTAGAATTTTATATACTATATCTTGCCAAAAAAAATACATATAATCTAAAAATAATGGTTATTTGACCTTTATTCAGGAACCAGACGCGGCAGGATCAAACGGAAAACGGCGTTAGCCTTAAATAGGCTTCCCACGTTGGATGAACACGTTGAGCAGATCCGCAGACCGTCCCCTCCAAAAGCACGTGCCACGTGGTATTTGCGTTTTCTTGTATATTGACTGATCCCGTTGTCAGAAAAATCCTTGAAAGGTCTTGAAAGATGCAGCTCTCCAATGCGCAGAGGACAAACACAAAAAAGTTATATGTCGTCGCGACAGAACTCGAAATAATTCCGAAAAACTGATTTATTTTTTAACAAAAATATGGTTTTTTCACAATAACTTTAGTAATTTTCATCTCTGGTTAAAAATTTTGACTTTTTCGTGTCAGGCTCCGCTTAGCGCACGCTCTGATGTATCACTTGACACTGTAGCACAAAAATTCAGCACTTTTCAAAACACGTGGTTATTGTTTTTTTGCTAATATTTTCTAAACTAATTGTCAGAAAAATCCAAAAGATACCTTAAATGATGCGGCTTTTTAAGGCGCAGAAAATTAACACAAAAATAATGTATGTCGTCGCGACAAAACTCGAGAAAATGTCCAAAAACTGATGGGATTTTTAATTTTTTCACAATAACTTCGCCAATTTTTGTCTCTGGTTGAAAAAAATTTGTTCTCCGTATTGGGCTTGGCTTTACGCACGTTTTGGTGTATCACACGGCACTGTAGCACAAACTTTTACCACAATTTAGAATTTTCGAACGCGGAGCAGGTGATTTTTGCTGCTTGTTCCTTAGCGTTGGAACGAACACTGGTTAGGTTAGGTTAGGTTAGGTTTTTTTTTTTTTTTTTTTGGTAACGCGGGGGAATGCATTTACGCACTTCACCGCTCTGCTGCCAGGGGACAACAGAGCGGCTTCGTGTGGGACTCCCAGCGACACGGAGCTGGCATAACCTCCGTGACGACTGGACTACCCACTAAACCCCCGCGGTGATCCTCCTCTCCTCTACCGGGTCGCGGGGTAGGCCATAGGCTAAATCACCGCGACCCGGCAAGAGGTCGCCCCTCCACGGGAGGGGCTCGACTGGTGGGGGAGCCAGAGTGGCTCCCCAGCGGCGCCCCCCGCCCCATCGCAACGCCTCATACGATGGGGCAAGGAAACGCCGCGTCTCCTCGGGGGGGCCCTATAGGCCCCCATACGCTCCAACGCGCCGCCCTCCCCCGACCCATTGCCCATACAATAGGACAAGAGGAGGGCGGCGCATCGCTGCGAGGCCCGTCGCGTCGCTCCCCAGCGCTTCTCTGATGAAGCAGAGAAGGTGGAGAGCGAGCGCGCGGGCCCTCTCTGTGCTGGAAGGCACCCCCGGATCACGCAGGGGCGCCTTCCGGCCCGCCGTGTTAGAGGCGGAGGGTCCCCTGACCCTCCGCCCACGGCCCTCTGGTCCGACTGGTACGAGACGCACGAAGGCGCCCCCCCCAGCCGGACCTCCTACTCTTGGTCGCCTGGGTCCCGCTCCACGGTGTGAAGCAGGGCCCAAGCGACGCCACCTCCGACCGCTCCAAGGAGCGGTCCCTCCGTGGTTGCTCTTGGTTTCACCGTGGGTGCTACCGGCCCGTAGGCCCCCACGGCTACTTAGCCCCCTCGCCACGACAAGGCGGCAACCGTCGAGGGGGAGGTTAGGTTAGGTTAGGTTAGGTTAGGTTAGGTTAGGTTAGGTTAGGTTAGGTTAGGTTAGGTTAGGTTAGGTTAGGTTAGGTTAGGTTAGGTTAGGTTAGGTTAGGTTAGGTTAGGTTAGGTTAGGTTAGGTTAGGTTAGGTTAGGTTAGTCTGCGTCGGTACGCCATTGCGAGTAGATGTGTGCGCTGTTCGCTACTTTGCAAATAAGTACCCGCAGCAATTGCTTTTGTTTATTTATTAGTAAATAAAAGTGTGAAGTGCCTGCATACGTGTGCATCTGCGTTTGGCGTGTGCGTGCGTAGTGCACGTTATAAGCTACGATGGATGCGGCCGCGGCGCCTGGCGCCGATCTGTCGGCTGCCGGCGCCGCTATGGCGGGAGACGGCGAGGCGTCTGGCGGCGGCGCTCGAACTACCCACGAGGGAAAAAAACCAACTCGCGGTAAGTTGTGGGTGGTGGCAGCGAGGAAGCGAGGCCGCTCCACTGAGTCGGATGGGTCGTGGGACTCTGAGCCAGATGGCGAGGAGGAGACGGCTTTGCTCCCAAAGGTGTCCCGCGTAGGGACGCGCGGCGGTGTCGCCGCAAGGGCCCGTGGCAGAACGGCGAAGCGCGGCGGCGCCCGTAGAACGGCTGGTGAGGCGAAGGAGGCCGCCCGCGAAGAGCAGAAGCTCTGCGCGCAGGCAGAGGTGGCGAGCCTTACGGCTCAGTACTATCGTCGGTCGACATCGCCGCGTGCCTCGACGTCAGCGGCGTTCGCGGGGGGCGTCGTACCGGTGGGGGAACTTGTGGCTCAGATAAACTCGGCTATTCTATACATAGCTGAAGTGGGCCGCAAGTCCAAAAATATAAAGGGCGAGCTGCTTGGTGGCCTGAAGAAGGCTACGGCGGCGATCGGGGACGCTGTTGCGGAACTGAGTGTCCGCACGGCTACCGCCGAGACCCGCCGTGTCTCCGAGGAGAACGCCCGCCTCCGCGCTAGGGTCGACGAGCTGGAGAAGGCGAGCCGTGCCCCTGTTGTGGCACCCGTGCAGGCTGCCGCCGCCACTGTTCGCGCTTTGCCTGCTGCTGCTGCCGCTGTTCGTGCCTCGCCGGCTGCCGCCGCCGCGCGTGTGCCGCCGGCGGCTGACTCCGGGCGTGTACGGCTGCCGGCCGTTGCCGGATCGGCGCGAGCACCGGCGACTGCTGTGGCACGTGTGACCCACGGGTCGCCGGCCGCGACGGCGCGTGGGCCGCCGGCCGCCACGGCGCGTGGGCCGCCGGCCGTCGCGGTGCGTGTGCCGCCGGCGGTCGCGATGCGTGGGCCGCCGGCCGCTATGGTGCGTGGGCCGCCGGCCGCTACGGTGCGTGGGCCGCCGGCCGTCACGGTGCGTGTGCCGCCGGCCGTAACGGTGCGTGGGCCGCCGGTCGTCTCTGTGCGAGGTCCGCCGGCGGCCGCGGTACGCGGGCCGCCGCTCGCCGCCGTGCGCGGGTCAACGCCCGCCGCGGTGCGCGGTTCGCCAGCCGCCGTGGTGCGTGCCGCGCCGGCCCCCGGCGCCGGCGTGCGCGCTACGGTGTCGGCGGCTGCTGCTCGGGTGGCGGCGGCACGTGTTGCTACACGCGGCACATATGCGGGTGCGGTGGCTGGCGGACGTGTTAGCTGCTCGCCCGCTTCTGCCAGCGGGCGTGCGGTAGGCGCGCACGGCGACTTGCCCGCGACGGCGACGAGTGTGAGGGAGGACGCGGCGACCGCCCGCTCGCCACCCGCCGCTTGTGTGGATGATGAGACGAACGACGTCGACGTCGAGGTGATCGACGACACGCCGACTGCTGCCTCGCCCGCGGACTGGGTGGTGCACGAGACACCCGCCCGCCGTCGCCGGCGTCGTAGGACGATGGCGGCGCGTCGGGTACCCGACGGCGAGCTGTCGGGGCCCGCCTCTGCGTCCGTCCCGCTCGCGGGACCAGTGACGGCGGTGGCTCGTGGGACCGCGGGGACGCCACCCACGCCGGGCCAGCTGGCCGCGCGCAAGCTGCGTCTGCCGCGTTCTGCTGCAGTTGTTATTACGCTGCAGCCGGAGGCGATGGAAGCGGGCATGACGTATGCGCAGGTGATTTCGGAAGCGAGGTCAAAAATTGACATCGCTTCGCTTGAAATCACCTCGCTGCGGTTCAAGCGATCGGTCACCGGGGCGCGGGTGCTGGAGGTGGCGGGGGCGGGTGCCGCGAGTGCTACCAAGGCGGACGCGCTGGCCCGAAAACTGGAGGAGGTTCTCGGCTCGCAGACTGCGAGAGTTTCGAGGCCGATCAAGTCCGCAGAACTGCGGGTGTTCGGCCTCGACGATTCCGTCACAGCGGACGAGGTGACCGCTGCGGTGGCTCGCTCGGGTGAATGTGAACGGGGGGCGGTAAAGTGCGGTGAGGTGCGCCCTGGCGCGACCGGCGCTTGCGCAGCTTGGGTGCGCTGCCCCGTGTCTGCGGCGAAGAAGGTCCTCGCGGCGGGCCGCCTCTCAGTCGGATGGGGCATGGCCCGAGTAGAGCTGCTGACGGCGCGCCCACTGCGCTGCTACAGGTGCTTGGAGCCTGGCCACACGCGTGCGCTATGCCCGTCGACGGAGGACCGCAGTGATCTGTGTTATCGCTGCGGTGAGCCCGGCCACAAGGCCGGCGCCTGCCACGCCACGCCGCGCTGCACCCTGTGCGCGGCGGCGGGTAGGCCTTCTGAGCACACGTGCGGCAGCAAAGCCTGCCCTGCACCGAGGAGAGCGCCGGCGGCGAGTCTGGGCCCACAGGCCCCTCCCCAGCCACAGCGCCAGCCGACCCCCGGTGCAGGGGCGGCTACTGCGGAGGCTGACATGGACACTGCCGCGTAAATGGCCACGTGCAGATTCCTGCAGGCCAATCTGAACCATTGCGCGAGAGCACAGGACTTGCTGATCCAGAGCCTTGCGCAGTGGCAGATACACGTGGCGGTTGTCGCTGAGCCTTACCGGGTTCCGGCGCACGCCGGCTGGGCGGGTGACGACGACGGCACTGTCGCATTGGTCGTGAGGACGGGCGCTGGGGCACCACCGTTGGAGCGGCTGTCGAAGGGGCGCGGGTGGGTCGCGGGGGAGGTCGATGGCACGATGATCGTCGCCGTGTACTTCTCTCCGAACGGCTCACTTGCGCAGTTCGAGCGATACCTCCGCCAGCTCGAAGTGTTGGTGGCCGGGCGCCGTCCTCGCCACGTACTCGTCGCTGGGGACCTCAACGCCAAGTCACCGATGTGGGAGTCCACGGTGACAAACGCGCGAGGCAGGGAGGCGGAGGACTGGGCCGTTGCGGGAGGATACACGGCACTGAACAGGGGAGGGGTGCACACTTGTGTACGACACGAGGGAGGATCGGTCGTGGACGTCACGTTTGCGACACACTCCCTTGCGCGCCGCGTCACGGGTTGGGAAGTCTTGGAGGAGGTAGAAACTCTGTCGGACCACCGATACATTCGGTTCGATGTGACGGCCCTCTCTACGGCTCCGACCGACCTGTGGCACCCTCTGCCGGGAGAGCCCCCGCGCTGGGCTGTCAAACAGCTGGACAGGGAGCTGCTGCACGAGGCTGCCGAGGTTGAGGCCTGGGTCAAGGGCTCCGCCGCCAGCCCCGAGGATATAGACGTTTCGGCCGAGGTTGAGTGGCTTCGTGGGGCGCTAACGCGAGCCTGTGACGTCGCGATGCCCCGTCTTCGGCCTGGTGCCCCCTTTCGCCGCGTGCACTGGTGGTCATTGGAGATCGCGGAACTGCGGCTCGCCTGCGTGCGCGCTAGGCGTGCACACGCCCGCAGCCGCCGGCGGCGACTCCGCGATCCCGAGGAGGAGGACCGCCTGCTTGCGGCATACAGGGAGAGCAAGACTGCTCTGTCGACAGCCATTGCGGCGGCAAAGGACGCCGGATTTGCAGAAATGCTGGCCTCCCTTGACGCAGACCCGTGGGGCCGTCCGTACCGAATGGTGCGAGACAAGCTCCGCCCGTTTGCGCCGCCGCTCACCCGGAGCATGAGGCCGGAGACGGTGGACACTGTGGTCGCCGGCCTATTTCCACCCGCGAATGGACTTACGCCTCCCCCGATGGGACTACCAGATGGGACGGCCGAAACCGAAGCGCCGGAAGTGACGGCGGCAGAGCTCGGTGCCGCTATGCAGCGCCTTCGCGGCCGCAGAAAGGCCCCGGGCTTGGACGGGATCCCGGGGCGCGCGTTGATCATCGCCCTGGACCCTCTGGAGGAGAGGTTCAGGGCCTTGCTCACCGCGTGCCTCGTGCGGGGCCAGTTTCCCCAGCCGTGGAAGGTGGGTAAACTTGTCCTGCTGAGGAAGGAGGGCCGACCGGCGGACTTGCCATCAGGCTACCGCCCGCTCGTTCTCTTGGATGAGGTGGGGAAGCTGTTCGAGCGCATCCTGGTGGCCCGACTCGTGCGGCACATGGAGACGGTGGGGCCGGACCTTTCCGAGGCCCAATTTGGATTCCGGCACTTCCGGTCCACCGTCGACGCGATCCGCAGAGTGAAGGGGATGGCGGAGGAGGCGCTGGCGGGACGCGATATGTTACTCGCTGTTTCGCTCGACATAGCGAACGCGTTTAACACCCTCCCCTGGGCCTGCATTGAGGAGGCGCTCCAGTACCACGGCTTCCCGGAGCACATGCGCCGCATCATCGGAGCTTACCTCTCCGAGAGGGAGATCCGGTATCCGGCGCGGGACGAGTGGGCGGCGAAACCCATGTCACGCGGCGTTCCGCAGGGTTCGGCCCTTGGCCCTACGCTGTGGAACATCGGCTTCGACTGGGTGCTGCGGGGTGCGCTACCGGAGGGGGCCGGCGTGACCTGCTATGCGGATGACACGCTGGTCACCTCCCGCGGCGCTAACTTTAGCGAAGCGGCCGCGCTCGCTACCGCGAGTGTAGAGGAGGTGCTTCAGCGCATCCGAGGACTGGGGCTGGAGGTGGCGCTCCACAAATGCGAGGCCCTGTGCATTCATGGGCCGCGGAGGGGGCCGCCGAATGGGGCTCGAGTGACGGTGGATGGGGTGGGGATCGATGTCGGGTCGGCCATGCGCTACCTCGGCATCGTTCTGGACTCGCGTCTGACGTTTTGCGAGCACTTCCGACGGCTCGCGCCGCGACTCATGGCCGCGTGCAGTGCCCTCGGCCGCCTGCTGCCGAACGTCGGTGGGCCGAATGCGGCTTGCCGGCGGCTTTACGCGCTGGTGGTGCGGTCGATGGCGCTGTACGGAGCACCCGTGTGGGAGGACTCCCTGGGGCGGGCGAACAGGGCCCTGCTGCACCGTCCGCAGAGGGCTATTTGCCTGCGAATGGTGCACGGCTACCGCACCGTCTCTTACGAGGCGGCGTGTGTGCTGGCTGCTTGCCTGCCCTGGGAGATGGATGCACGTGTGCTCACGCTGGTGTACGACCGCGTCGCCGAGTGCCGGGCCGCGGGGGAGCCCCCGTCGAGGGAGGAGATGCTGCGTTGGCGCATGCGAGCTCGCAGACGTCTGCTCATCAGATGGCTGCGCGCACTCGAGGAGCCTACGGCGGGCCACGACACTATCGCCGCGGTGAGGCCGGTTCTCGAGCGTTGGCTGACGAGGAGGCACGGAGTCCTCTCCTTCCACCTTACGCAGCTCCTCTCGGGGCACGGTTGCTTCGGGAGATATCTGTGGAGGGTGGCGGGAGCGGAACCCACACCCGAGTGCCACCACTGCGGTCACGACGAGGACACGGCACATCACACGTTGGTGGAGTGCCCGGCGTGGGCGGACGAGAGGGCGGCGCTGACTGTCGTGATAGGGGTGGACCTGTCGCTGCCGGCCGTCGTGCGCTCGATGGTCGACAGCGAGGTAGCTTGGCGGGCCGTCCAGGACTTCGCTGAGGCAGTCATGACTGCTAAAGAGGAGGCTGAGAGGCAGCGCGAGCGTGACCCCGAGGCACGGCGCGGAAGGCGGGAGCGCAGAAGGCGCAGAGCGGGTGTCGGTCAGAGGGTGCAAGACCCGGGGTAGGTCTTGCGCCTGAATGACGAAGTGTCGGTCGGCGCCGTGTCTAGTGTCCCTGACACGGCGGTCGGCAAGATAGAGGGATGAAAGTGATTTCATGAATGAGGATTAATTTATGGGGCGGCGGGCACCAGCCGCGCCGCCCGCGCACGCGAGGAGTGCGTGAGTAAATGTGATGGATGAACGGTGCAGAGGTCGTGCTGAATCTGGAGTTGTGATCTGGGTAGCATGACCGGCACATAAGACGAGGAGAGGGATGGCGCTCAGGTCGTGCCTGCTGGCTGGCGCGGAGCGCTCGTCACTGACCTGCGACCCGCGTCTAGTACGGTACGATCAGCGACAGAAGATGAATGAATGGCTCGTTATACATGCCGGACCGCGGGCCGGGCGTTACCACGCGCTTGCCCCGCGATCCGAATGGTGTGCCGAGCAGATATACCAGGTGATGGATGAGTGGTGCTCGGATCGTGCTAGATCGACGTGGAGCGGGCGCCACCACACGTGCGACCCACGATCGTAACTGGTGCGACCGTCACATAAGACGAGGAGAGGGATGGCGCTCAGATCGTGCCTTCCGGCTGGCGCGGAGCGCTCGTCACTGACCTGCGACCCGCGTCTAGTACGGTACGATCAGTGACAGAAGATGAATGAATGGCTCGTTATACATGCCAGACCGCAGGCCGGGCGTCACCACGCGCTTGCCCCGCGATCGGAATGGTGTGCCGAGCAGAAACACAAGGTGATGGAAGAGTGGTGCTAGGTACGTGCTAGATCGACGTGGAGCGGGCGCCACCACACGTGCGACCCACGATCGTAACTGGTGCGACCAGCACAACAAACAAGATATGATGGATGCTATGATGAAGAGAATGGGGGTAGCGGAGCGCCTATGGCTCCTCCACCGCTACCCTATGCGGAAACGCAAAAGGTGGGGACGGGGTCGCCAGCCGAGTTGCGGAGGTGTCTTTGCGAATCACGTAGCTCGGTGTGAATGGCGAGAGACGGAACACCGGAGGGGTTTTAGTGGGTGCGAGCCCCACATAACTCGGCGTTTTCCCCGAGACGCCGGGTATCTGTCAGAGATTTCCCCTCCGAAAAAAAAAAAAAAAAAAAAAAAAAAAAAAAAAAAAAAAAAAAAAAAAAAAAAAAAGGTTAGGTTAGGTTTTTTTTTTTTTGGTAACGCGGGGGAATGCATTTACGCACTTCACCACTCTGCTGTCAGGGGACAACAGAGCGGCTTCGTGTGGGACTCCCAGCCCGAGGGCTGGACTACCCACTAAACCCCCGCGGTGATCCTCCTCTCCTCTACCGGGTCGCGGGGTAGGCCAAAGGTTAAGTCACCGCGACCCGGCAAGAGGTCGCCCCTCCACGTGAGGGGCTCGACTAGTGGGGGAGCCAAAGTGGCTCCCCAGCGGCGCCCCCTGCCCCATCGCTACGACGGGGCAAGGAAACGCCGCGTCTCCTCGGGGGGGCCATAAAGGCCCCCATACGCTCCAATGCGCCGCCCCCCCACATCACATTGCTAAAACAATGGGACTAGAGGGGGCGGCGCATCGCTGCGAGGCCCGTCGCGTCGCTCACCAGCGCTTCTCTGAGAACAGAGAAGGTGGAGAGCGAGCGCGCGGGCCCTCTCTGTGCCGGAAGGCACCCCCGGATCACGCAGGGGCGCCTTCCGGCCCGCCGTGTTAGAGGCGGAGAGTCCCCTGACCCCCCGCCCACGGCACTGATCCGACTGGTACGAGGCGCCCGAAGGCGCCCCCCCCAGCCGGACCTCCTCCTCTTGGTCGCTTGGGTCCCACTCCACGGTGTGAAGCAGGGCCCAAGCGACTGAACGGTCGCGGTGCTGCCCGTACAGCACCGCCACCTACTGACCGCTCGACTCACGAAGAGGAGCGGTCCCTCCGCGGTTGCTCTTTGTTTCACCGTGGTCCCGCAACCACGGCTACTAAAGCCCCCTCGCCACGACAAGGCGGCAACCGTCGAGGGGGAGGTTAGGTTTTTTTTTTTTTTTTTTGGTAACGCGGGGGAATGCATTTACGCACTTCACCGCTCTGCTGTCAGGGGACAACAGAGCGGCTTCGTGTGGGACTCCCAGCGACACGGAGCTGGCATAACCTCCGTGACGACTGGACTACCCACTAAACCCCCGCGGTGATCCTCCTCTCCTCTACCGGGTCGCGGGGTAGGCCATAGGCTAAATCACCGCGACCCGGCAAGAGGTCGCCCCTCCGCGTGAGGGGCTCGACTGGTGGGGGAGCCAAAGTGGCTCCCCAGCGGCGCCCCCTGCCCCATCGCTACGACGGGGCAAGGAAACGCCGCGTCTCCTCGGGGGGGCCATATAGGCCCCCATACGCTCCAATGCGCCGCCCCCCCCATCCAATTGCTAAAACAACGGGACTAGAGGGGGCGGCGCATCGCTGCGAGGCCCGTCGCGTCGCTCACCAGCGCTTCTCTGATGAAGCAGAGAAGGTGGAGAGCGAGCGCGCGGGCCCTCTCTGTGCTGGAAGGCACCCCCGGATCACGCAGGGGCGCCTTCCGGCCCGCCGTGTTAGAGGCGGCGGGTCCCCTGACCCTCCGCCCACGGCCCTGGTCCGACTGGTTCGAGGCGCACAAGGCGCCCCCCCCAGCCGGACCTCCTCCTCTTGGTCGCTTGGGTCCCACTCCACGGTGTGAAGCAGGGCCCAAGCGACTAAACGGTCGCAGGGGATAGGGAGAGAGGCGCACCGCAATACCAGCACTCCTCCTCCCCTGCGACCCCACCGCGTCCGCCATCAGCCGGTGGCGGCCCCGGTAAGGCCGCGGCAGGCAGGGAGAGCGGCGCACCGTAATACCGGCACTCCTCTCCCGCCGCGGCCTCCTCCGTACGGCTGCGATGCCGCCCATACGGCATCGCAGCCCGCCTCAGTGGCGGTGCTGCCCATACAGCACCGCCACCTACTGACCGCTCGACTCGCAAGCGAGGAGCGGTCCCTCCGCGGTTGCTCTTGGTTTCACCGTGGCGGTCCTGAACCACGGCTACTTAGCCCCCTCGCCACGACAAGGCGGCAACCGTCGAGGGGGGGGGGGAGGTTAGGTTAGGTTAGGTTAGGTTAGGTTAGGTTAGGTTAGGTTAGGTTAGGTTAGGTTAGGTTAGGTTAGGTTAGGTTAGGTTAGGTTTTTTTTTTTTTTGGTAACGCGGGGGAATGCATTTACGCACTTCACCACTCTGCTGTCAGGGGACAACAGAGCGGCTTCGTGTGGGACTCCCAGCCCGAGGGCTGGACTACCCACTAAACCCCCGCGGTGATCCTCCTCTCCTCTACCGGGTCGCGGGGTAGGCCAAAGGTTAAATCACCGCGACCCGGCAAGAGGTCGCCCCACTGGAGGGGCTCGACTGGTGGGGGAGCCAGAGTGGCTCCCCAGCGGCGCCCCCTGCCCCATCGCTACGACGGGGCAAGGAAACGCCGCGTCTCCTCGGGGGGGCCATATAGGCCCCCATACGCTCCAATGCGCCGCCCCCCCCCATCCCATTGCTAAAACAATGGGACTAGAGGGGGCGGCGCATCGCTGCGAGGCCCGTCGCGTCGCTCACCAGCGCTTCTCTGAGAACAGAGAAGGTGGAGAGCGAGCGCGCGGGCCCTCTCTGTGCCGGAAGGCACCCCCGGATCACGCAGGGGCGCCTTCCAGCCCGCCGTGTTAGAGGCGGAGAGTCCCCTGACTCCCCGCCCACGGCACTGATCCGACTGGTACGAGGCGCCCGGAGGCGCCCCCCCCAGCCGGACCTCCTCCTCTTGGTCGCTTGGGTCCCACTCCACAGTGTGAAGCAGGGCCCAAGCGACTAAACGGTCGCAGGGGACAGGGAGAGAGGCGCACCGCAATACCAGCACTCCTCTTCCCCTGCGACCCCACCGCGTCCGCCATCAACCGGTGGCGGCCCCGGTAAGGCCGCGGCAGGCAGGGAGAGCGGCGCACCGTAATACCGGCACTCCTCTCCCGCCGCGGCCTCCTCCCTTCGGCTGCGATGCCGCCCATACGACATCGCAGCCCGCCTCAGTGGCGGTGCTGCCCATACAGCACCGCCACCTACTGACCGCTCAACTCGCAAGCGAGGAGCGGTCCCTCCGCGGTTGCTCTTTGTTTCACCGTGGTCCCGCAACCACGGCTACTAAAGCCCCCTCGCCACGACAAGGCGGCAACCGTCGAGGGGGAGGTTAGGTTAGGTTAGGTTTTTTTTTTTTGGTAACGCGGGGGAATGCATTTACGCACTTCACCACTCTGCTGTCAGGGGACAACAGAGCGGCTTCGTGTGGGACTCCCAGCCCGAGGGCTGGACTACCCACTAAACCCCCGCGGTGATCCTCCTCTCCTCTACCGGGTCGCGGGGTAGGCCAAAGGTTAAATCACCGCGACCCGGCAAGAGGTCGCCCCTCCACGTGAGGGGCTCGACTGGTGGGGGAGCCAAAGTGGCTCCCCAGCGGCGCCCCCTGCCCCATCGCTACGACGGGGCAAGGAAACGCCACGTCTCCTCGGGGGGGCCATATAGGCCCCCATACGCTCCAATGCGCCGCCCCCCCCCATCCAATTGCTAAAACAACGGGACTAGAGGGGGCGGCGCATCGCTGCGAGGCCCGTCGCGTCGCTCACCAGCGCTTCTCTGATGAAGCAGAGAAGGTGGAGAGCGAGCGCGCGGGCCCTCTCTGTGCTGGAAGGCACCCCCGGATCACGCAGGGGCGCCTTCCGGCCCGCCGTGTTAGAGGCGGCGGGTCCCCTGACCCTCCGCCCACGGCCCTGGTCCGACTGGTACGAGGCGCACAAGGCGCCCCCCCCAGCCGGACCTCCTCCTCTTGGTCGCTTGGGTCCCACTCCACGGTGTGAAGCAGGGCCCAAGCGACTAAACGGTCGCAGGGGATAGGGAGAGAGGCGCACCGCAATACCAGCACTCCTCTTCCCCTGCGACCCCACCGCGTCCGCCATCAGCCGGTGGCGGCCCCGGTAAGGCCGCGGCAGGCAGGGAGAGCGGCGCACCGTAATACCGGCACTCCTCTCCCGCCGCGGCCTCCTCCGTACGGCTGCGATGCCGCCCATACGGCATCGCAGCCCGCCTCAGTGGCGGTGCTGCCCATACAGCACCGCCACCTACTGACCGCTCGACTCGCAAGCGAGGAGCGGTCCCTCCGCGGTTGCTCTTAGTTTCACCGTGGGTGGCCGCACAACACCCACGGCTACTAAAGCCCCCTCGCCACGACAAGGCGGCAACCGTCGAGGGGGAGGTTAGGTTTTTTTTTTTTTTTTTGGTAACGCGGGGGAATGCATTTACGCACTTCACCACTCTGCTGTCAGGGGACAACAGAGCGGCTTCGTGTGGGACTCCCAGCCCGAGGGCTGGACTACCCACTAAACCCCCGCGGTGATCCTCCTCTCCTCTACCGGGTCGCGGGGTAGGCCAAAGGTTAAGTCACCGCGACCCGGCAAGAGGTCGCCCCTCCACGTGAGGGGCTCGACTAGTGGGGGAGCCAAAGTGGCTCCCCAGCGGCGCCCCCTGCCCCATCGCTACGACGGGGCAAGGAAACGCCGCGTCTCCTCGGGGGGGCCATAAAGGCCCCCATACGCTCCAATGCGCCGCCCCCCCACATCACATTGCTAAAACAATGGGACTAGAGGGGGCGGCGCATCGCTGCGAGGCCCGTCGCGTCGCTCACCAGCGCTTCTCTGAGAACAGAGAAGGTGGAGAGCGAGCGCGCGGGCCCTCTCTGTGCCGGAAGGCACCCCCGGATCACGCAGGGGCGCCCTCCGGCCCGCCGTGTTAGAGGCGGAGAGTCCCCTGACCCCCCGCCCACGGCACTGATCCGACTGGTACGAGGCGCCCGGAGGCGCCCCCCCCAGCCGGACCTCCTCCTCTTGGTCGCTTGGGTCCCACCCCACGGTGTGAAGCAGGGCCCAAGCGACTAAACGGTCGCGGTGCTGCCCGTACAGCACCGCCACCTACTGACCGCTCAACTCGCAAGCGAGGAGCGGTCCCTCCGCGGTTGCTCTTTGTTTCACCGTGGTCCCGCAACCACGGCTACTAAAGCCCCCTCGCCACGACAAGGCGGCAACCGTCGAGGGGGAGGTTAGGTTTTTTTTTTTTTTTTTGGTAACGCGGGGGAATGCATTTACGCACTTCACCACTCTGCTGTCAGGGGACAACAGAGCGGCTTCGTGTGGGACTCCCAGCCCGAGGGCTGGACTACCCACTAAACCCCCGCGGTGATCCTCCTCTCCTCTACCGGGTCGCGGGGTAGGCCAAAGGTTAAATCACCGCGACCCGGCAAGAGGTCGCCCCACTGGAGGGGCTCGACTGGTGGGAGAGCCAGAGTGGCTCCCCAGCGGCGCCCCCTGCCCCATCGCTACGACGGGGCAAGGAAACGCCGCGTCTCCTCGGGGGGGCCATATAGGCCCCCATACGCTCCAATGCGCCGCCCCCCCCCATCCCATTGCTAAAACAATGGGACTAGAGGGGGCGGCGCATCGCTGCGAGGCCCGTCGCGTCGCTCACCAGCGCTTCTCTGAGAACAGAGAAGGTGGAGAGCGAGCGCGCGGGCCCTCTCTGTGCCGGAAGGCACCCCCGGATCACGCAGGGGCGCCTTCCGGCCCGCCGTGTTAGAGGCGGAGAGTCCCCTGACTCCCCGCCCACGACACTGATCCGACTGGTACGAGGCGCCCGGAGGCGCCCCCCCCAGCCGGACCTCCTCCTCTTGGTCGCTTGGGTCCCACTCCACAGTGTGAAGCAGGGCCCAAGCGACTAAACGGTCGCAGGGGACAGGGAGAGAGGCGCACCGCAATACCAGCACTCCTCTTCCCCTGCGACCCCACCGCGTCCGCCATCAACCGGTGGCGGCCCCGGTAAGGCCGCGGCAGGCAGGGAGAGCGGCGCACCGTAATACCGGCACTCCTCTCCCGCCGCGGCCTCCTCCCTTCGGCTGCGATGCCGCCCATACGACATCGCAGCCCGCCTCAGTGGCGGTGCTGCCCATACAGCACCGCCACCTACTGACCGCTCAACTCGCAAGCGAGGAGCGGTCCCTCCGCGGTTGCTCTTTGTTTCACCGTGGTCCCGCAACCACGGCTACTAAAGCCCCCTCGCCACGACAAGGCGGCAACCGTCGAGGGGGAGGGGGAGGTTAGGTTTTTTTTTTTTTTTTGGTAACGCGGGGGAATGCATTTACGCACTTCACCACTCTGCTGTCAGGGGACAACAGAGCGGCTTCGTGTGGGACTCCCAGCCCGAGGGCTGGACTACCCACTAAACCCCCGCGGTGATCCTCCTCTCCTCTACCGGGTCGCGGGGTAGGCCAAAGGTTAAATCACCGCGACCCGGCAAGAGGTCGCCCCTCCACGTGAGGGGCTCGACTGGTGGGGGAGCCAGGGTGGCTCCCCAGCGGCGCCCCCTGCCCCATCGCTACGACGGGGCAAGGAAACGCCGCGTCTCCTCGGGGGGGCCATATAGGCCCCCATTCGCTCCAATGCGCCGCCCCCCCATCCCATTGCTAAAACAATGGGACTAGAGGGGGCGGCGCATCGCTGCGAGGCCCGTCGCGTCGCTCACCAGCGCCTCTCTGATGAAGCAGAGAAGGTGGAGAGCGAGCGCGCGGGCCCTCTCTGTGCCGGAAGGCACCCCCGGATCACGCAGGGGCGCCTTCCGGCCCGCCGTGTTAGAGGCGGAGAGTCCCCTGACCCTCCGCCCACGGCCCTGATCCGACTGGTACGAGGCGCACAAGCCGCCCCCCCCAGCCGGACCTTCTCCTCTTGGTCGCCCGGGTCCCGCTCCACAGTGTGAAACAGGGCCCAGGCGACTAAACGGTCGCAGGGGATAGGGAGAGAGGCGCACCGCAATACCAGCACTCCTCCTCCCCTGCGACCCCACCGCGTCCGCCATCAACCGGTGGCGGCCCCGGTAAGGCCGCGGCAGGCAGGGAGAGCGGCGCACCGTAATACCGACACTCCTCTCCCGCCGCGGCCTCCTCCCTTCGGCTGCGATGCCGCCCATACGACATCGCAGCCCGCCTCAGTGGCGGTGCTGCCCATACAGCACCGCCACCTACTGACCGCTCGACTCACGAAGAGGAGCGGTCCCTCCGGGGTTGCTCTTTGTTTCACCGTGGCTCCCGCAACCACGGCTACTAAAGCCCCCTCGCCACGACAAGGCGGCAACCGTCGAGGGGGAGGGGGAGGTTAGGTTAGGTTAGGTTTTTTTTTTTTTTTTTGGTAACGCGGGGGAATGCATTTACGCACTTCACCACTCTGCTGTCAGGGGACAACAGAGCGGCTTCGTGTGGGACTCCCAGCCCGAGGGCTGGACTACCCACTAAACCCCCGCGGTGATCCTCCTCTCCTCTACCGGGTCGCGGGGTAGGCCAAAGGTTAAGTCACCGCGACCCGGCAAGAGGTCGCCCCTCCGCGTGAGGGGCTCGACTTGTGGGGGAGCCAAAGTGGCTCCCCAGCGGCGCCCCCTGCCCCATCGCTACGACGGGGCAAGGAAACGCCGCGTCTCCTCGGGGGGGCCATATAGGCCCCCATACGCTCCAATGCGCCGCCCCCCCCCATCCCATTGCTAAAACAATGGGACTAGAGGGGGCGGCGCATCGCTGCGAGGCCCGTCGCGTCGCTCACCAGCACTTCTCTGAGAACAGAGAAGGTGGAGAGCGAGCACGCGGGCCCTCTCTGTGCTGGAAGGCACCCCCGGATCACGCAGGGGCGCCTTCCGGCCCGCCGTGTTAGAGGCGGCGGGTCCCCTGACCCTCCGCCCACGGCCCTGGTCCGACTGGTACGAGGCGCACAAGGCGCCCCCCCCAGCCGGACCTCCTCCTCTTGGTCGCCCGGGTCCCGCTCCACAGTGTGAAACAGGGCCCAGGCGACTAGACGGTCGCAGGGGATAGGGAGAGAGGCGCACCGCAATACCAGCACTCCTCTTCCCCTGCGACCCCACCGCGTCCGCCATCAACCGGTGGCGGCCCCGGTAAGGCCGCGGCAGGCAGGGAGAGCGGCGCACCGTAATACCGGCACTCCTCTCCCGCCGCGGCCTCCTCCCTTCGGCTGCGATGCCGCCCATACGGCATCGCAGCCCGCCTCAGTGGCGGTGCTGCCCATACAGCACCGCCACCTACTGACCGCTCGACTCGCAAGCGAGGAGCGGTCCCTCCGCGGTTGCTCTTGGTTTCACCGTGGGTGTGTTCCCGCCCGTAGGCCCCCACGGCTACTTAGCCCCCTCGCCACGACAAGGCGGCAACCGTCGAGGGGGAGGTTAGGTTTTTTTTTTTTTTTTTTGGTAACGCGGGGGAATGCATTTACGCACTTCACCACTCTGCTGTCAGGGGACAACAGAGCGGCTTCGTGTGGGACTCCCAGCCCGAGGGCTGGACTACCCACTAAACCCCCGCGGTGATCCTCCTCTCCTCTACCGGGTCGCGGGGTAGGCCAAAGGTTAAGTCACCGCGACCCGGCAAGAGGTCGCCCCTCCGCGTGAGGGGCTCGACTGGTGGGGGAGCCAAAGTGGCTCCCCAGCGGCGCCCCCTGCCCCATCGCAACGCCTCATACGATGGGGCAAGGAAACGCCGCGTCTCCTCGGGGGGGCCCTATAGGCCCCCATACGCTCCAACGCGCCGCCCCCCCCCGACCCATTGCCCATACAATAGGACAAGAGGAGGGCGGCGCATCGCTGCGAGGCCCGTCGCGTCGCTCACCAGCTCTTCTCTGATGAAGCAGAGAAGGTGGAGAGCGAGCGCGCGGGCCCTCTCTGTGCTGGAAGGCACCCCCGGATCACGCAGGGGCGCCTTCCGGCCCGCCGTGTTAGAGGCTGAGGGTCCCCTGACCCTCCGCCCACGGCACTGGTCCGACTGGTACGAGGCGCTCGGACGCCCCCCCCAGTCGGACCTCCTCCTCTTGGTCGCTTGGGTCCCACTCCACGGTGTGAAGCAGGGCCCAAGCGACTAAACGGTCGCAGGGGATAGGGAGAGAGGCGCACCGCAATACCAGCACTCCTCTTCCCCTGCGACCCCACCGCGTCCGCCATCAACCGGTGGCGGCCCCGGTAAGGCCGCGGCAGGCAGGGAGAGCGGCGCACCGTAATACCGGCACTCCTCTCCCGCCGCGGCCTCCTCCTTACGGCTGCGATGCCGCCCATACGGCATCGCAGCCCGCCTCAGTGGCGGTGCTGCCCATACAGCACCGCCACCTACTGACCGCTCAACTCGCGAGCGAGGAGCGGTCCCTCCTGGGTTGCTCTTAGTTTCACCGTGGCGGTCCTGAACCACGGCTACTTAGCCCCCTCGCCACGACAAGGCGGCAACCGTCGAGGGGGGGGGAGGTTAGGTTAGGTTAGGTTTTTTTTTTTTTTTTTGGTTACGCGGGGGAATGCATTTACGCACTTCGGCGCCCTGTTGCCGGGGGACAACAAGGCGCCTTTGTGTGGGACTCCCAGCCCGGAGGCTGGACTACCCACTAAACCCCCGCGGTGTTCCTCCTCTACTCTACCGGGTCACGGGATATGCCAGAGGTTAAGTCACCGTGACCCGGCGAGAGGGCGTCCCATAGGACTCTCCTTGTGAGGGGGGGCCGCACGGACCCCCCCTGCGCTATGAAAGCGTCGACTTGCCCGCACGCCCGCCCCCCGGGGCTCCTCTGTATTCAGAGGAGGCCGTGGGCGGGCGCGCGGGCACCCTATGTTTTGCCGGAAGGCACCCCGGAACACGCGAAGGCGCCTTCCGGCTCGCCGTGATGGTGGGCGTGGGGTCCCCCGACCCTCCGCCCACGGCCGCTCTAGTCGGGGGCGCGCGCATATCCCGCGCGGCGCCGCCCCCTATTTGGACGACGGGGCGGGAGCGTGAGCCCTGCCCGCTCCCGTTCCCGCAGCTCCTCTCGTTTGGCCGCCATCACCTCGCTAGCGAACAAGGCGACGGCGGCCCAACTCTCTTGGCTGCCGGCCATTTGCGGGATAATGGCCGGCAGCGACAGGTCGGCCCCCACAACGGCCATGAGGGAGGTCCGCTGCGCGCTCCAGGCGGAGCACACAGCTAGCGTGTGCTCCGCCGTATCCTCCTCGTTGGACGCGCAGTACCGGCACTCGGGGCCCGACTCTATCCCTACCACCTCCCACAGGTACTTGGCAAAGCAGCCGTGACCTGTGAGGAGTTGGGTCAGGTGATAGGTCGGCGCCCCGTGCGCCCGCTCCACCCATGGCCGCAAGACCGGCCGGACCGCCTCCACGAGTCTCCGACTCGCGGAGGGGTCCTCCAACCTGAGGGCCCACCTGCGGAAGAGATCGTCGCGAGCCTCCTGCCTCCAACGTACGATCTCTGCCGGGGTGGGCCACCCTCCACTGTTCCGCATCAGGGCACCCTGCCTGTACACCTCCTCGAGGACTCCCGCCTCGAGGTCCCAGGGGAGACTCGCCGCTAATAAACACGCCGCCTCGTAGGAGACGGTGTGATACGCTCTTGCAGCCCTCTGCGCTATTACCCGTTGCGGGCGGCGCAACAAAGCTATGTTGCTAGCGCAGAGGGCCTCCGCCCATATGGGCGCTCCATACAGTGCTTTGGAGCGCACCACACCGTCGTAGAGGCGGCGACAAGCGCTCCCCGGACCACCGCTGTTAGGCAGCAACCTCGCGAGCCTCCCGGCATACGACACCAGCTTTGGCGTCAGCTGCCGGAAGTGCTCGCGGAAACTCCACCGACTGTCGAGGACCAGTCCCAGGTACTTCATGGTACCCCCGACAGCGATGGAGGCGCCACCAACGGTGATCTCGGAACCTCGAGGCGGCCTCATCCGAGGCCCATAAAAGAAGATGGCCTCGGACTTCTCGAGGGCGACCGTGAGCCCTAGTGCCCTGATGCGGCGCACGACCTGCGCTACTCCCGCCGTAGCCAGGACCTTGGCGTCCCGGAAAGTGGGTCCTCGCGCGGTGACCAGGGTGTCGTCGGCGTAACAGAGTACGCCGACTCCCCGAAGAGTGGTACCGCGCAGGACCCAGTCGTACCCGACGTTCCACAGGAGCGGCCCGAGCACCGACCCCTGTGGAACACCACAGGACATCTCCCTGCGGACCACCTCCGACCGGGACGGGTAACACACGGCCCGGTCTACGAAGTAGTCCGCAAGGACCCGCCTGAGGTACCACGGCACTTCGTGGTACCCCAGGGCCTCCGCTATGGCCTGCCAGGGGAGGGTATTGAAGGCGTTGGAGATGTCTAAAGAGACGGCCAACAACACCTCCCCCCGGCCAGTCACCTCCACGACGCTGTCTCTGAGACGGGAGATGGCGTCCAACGTCGATCTCCCGCGACGGAAGCCGAATTGGTCGCCGCTCAAGTTGGGCCCCGCCCCCTCCAGGTGCCGGACGAGACGCGCAGCGAGCACCCGCTCGAAAAGCTTGCACGTCTCGTCCAACAAAACGATGGGGCGGTAGGCCGACGGCGACTCCATCGGCCGCCCGTGCTTCCGTAGCAGCACGAGCCTGCCCTCCTTCCACCGTCGCGGGACCCTTCCCGACGCCAAAGACTCCGTCATCAAAGACAGCGTCGCCTCCCCGAAAGCCGGCATGACGGCGGCGATGACCCGCCCAGGGACGCCGTCCGGACCAGGGGCGCGGTTCTTAAGCTTCATCTTAAGAACCGCTACCCCTAACTCGGCTTCGGACACGGGCGGGACATCATGGTCCTCCACTGGCGCCGGCAAAGCCGCCATCTGCGGCGGGACCCACTCTTCCGCCTGTGCGGGGAAGAGGGTGCGGACCACCAAGTCGGCGAAGGCCGGCTCGAGCGACCGGGTGAGTGGGGGCGCCCAAGGCTTCAGCTTTTCGCATACCACCTTATACGGACGCCCCCACGGGTCCAGGTCGAGGGTCTCCAGCCACTCGACCCAGGCCGTCTCCTTGGCGGCCCTGATCCCCGCACAGAGCGCGGCTCGGGCCGCTCGGTAAGCGACGAGATGCTCCTCTTCCTGGGCGAGGTCTCTGCCCCGACGCCTGCGGTAGCGGGTGTACGTCCGCTGAGCTGCGTGGCAAGCGGCGCGCAACCCCGCCAGGTGCGGTTGCCACCAGTACACCCGCCTCCGCGGCAGAGCAGGAACTCTCCGCCGCATCGCGGCATCGCAGACGCGAGACAGCGCCCCCGCAAGGCGGTCCGCCCCCGCGTCTACGTCCAGCACCTCGTCGCTTGACCCAGCGACCCATCGCTCCACGATAGCCGCCTCCCTGGCCGCATCCCTGTCCAGGGTGGCGAGCCGCCACCGCGGGCCCTCCCCCGCCAGGGGACGGCTCAGGTCCGCCGGAGCACCGGTGGGGGCCGCAGCGATGCCGAACCACACATACCGGTGGTCCGACAAGGTCTCGACCCCCTCGGCGACCCTCCAGCCATGCGCGCGGTTTGCCAGGGCGGGAC